>JAHLJS010000003.1:25387410-25637796 GCA_038502445.1 Eremochloa ophiuroides | reverse complement strand
ACGGGAACCCATCGACCGTCTCCGCCCACCCTTATCACCTCTCAACCTAGCAGTAGTGGCACCGTCCTACCAAGTAGTCCAGCCGTCTCCCGCCCATCAGAAGCGAGTGAGTAGAAAAGGATTCCCATGAACCTGAAACTAGTCCATCCTAGGTTTGACCAAGCAGGCATCTCCACTTAGGGGATACTCTCCCCGTGCCATCTCAGCACCTCCGTCCACGGGCTTCAAACCACCAAGGCTATCCCACCCGGAACCTCCTCAACAACTTTACCCGCCACAGGTATCTCGCTTGGGGATGCCCAGGTTGCACCCCCGGCACGACTTGCCCCATGGGCTTGTCTCACATCCCACTTGGTCGACATCAACCCTTACCACGCACCCAAGACGCACGCAGCACTCTCTTCCAGTGGTTATAATCAGTTATACACCGTCCCAATTCCACCACATAGCATATAGCAAGTAGTAAGTAGTGGAAGAGTAACAGTATAATAAGCAGCAGCTAACCTAGCAGCGGACAGCAGGGTATAGTCTTATCAAGGCAGGGGAATTCAAATATACTACCATGCAACCAATCCATACATAATCATAAAGCAATAGCAACAATGTCATTTGCAATGCGTAAATAGGATCTAAGGATTTGGTGGGACGTGGCACCTTCGTAGTCGTCTCCTAGCTCCTGAAAGTACTCGTGGTCGTCTTCCTTAGTCAGATCCTCCTCCGGCTCTGAAATCGAACACGAAATAGTCGCGTCAGCGACTCCTATAGAGTATTTCAGAAAAATCCAATAAAACAAAGAGCCAAATGCACACAAACACAATCTTAGATTGTAGATCTCATTTTTCTGAGAATTTTGATATATGGTGCGCAATTTTTGGACATCGAATGAATAAGTTATGAATTTCCGAAGATTATTCTATTTTCTAAAAATGGAAAATGGTCTATTAATCAGGGGCAGCTCGGGATTGGTCCACGTGGCGTGCGGGTCCAGTAGTGCGGCATGTGGCGCCTCATCAGAACACAAACCCGATGGTCGCCCACCAGGTGTTCGATGCTGGTTCCCAGAGAGTTGCCGGCGTTGGCGTAGCTCGGCGTGGCTCGGCGGTGGCCGGGGGTAGCTCGACTGTGGTTGGGGGTAGCTCGGCGGAGCTCGGCGTAGCTCGGCGGAGCTCGGCGTAGCTCGGCGGAGCTTGGCGTAGCTCGGCGGGGCTTGGCTTAGCTCGGTGGAGCTCGGCGTAGTTCGGCTTAGCTCGGCGGGGCTCGGGCGAATCGGAGATTCGGGGTGCCGAGGGTGCCGCTCTCCCGAGGTCTCCCACGGAGGGTCGGGCGAATCGGACATTTGGGCGCCGAGGGGGCTGCTCTCCCGAGCTCTCCCGGTGAGGCTTGGGCGAATCGGAAATTTGGGCGCCCGAGGGTGCCGCTCTCCCGAGCTCTCCCGGTGAGGCTCGGGCGAATCGGAAATTTGGGCGCCGAGGGGGCGGCTCTCCCGAGCTCTCCCGGTGAGGCTCGGGCGAATCGGACATTTGGGCGCCGAGGGTGCCGCTTTCCCGAGGTCTCCTGGGGAGGCTCGGGCGAATCGGAGATTTGGGCGCCGAAGGGGGCCGCTCTCCCGAGCTCTCCTGGGGAGGCTCGGGCGAATTGGAGATTTGGTGCGTCGAGGGTGCTGCTCTCCCAAGCTCTCCTGGGGAGGCTTGGGCGAATCGGATATTTGGTGTGCCGAGGGTGCTGCTTTCCCGAGCTCTCCTGGGAAGGCTCGGCCGAATCGGATATTTGGTGTGCCGAGGGTGCTGCTCTCCCGAGCTCTCCTGGGGAGGCTCGGGCGAATCAGAGATTTGGTGCTAGCAGGGTTCCAGGGCGTCTGTTCAAGGCGGCGGTGTCTCTCCGGTGCGGCGGACGATGACAGGGCGGCGATGACCATATTTCGGCAAGACAGGGCTCGGCTTTCCCCAATTGGCGTGCTTAGGCAGTCGTCCGACCAGATGGTGGCGGGTTAGAGTCGTGGTATGGCCTCCTTCTCTCCCTCGGCATACGGCGGTTCTTCGACGAGGTGGAGGTGCACGTAGCCAAGGCGACAGTCGTGATTCGGGGCTCGGCTATCTAGCGGCGGTGCCGAGGCAGACTTGGCGAACCTCGGCGGCCTTTCTCCGCAGCGCGAGGCGACCGGGGGTACTCGGAACGGATTTTAGGCGAGGCGGAACGTGTCGGCGGCGATGTCGCCACGACTGTGAGGTTCCGGCGGGGCTAAGGAGGTCTTCTAGGAGATGTATACGCGTCCTGGGTCTATGGCGATGGTATACAAACTACCAATTTTGGTTACCGAGATTCCCAAGGTGCTCGGTTGTGGCGGCGGCGTGTCGCCGACGACGGCGGAAGGCGGCAACGCGGCTACGACCAAGTATTGGTTCAATCGAATGCGGTCTTGTCAAATTGGTGAGGCCAGAGAAGCATACAACACTCTGGTGGCGAACTTTAGCCATGGCATGACCTTCTTTTGGCGACGGCTCGCGGCGGCGCTCCGGTAAGGTCGCGGCGCACGCGGCCAAGGCGATTCAGGCTTCCTCTAGCGCTTAGATCCGCGTAGCTAGCTCAAGGGGTCGTGGCGGTGCTCCACAACACTCTAACCTATACGGGTGCTAGTCGGATTGCTCGGAACGGGTGATTCGGCGTCGGAACGCGTCGGTGGTGAGCGCGCTCCGCCGAGAACGCGTCGTGCTGCGTTCTCGGTCTAGCAAGCTTGTAGTCCGGGGGTTTCGGCCGGTCGAATGAGTGCATGGTGCAGGTGATCTTCCCGAGCCGGTAAAGGCTCGTGCCTGCGCGTCCCGAGGGTGGAACGCCATGGCAAAAGCAGGGCAAGGTTCGGACATGGCGTGCGATGGCTCACCGTGGTGTCGGTGAAGCTAGGATGGCGGTGCAGTGGCAAGTCGGAGCCGTGCAGAGCGATCGCAGTGCCGTGCCGCTCCTTGTCCGCAGCTCGGGCTTCTCCTCCGTGTCCGGCTCCGGCGTGCTCCGCGGCGGCGGCGCTCCGGCAGCTTCTCCTCCTCTGCTCCGCCCTTCTCCTACGCTCTCTCTCTCTCTCTCGGTGTGGTGCAGTGTTCCGGTCTGTGCCGTGGTGGCGGCAAGGGGAAATGAGGGTAGGGCTTCAGGGTGAGCTCCTTTTTATAGGCGAGCTTGGCCAGCTCCAATGGCGAACGGTTCTGATCGCGCTCGACCGATCGAAGGGCCGTGGCTCGAGTGGATCTAGGGCTCCGGATGGGCGCGGGTTCGCTTGGCGACCAAGAAAGGAGGGGACAGGAGGGGGACAGCGGGGTCAGGGCTCTGCCATGCTGTCGGCTGTGGGACCGGGGTCACGCCATTCGCGTGACACCCCCGGCAGGCGCGTCGCCTTCGTGAGGAAGAAGAACAGTAGGGGGGCGAGAGCGGCTGACAGGCGGGGCCGGGTTGGCAGCGAGCGCGAGCGTGTGTGTGCCGGTCGCGCGCGCGCTGCCGAGCCACAACGTGGGCCGCGCGCGGGTAAGGTGAGGAGAGGAAGGCCGGGCTGGCTTGGGCTGGCTTAGCAGACCGGCTGGCCGAATGGCTGGCCTAACTCTCTTTCTCCTTTTCTATTTTCATTTTAGTGTATATATACATATATTGCCCATTTTTAAATATTGAGTAAATACAAACATAAATTGCAATAAATCCTAAATGTGATGCATAAGTTAGTATTCTATGTTAATGGAATTAAAATGCAAGCTATACTCCCTTATTACCAAATTCATAATGAAACCTATATGCTTGCACAAGAAAAAATGGGTTTTCATAATAAATAAATGAAAAATTTTAATTGGTTGGGATTTTTAGGTTGTGTGGATTTTTAGGGTTGTTACACTAGGTTTACTCATCTCTAGATTATATATGTTTATGTATCCCTGTCTATCTCTCTCTTGCAGCTTTCGTGGCCAGAGTGGTTGGCAGTGGATCAGTGAATCCGGGGCCAAGCCCACGGATACGGAACGAGGCCAAGCCTCTGAGTGTCAGCGGCAGTTGTCAGTTTCTAAGAAACAGTGATCGTTAGCAGAGATAGTTCGGTGCAAGCAGGCCAGTCGCAGGGAGGGAGGCACAGGTGGAGACGAGAGGCCTCCTCCTCGTCCACCTTTGGACAAGGGGAAGGCCCCTCTTGTCGAGAGCAGCAAGAAAAGGAAGAGACTTTCAGCTGAGCAGAGGCAGGCTATCAGGGCAGCTCAGGCTGCAGAGGAGGCAGAGCATGGCAGAGGTATACATATTGGAGGTATCTCTGTCAGCTTGTCAGGCAGGGATGAGTCCGAGGAGCAGCCACAGCCGGAGACTGAGTCAGCACAGCCAGAGGCAGAGCCGAGGCAGCCAGAGCAGCAGGAGGTAGCTACTCAGGGGGAGCAGGCCCAGGCTCCACCTCTTCGTCGCTCGGGCCGCACTCAACCTTCGGTGCCACCCCAGCCCGCTGTTCAGAGACACGAAGACCGAGTCCCCAGGGTGCCTGCTCCCTCCGAGCCTCAGCCGAAGCCTGAGCCGAACGTTCACTTGAACCTGCAGAGGATCTCTGCAGCCCGAGTCAGAGAGCTCCGGCTGACGTCACTTGCCAGTTGGTTTTCGGATCAGAGTGATCCCAGAGCTTCTGTGGGCTGGTACACTACTCTTCACGAGGACTTCTTCACCGCCCTCATGGCCACAGGAGTTGGACTGCGTCAGCATAGGGTATGTCCCCTTGAGGACATAGTCCAGGCAGCGGGAGAGGAGATCAGGTCGTACTTGACTTACCTGCCTGGTCTAGCAGAGCTTCTTGGCCGTTCAGGCCGGTACGTGGAGTCGTGGGTGAGAGAGTTCTATGCTTCATTATGCATAGACCCCGACCACGGGTACCTGCAGTACACCTTCGGCGGAGAGCCATACCGGCTCTACGCGAAGGCTCTGCGAGAGCTGCTTGGAGTGCCAGAGTCAGCTACCAGGTTGCACAGTATTTGCTATGCCACGATAGACCCACCGAGGAGGGTTCACGGAGGACTGGCACCTGGTACTACTCATATAGCAGCGTGTTTTCGATCGCCGTTCGGAGACGGCTCCCGCAGGACACCTTCGGAGCTTCGTCCCTTCGTTCGTCTCTTGAACGACGCGATGAGGCATACACTTTTACCACGGGAAGGGTACAAGGAGGGTTTGACTCACTTACAGCTGTGGCTCCTTAGTGCCCTGGTCCAGCAGTCAGAGTTTGACGTGGCAGACTTGATCATCAGTTTGATGGAGGACACCATCGCAGAGGGCATCAGGTCTAGGCGATAGCTCCCCTACGCTCACTGGATCTCTCACATCCTTGAGTGGAGGTTGCACCAGATTTGAACAGGTATATCCCGTGAGCTACGCCAGACTGAGACAGAGTTTCCAGTCTATAGGATGACCTCTCTGATTGACGGACGCCGTGGCAGCAGAGCTTTACGCCGAGTACAGCGCCGTCAGACTTCAGGGACAGACATGGCAGAGGTACAGCAGTAGGAAGAGGCTATGAGGCACGTTGCCCTTAGGGAGCTTGAGCAGTTACTTGCAGACGACGACCCCGTCGATACCTCCTCATCCAGCTCTGACAGGGACTACCGGCCCATCCCTTCACGACCACGAGCTCATGACTCGAAGACCGGTGGGTCCAGCTCCGCTCCACAGATCTTACAGACAGACCCTGCACTGCTTGCCATTCTTCAGGGCTTACAGCAGACACAGCAGAGACAGGCAGAGGAGCGGACCCAGTTTGCCAGGGAGCAGGCTGCAGCTCTCACTCAGATTCAGCTTAGGCAGGATCAGTTCCAACAGCAGATGCTCCAGATGCAGCTCCAGAGCCAGCAGATACAGCTACAGACCTTTGGGTTCATGGAGCACATCATTAGACACACCGGAGCCCTACCGTACCTAGCCACTGCCCCTCTAGTCCAGCAGGTTGGACCGGCAGCCACTGCAGCCCAGGTGACTCCAGCGATACAGTCTGGTGGACTTCAGAGTCAGGGCACAGCTTCTCTCCAGAGTCAGTTCGTCACGCCGACTCAGCAGACTCAGCAGTGGTTTGCCACGCTAGGCACTCAGGGGTTCACTCCGATCCACACCGGTTTCACACCTGACCTAGGTGGCCTCTCAGTGACCAGGAGCTTGGGTGCTACCTTCAGCGAGATCACAGGCTTGCCCACACTTCCCGAGTTCCAACAGCCTGTTACCACCACCACAACTCCACCTGCCACTGGGACTACAGAGACACTACCGTCTTCAGTCACCTCCTCAGAGCCACTCCTGACTTCAGCAGGGACTGCGACCGTAGTAGTCACAGCAGCAGCTACAGAGACAGCTGAGCAGACCCGGACCGCTTCACCGTCGCGTGCTCCGACAGAGGGTCAGACAGCTCAGAGCTCAGAGTCAGAGGGCGACCCGACTCAGTTTGTGATTCTTCCTCACTCCTCCGACCGCGACGCTGCAGCTTCTTCTCCTCCTCCTGAGTCTTAGGTCTTTGGTGCTTGATGCCAAAGGGGAAGAGAGAACATAGATTTAGGGGGAGCGCATGAGAGGGTTTTGGTTCTTTTTGATGTGATATTCATGCATCATGTTTATGTTTATTTTCATGCTTGAGACTTGGTTGTGACATGTGTTCGAGCTTCATGTTATTTATATCATGTCACTTGGTTACGCTCTTGTCTTAGCTTCCACACTTCACTCCGATCTTGAGCGTATTCGTTTGGTACTTATGCTTATTTCATATCTTATATGTACCTTGTGGTCTTGATTTGTATAAGCATGCCTAACCCCTTTTGCTCCTATTGTCACATGCTTATATGAATCAAGCCTTTTAAAACCTCACTCTTTCTAAATCTATTTGAGGTTGTTGTCATCAATCACCAAAAAGGGGGAGATTGAAGCATCTAGGCCCTAGTGGTTTCGGTGATTAATGACAACAAGACGGTTATTATGACTAACGTGTGTTTTGCAGGATAACCTAGAAGTTAGGTCATAATAACATGTAGGTTCAAGCCCCTAGCGATGGAATTCGTTTTGGTTTTCAAAGGATAGAAGACAAGACGGTGATAGGCTAGTGCCAAGTGTCGTTTGGAGTTGAGGGACACTTGGCGTAGTCTTAGGTTTTGTTTTTCTCTTTGATCAACTATTAAGAGGGGTTTGGATGGGTAGCTTGACTTAGAGCAAGATTAGAGAGTGTAGATGTGATGCACACTTGTCCAACATAGCTCTAGATAGCCCAGGGAGACTCTTGAGAGAGAGGATCAAACTTCGTTTTGGAAAGCTTTCGATTCGGCGAAGTTTTGATCAAATTAGAGGCGTCGGACTCTACCTAGTATGGGCGTCGGACCAATAGCCAGAGTCCGACGACACATGGCAGCCCCTGGACGTTTCTCAGCGTGCCAGGGAGCATCGGACCCTTGCTGGATGGTCGTTGGACCATTGGCCAGAGTCCGACGATGCCTCTGGGTGTTCAGCGAGCGTCGGACCGTCGAGAGAGTGAGCGTCGGACTATTTGTTCTTAGCGTCCGACGCTTCCAGAGAGGTTTCCACAGCGTAAAAGAGCGTCGGACTTGGTCCGACGGTGTGCATCGGACCATTGATCCGTGATATAGCCATTGAGAGGCACTGTGTCAGTTGTTCGAAAGCGTCGGACTGAGGAGCGTCGGACCATCGAGTTCGGTCCGACGCCCCTCTGGCACAGGACTGTGCACAGTGCGACTATGAGAGTCGGACCGTGGTGTTTGGTCCGACGGTCGAGCCTCGGCAGCGTCCGACGGTTCGCAGGAAAGTGAGAAACGGCTAGTTTTGGAGAGGATGAGTATTTATACTCCACCAAAGCCTCCATTCTATCTCTCTTGCCACTTCTAACAGCTGATGGAACCCTTGTTGATCTTGTGAGAAAGCAAGAGCCCTAGGGAGCATTGAGTGAACTCCATTGCTTGTGAGCTTCTTCCCCAGAGAGATCAAGAGTGACTTGTGTGCATCCATCACCCTCTTTGGCCTTGTTCTTGGTCAAGTGAGAGTCTAGGCTTGTTACTCTTGGTGATCGGCATCACCTAGACGGTTTGGTGGCGATCGGTGGCTTGGTGACCGCTTGGAGAGCTTATGGGCGGCCCAAATCGAAGTTGTGAGCGGTTGTGGGCGATCCACCGCGCCGGAGAGGAAAAGGATTAGCCAGAGCACTTGGTCTTTGCGAAGATCAAGGGGGAGCTACGCCCTTGCGTGGGTGCTCCAACGAGGACTAGTGGGGAGTGCCGACTCTCCGATACCTCGGGAAAAATCAGATTTATCTTTCTAACCCTTTACATTCCCGTATTTCCTTTGTGTTCTCTACTTTTCTAGAGTAGTATACTTGTGATAGGACTTGGCTCTAGGTTGCATAACTTGTTTTAGGAATAGAATTGACACAAGCACTTGTTGGGTGACATTGGGCAAATTGCGATAGGTTGAATTGATTTGCGAAAAATTTATTAGTTGCCCAATTCACCCCCCCTCTTGGGCATCCTTGATCCTTTCAGAATGCAAGGCGCTCGGAGACTAGCTGTGGGGATATAAACCCCTGGTACCACAAGACAAGACATGGGCCGCACCATCAAAGCTGGCCCGGCCCAGAAGACAAAGACGTGCGGCGCAAGGCGCTGCACCGCACTGTTATTGTACCAACTTGGATAGTTTACTTGTAACCTTGTCCCTTCAGACTATATAAGGAGGGGCAAGGATAGATTCCAGAACCCAGATCCAATCTCAGATCATCTGATAACAATACAATACAGCAACACACAGGACGTAGGGTATTATGCCTCGCGGCGGCCTGAACCTGTATAAACCATGTGTCCTGCGCTTACTGCGCAACTCTTGTTCGTCTTAGGCTCACCTTCACCGATCATCTACTACCTTGGGCATACCCCTAGGTAGATTATCACCGGTATTTCGTTGACAGGGTGTCTTTAGAAGAAGGGCTGTTCGGCTGTATTTTTGTGATCCGTTAAGAGAAACGGAAAATGCCCATGGAGAAGCACTCATGTGCCTGAATTTGGTCATCGATTGTATTGATAGTTTCAGCAGATACCTGAGTTTTGGGTGCTTCTAAGGCTTACTGTTGAATGTCAAGGATTTCGGCCGTTCTTGAAGAACCTGCGGTAGCATCTGGATGACCTGTAGGTCCTGGTTGGTCTTCGGCCTGGTTTCCCTCTAATGGAGCCTGAAATGGCTGGGTGGTTGCCCGGTGTTAGCCGATCAGGTTAGTAATGCAGGAAGAGTTTCAGAATAATTGGATACCTTGGCAGTTTTCCTTTTGGTTCATGGCCATTTAACTATCAGCTTTTGGAGGCCGGATGATGGAGTTTTTCTCTTGAGGGCAGGGGCAGTTGCTATTCCAGCAGGAGTTCTGATCATTTGCTTCAATGATGGTGCCTGGGAGCCTAGACATGCAGTTGGACAAGGGGGATAATACTCAACTTGCCCTGGTGGGTCAGATTTCGGGTCCTCTATTGACAAAAGTTAGGGTACAGCTGATAGCCGATTTAGATAAGATCAGTTGGCAATACTTACTGCTGATTCAGAACTAAAGTTTTTGTCCAGGGCCTTGCATTTATCATGAATCCTCTGGCAGAAAAGATGAGCATGCCATTACTGCCTCCAGATATCAAAGCTTCCATGGGTGATTGAAATTTGGCCCCACTGGTTAACTGTATAGTGTGGCAGATCTGTTCCCAACCTAAAGACTTTGTCGGCTTCTAGCTCTTCAGTAATTTCATCCCTGGGTTTCAGAAGGTTTGAAAATAGAAGCTTAGGAGGCAGTTGGCCAAAACCTAGTTGCCTTGCTGCAACATTTGGGTGATAAAATTCATAAGAAGGCCAGCTAGGTTCATTGCTGCTGGCACCACGAAGATGCTTGAAGTCGACTGGTAATATGCAACGTTTAATGATAACATTAAAGATTTCAATGGCCCCATCATCAGAGCATCCTGTGCAGAACTTGAAATTGTATGGCATTTGTAATACCCTGGGTATTACGGAATAAATAACCTGCCATGTCATCATAATTAACTTAATTAATTTGCATATGATTGTGCTTAGGGACCTAGAGTGGCTTGGATTGATAAAGTATTGGATTGAAAATTTAAAATCCTAATTGCATATTTGAAATAACCCTAGATTTAGCCCCAAAACCCTAATTTAAAATCTAGAAGGAATCTAGGGGTGATCCTTTAATGAAAGTTGTAGATCTAATTAAATGTGACAACTTTTATTTTTGGAGATTTTGAAGTTATGTTATGAAAATTTGAATTTAACTCAAAACAGTGAATAAAAAAATTGAATTTGAAATGCCATTTCAAAAATTAATTGGAATCTGACAAAACTTCCTTAATGAAAGTTGTAAAGCTCTCTGAGGGGAACAACTTCTATTTTAGCCATTTTTTCAAGTTCTTGAGAAAAATCAAAAGTAATTTCTAGATTTTAGTTTGAAATTCAAAAACCCATTTCACCCCCTTTTCCATAGTTTTCAAATTTGGCCGAATTTGGGGTAGATCCGAAAATCAAAAATGTTCAGTTTCTAGAGAGCTACACTTTTGCTGTTTGGCATTTTCCCATTTGAAATGTTTAAATTGGCGAATTTTACAAAAAATCAAAATAGGGATTAGGTAAGAGTTACTGTAGCTCCCCTGTTCTCCTACTGTGGCGGCATGGCCGCGGCTGTGGCCGACGTCGCCGGCCGTCCTCGCCGTCTCCGCACCCACGTCGCGCAATTACGAGCCCTGGCGTCGTCTTCTACCCCCCCAGCGCCTTTCCGCCCCTATAAAAGCGAGAAGCTCGCCGTTCCCTCCGTTCTCCGTTTCCGGCCATCTTCACCGCCGCTCGTCGCCGGCAAAATTCGCCGCCTCTCGACCACCGCCGTACTCTCCATCTTGCCACCAGCTCCGCCACATCCTAGTGCGCCCGTAGAGCCTCTCCCGAAGCCCTCTCGTCGCCTGTATCGCCCAGACGCCGTCTTCTTCTTCCTCGGCTCCGGCCGGAGCGCCGCCGCGGGCGGGTCGTCGTCCAGAAGCTTGTTGGGTGAGCTCTGGACCTTGGATCTGTGTGTTCTAGTCCCTCTTTGGCCCACTGTTCCTTATGCTCGCGATCGTTTCGCCGTCGGTGCTCTAGGTTCGCCGGAACGGAGGATCGTCACCGGAAGTCGCCGCCGCGGGTACCCTCGACGTCAAGCCATTGATTCGCCTCGCCTCTGCTTCACCCGACTGCTCGGCTAGGATCGCGGTAAGCCACTGGTTGTTTCCCCTGTCCCTTTTTCCTCTCTCCCGGTCCTTCGCGGCCGGCATAGGATGTGCCGGCGAGCGGGTCGCCGCCGGTCCGCCATGGGCGAGCTCGTGCTCGTCGGAGGCGCGTAGAGCCTTCGGCTATTAGCTAGGATGGTTCGCGGGGCTCGTTAGGTCGCGGTAGTAGGCTCGGCTCGGTCACGGGGATCGTCGCCGGTAGGTTTCCCGGCGAGCCGCTGCGTCCGCGGGCGCGCGCACGCGGGAGCGTGGAGCTCGGCCAGGCCGCGTCTGGCCGTGGGCCGGCTCGGCGCGTGTGAGAGAGAGGGAGAGAGGCGTGCGTGCGGGCCGTCTGCTGGGCCGTTGGGCCGGCCCAGCAGCGCGGCTGCGCGGGGCTGGCAGCAGGCGCGCGCACGGGCCGCGCTCGGGTGCGTGGGCCGTGCGGGCTGAATTCGTTTTTCCAATTTCCAGAGGAATTTCAACTACCTTTTCTATTTTGATTTGTTTAAATAGTGCTGATGTTTGTTAATTTCATAGGAATTAATCTGTTAGCTGGAAAAATGTGAAAATATTTGTGTATGTTCTCTGTGATGCCTAGTATTTAGGAAAAATATAATATCTAGGTTTAGGATCTTTTCTGTTGGGAGTAAAAATCAACCAAATAAATGGATAATGCAACTTTGTTGATTTTTAATAAATTATAGGTAGCTCCAAAAATCATGAAATTAATTGTGGCACTGTTTAGGGATAAAACCTAACTGTTGATAAATTTTGGTTGCAATTAGAGTTAGTTTGATCAGTTAGTAAATATATATGAAATTAGGAAAATTAAATAAAATGAATAGAAGGAATGGATTTAGGGTTTGTGTGAATTTTTGGATTGATTGAAGCCCAAGGGTCTACCACCTTATGATCCTTGGCAATGTAAGATGTTAATGTAAATAGTAGCCTTGTAGTTGTGCAGTGGCTTTCCATGACTATTAAAATAGGTTTTAACATAAAATGTGAAACGCCTATTTACTTTTGAGATCTCGTTTACAACTTTTCCGTGAAGAAAAGTTGTACTCAAGATGTTAATCGTTGATTATCGCATTTCTATTTACATTGTTGCATCATGTTAAGCATGCATCATTGCACACGTGTAGTGACCGAGAGCGAAGGAGTGAAGGTTGAGGCCACTGCTGGGGAGCCGACTCCGGAGGTGATCCAGGGATTTGACATCTGTGGAACCGACCCTGATCCCACCCTCTTCTCAATCCAAGGCAAGCCCCGGTGCATTAACCCTCTGTTGTGAAATTCTTTATAATTCGAGTCAATCTATTGCATTAAGTTGATAGGAGTTGATTGTTACCTATCCAGATGCATTGTCCCAAATAATTATCCTGAAACCTGATTTAAATGAAATGGTTTAAACAAAAAAATGCTTAGGCATGCTTAATAAAAATTAGAATTTTATAAAAAAAAAACTATTTTCTGTGCTATGATTGTATACATACTTTATGATTAGTGGAGAACTTGTGATCCGTTGGTCGATGTGTATTTGCGTTAGAGTCCCAATGCACGATCACCTTCGGAATAGTTCAAAGCTGGTCGATATCACTGTAAGGTGTTTCGCTCGGCTGACGTGCTCGTGGGACGGCGTTTCCCATGACTTCTCACCGGCAGACACGGTTTTCAAAACTATAGGGACCGTTCGTTGTAGGCGTGCTGGATCGAGATGAACAGCCTAGCCACATACCTTTGTGGAAAGCCTAGAGTCAGGTGGCTCTATTGCTGGAACCGACAACCACGCACTGGGAGTGGAGAGATGGCGGGAGTAGCTTGTACCCACGTGGCCGTCGTGCCTGGAGACGAGTGGAGTACTGTGCTCCCGGGTGGCGCAGGACCGGTTCCGGGATAGAAAGACCTAGATGATAGGTTGGTATATGTATGCCGGCGTGCTACATATGCAGTGTGGTTAGAATCCCCAGCTGGGTATACTTTCTGGATTCGAATCGACGTGCTCCTCGGTCAATGGAGACTCAATCCACTTCCCTACCCCGAAAAGTGGTTCTCAACTAGGTGTTTTCTGAATAAAGGAAGTAAGTGAAAAAAATGACGATCTATGAGTTTGAATATTGGAACTATAGATATATGATGATGATAATGATGAAATAAAATTGGATAGTGATGCTTTTCTGCAAATCTTTTACCTCCTGCTAGCCTCACCTATGACCCTGCATTCCTGAGTCTCATCTTACACCTTTAGTCGGGTAAGTCTTGCGGAGTACCCCTAGTACTCAGGGTTTGTTAACCCTTGCTGCAGGAGATCCGCCTTCAGATGTCTGTTTTGCCCCGTGCTGCATGACCATTATCCAGGAGGGCAGCGAGGAAGAGTAGAAGTGGAACCCGTGGGCAGGGTTCGAATTATCTTATGTAAATGTTGTATAATTATTCAACTGCTACTGCCACGATCTATGGTTTGTAATAACCGTACTTGAGTTTTATTTGGAACACTGGTTTGTAAAACTAAGTTATGTAATATTCCGCTTTCGTACTCTGATGTAATTTGTTATGAAATGTTGTAATCCTGTAATGCATTCGCAATGTGATCCTGCGGAGTTTGGGGCGCTGATGTAGCCCGACAGATCTGTCTAGATCATTTGGGACACGGGCCCGGTTGTCAGAAGTCATTAGTGACGATGACAGGTGCCTGTGGGCCAGGTGATTTAGCCGGTTCTGTTACAGTTGGTACCAGAGCATTACATTGCCAATCATTACGGATTACCTTTCGAAAACTTCAAAATGTTTTGGATCATAAAACTTAATATATTATTTTGGGTCCAAATTGCTTCTGTTCTTATCTTATTCCGTAGTCTTAAGTGATTTATATTTAATATCATGTGGCTATGGTAGCATGTGGAATAATATTATTATTATTAGCCCTATGTTGAAAAGTTTACTTACTTTTGTATGTGTTTACTTGCATGATTTAAATTCGTAAGTACGTTCATGCATCATGTTAGGTATTTGGGATAAGTTACCAAACCTGTTCTTGCTAACTTGTATATCTTATAAAATCCACTTACCTTCTCCAGATGGCTCGTTGCAAGCTCACTGCCAGGAAAATGACGGGACCACGTGGCGTTCCGCGCCACCAGCTGGCGCCACGTACCGGGGAGGGCGAGGCTTCTGGGGGTCGCCCACCCTGTCGCAGCAGTGAGGAGTTGGAGGCTGAGGTCGGGAGACTTCAGAGGCTAGTGAGTCAGTGGGAGAAGGACTACCGTGTGGCTCGCCTCAATCACTATCGTGATGTGAGGACCAACCGTGACCTGCGTCGGGAGGTCGACCGCCTGACGCAGCAGCGGGATGAGGCTTGGGAGCGCGAGGATGCGATCGTCGACAGGATGCTGAGGGCGGAGCAGCGTACCGCGCAGCTAGAGGCGGACAACATCGCCTTGCAGGAGGAGGTGCACCAGCTCAACGATCAGCTCTACCCTATTCCGGCACCTGAGGAGGAGGATCCGGAGCTTGGAGTTGTCCTTGGTGAGGATGAGGACATGGAGGACGTTGACGAGGAGGTTGAGCCTCTCGAGGTCGAGGAGGCAGACTCTGAGGAGGACTCCGAGGGCAGCGACGAGGACTCCGAGGAGAGCAACGAGGACTCCGAGGAGAGTGACGAGGACTTCGAGGAGGACAGTGACGCGTCTGCAATCGACGAGGACTAGGCTAGCGTAGGCCTAGGAATGTTAACTAGTATCCTTTCCTGGTTGTAAAATAGGTGCTTGTATTAAAAACCTTAGTTATGGGACGTGATTCTCGCATGGGCGCGAGTCGTATAAGATAAATAATGTAATATTTGTGTGTGCTACTACTATGTTCCACTTATGTAATATAAGTCCTAAGTGGTTTGCTTGTCAACAGATGGGAGACAATTCTGCTCATGGGACTGGAGTTCCCCCAGCACCCCCACTTCCAAATACTCTGGCAGAGGCCATCACCGCACTTACCAATGTCGCAACCATGCTAGCTCAGAGTCAGCAAGACCGTGGTGGGCGCCGTGGTCGCCGCGACAACGAAGAAACCACCTATGTTGACTTCACCGATACCCGTCCGCCTGTGTTCACCAAGGCAGATGAACCTCTGGAAGCAGACGATTGGCTCCGTACCATGGAGCAGAAGTTCAGCTTGATCCACTGCACAGAAATACAGAAACCTCTGTTCGCAGCACAACAACTCCGTGGCCCTGCCACCACTTGGTATGCCAACCTATTGGCCGCACAGGATCCGGGACATCAACTCACTTGGCAAGAGTTCCGTGATGCCTTCCGCGCCCATTACATCCCTGCGGGTGTGATGAGGATGAAGCTAGACCAATTCCTGGCGCTAAAGCAAAATGAGTCCACTGTCACACAATATCTGGGGCAGTTCAACCATCTGGCTCAGTATGCACCGGAGCACACCAACACTGATGAAAAGAAGAAGGCCTGTTTCATCAGGGGCCTGAACTTCAAGATTCAGCGCAGCTTGTCCAATAATCTCAAGTGCACCTTTCATGAAGCTGTTGATAGTGCCTTGGCGTTTGAGGAAAGCAACCGTCAGCTCCAGGAGGAGAAGAAGAAGAACAAGAGGCCTGCGTTCTCTGGCAGCCAGAAGCGCCAGAAAATCATCTATCACCCCACCCACCAAAACCGCCCATCCTATCCTCATCAGCAGGTGGTTGTGCGCACCGCCGCCACCTCCCACACTTCAAATCAGCAAAATGCCACTCAGCCGAATGCCCCTGGCGTTCGTATCACTACTCCTCAAACCACCTACAATCATCCTTGCTACAACTGTGGCAAGACGGGACACTGGTCACGCAATTGTCCTTTCCCCAAGCGGTACAATCAGAATGCACCAGGTGGTCAACAACAGCAACATCAGCAGCAGCAGCAGCAGGGTCAGCATCGTGGTCATCAGCAGCATGCTCAGAGGGGCAAGATCGTCAAGAAAGCAGGTCAGGTCTATTATACACAAGTGGATGATATCCCTGCGGGAGAGCCCGTCATGATGGGTAGGTTCCCTGTTGCCAGTCACCCTGCACTTACGCTTTTCGATTCTGGTGCATCACATTCATTTATCAACCGTACATTTGTGGTTAAGCATGAAATACCCATTGGGAAGATAAAGGAAGATTTCCTTATACATTCGCCCGGGGGGCGTATGTCTACTAAAGAAGTAGTTCAGGGAGTGCCTATAGAGTTGGGAGGGCATAAGTTCCCTACTACTATGATAGTGCTAAAGAACCAGGATATTGATGTGATATTAGGTATGAATTGGATGTATCAGCACAATGCTCTTATTGATGTGCTGAATAGAACCATAAGAGTGAGCATACCTAATAGCCAAACTCAACTTCTTATCCAACTTCCACTACCTGTGAGAAAGGTGGAGAAATCCGTGCAAAGGTTATGTGCTACTTCAGTGGAAGAAGTGATGAAGATTCCAGTGGTCTGTGAATTTCCAGACGTGTTTCCTGATGAGTTGCCTGGTTTGCCACCGGATCGAGATGTTGAATTTGCCATTGAGCTTAAGCCTGGAACAGCCCCTATCTCTCGTAGAGCTTATAGGATGCCTCCCAAGGAATTAGCAGAGCTTAAAGTGCAGCTACAAGATTTGCTTGATAAGGGTTTCATCAGACCTAGCTCATCTCCTTGGGGTTGTCCTGCCATCTTTGTCAAAAAGAAGGACAAATCTCTCCGACTCTGTATTGATTATCGTCCACTCAACGAGGTGACCATCAAAAACAAGTATCCGCTACCTCGTATCGACCTACTCTTTGACCAACTGGCTGGGGCTAAGGTGTTTTCTAAGATTGACCTTAGATCCGGCTACCACCAAATCAAAATCCGTCCTGAAGACATTCCGAAAACAGCTTTCACCACCAGATATGGCCTATATGAATACCTAGTCATGTCTTTCGGCTTAACCAACGCGCCTGCCTACTTCATGTACCTCATGAACTCCGTCTTCATGCCCGAGCTCGACAAATTCGTTGTCGTGTTCATCGATGATATCCTTGTCTATTCCAAAACACCCGAAGAACATGCCAACCACCTTCGCATTGTCCTAGCTCGCTTGAGAGAGCATCAGCTGTATGCAAAGTTCAGCAAGTGTGAATTCTGGTTGAACAAAGTTCCTTTTCTCGGACATATCCTCTCAGCTGAGGGAGTATCTGTTGATCCAAGTAAGGTAGAGGAAATCCTAAATTGGAAGCCGCCAACCACTGTTCACCAAGTTCGCAGTTTCATGGGCATGGCGGGATATTACCGCCGTTTCATCCCTGACTTCTCGAGAATAGCCAAACCAATCACCAACTTGCTGAAGAATCAAGTCAAGTTCGTGTGGTCACCAGAGTGTGAAACAGCATTTCAAACCTTGAAGAAGTGTCTGACAACTGCACCAGTCCTAGCTCAACCGGACATTGAGAAGCCATTCGATGTGTATTGTGATGCATCCGGTACTGGCCTAGGCTGTGTTCTGATGCAGGAGGGCAGAGTTATCGCTTATGCTTCACGACAGCTCCGACCTCATGAAGAGAACTATCCTACTCATGACTTAGAATTAGCAGCTGTGGTTCATGCATTGAAGATCTGGCGTCATTACTTGCTAGGCAGTACATGCAATGTTTACACTGACCACAAAAGCTTGAAGTATATCTTCACCCAAGAAGAGCTGAATATGAGGCAGCGAAGATGGCTAGAATTGATCAAAGATTATGATATTGAAGTGCATTATCATCCTAGCAAGGCTAATGTAGTTGCTGACGCACTCAGTCGAAAAGCTCACTGCAACTGCTTGACTGTGAAGCCTTATAATCTGTCATTGTGCTATGAGTTGGAAAGGTTGGGAATAGAAATTGTTCCACAAGGCAGTCTGGCCAACATTAGTATTGAAACTTCCATCCGTGATGAGATCGTGGCCGCTCAAAAGGGAAGCAAGGGCATCAAGCATATCAAAGAAAAAGTCTAGGCAGGAAAAGCAGATTGTTTCAGAATTGATGACGAAGGCATCGTATGGTTCAAGGATCGTTTGGTAGTTCCAAAAATTCCAGAGCTACGTCGCAAGATTCTTGATGAAGCTCATCTCACAAGATACTCTATCCACCCAGGAAGCAACAAGATGTACCAGGATTTGAAACAGAAATTCTGGTGGACTAAGATGAAGATAGAAATTGCACAGTATGTGTCGAGATGTGACACCTGCCAGAAGGTTAAAGCTGTACACATGAAGCCTGGGGGAGAGCTGCAACCATTGCCTGTTCCCGCGTGGAAATGGGAAGACATTAGTATGGATTTTGTTGTGGGGTTGCCCAGAACATCGAGGGGTTACGATTCCATTTGGGTAATCGTTGACCGTCTCACTAAGCAAGCTCACTTTTTGCCAGTCAAGTTCAAGTACACGGCAGCGACCTATGCAAATATATACATAGAGCATATGATGAGGCTCCATGGGGTGCCGAAAACTATTGTCTCTGATCGAGGTACTCAGTTCGTATCCAAATTTTGGAGGTCCTTCCATAAATCGTTGGGCACGAAACTTCTGCACAGCACGGCCTACCATCCTCAGACCGATGGTCAGACCGAAAGGGTGAATCAAATAGTGGAAGACATGTTGAGGGCCTGTGCATTGAATTACCCTGATAAGTGGGACGAGTGTTTGGCGTTAGCCGAATTCTCGTATAATAACAGTTACCAAGAAAGCATCAAGATGGCTCCGTTCGAGGCAGTGTACGGCCGCAGATGTCGTACTCCGTTGAATTGGTCCGAGCCCGGTGAGAGATGGTTTTACGGTGTTGACTTGGTCAAGGAGGCCGAAGAGAAAGTTCGAGTAATACAAGAGAATCTGAAAGTGGCTCAGTCTCGACAGAAAAGCTATGCCGACCAGCGGCGTAGGCCATTAGCATTCAAAGTTGGAGACTACGTGTACTTGAAGGTTTCACCTATGAAAGGAGTCAACCGCTTTGGAGTCAGAGGCAAGTTAGCCCCGCGCTACATTGGACCATTCTTAATCACCGAGCGTGTGGGAAAGGTTGCCTACCGGTTGCAATTGCCAGATCACCTGTCAGAAGTACACAATGTGTTTCACGTATCCCAACTGAAGAAGTGTCTGCGAGTTCCCGACCAAGTGACCGATGTGGAAGGTGTGGTACTGGAACCCGAATTGACATACTCAGAATATCCAGTACGGGTTTTGGACATAAAGGACCGTGTCACTCGAAGGACCACAACTAGATGGTACAAGATTCAATGGAGTCAACATTCCGAAGACGAAGCCACCTGGGAATCTGAGGACTACCTGGCGGAGAATTTTCCGGAATTCTTTGCCACCCTGTAACTGTAATAGTCTGACAAGTACTCCCTGTGTTAAAAACCCTCCTACTTATTTTGTGAGCTAGTGCAAGTATAGTTTACCTTATGTATTTTCTTTTCCATTACTTTGTTTCAATGTCTAGTTTAGCAATCTCGGGACGAGATTTCTTTTAGGGGGGAAGGCTGTAATACCCTGGGTATTACGGAATAAATAACCTGCCATGTCATCATAATTAACTTAATTAATTTGCATATGATTGTGCTTAGGGACCTAGAGTGGCTTGGATTGATAAAGTATTGGATTGAAAATTTAAAATCCTAATTGCATATTTGAAATAACCCTAGATTTAGCCCCAAAACCCTAATTTAAAATCTAGAAGGAATCTAGGGGTGATCCTTTAATGAAAGTTGTAGATCTAATTAAATGTGACAACTTTTATTTTTGGAGATTTTGAAGTTATGTTATGAAAATTTGAATTTAACTCAAAACAGTGAATAAAAAAATTGAATTTGAAATGCCATTTCAAAAATTAATTGGAATCTGACAAAACTTCCTTAATGAAAGTTGTAAAGCTCTCTGAGGGGAACAACTTCTATTTTAGCCATTTTTTCAAGTTCTTGAGAAAAATCAAAAGTAATTTCTAGATTTTAGTTTGAAATTCAAAAACCCATTTCACCCCCTTTTCCATAGTTTTCAAATTTGGCCGAATTTGGGGTAGATCCGAAAATCAAAAATGTTCAGTTTCTAGAGAGCTACACTTTTGCTGTTTGGCATTTTCCCATTTGAAATGTTTAAATTGGCGAATTTTACAAAAAATCAAAATAGGGATTAGGTAAGAGTTACTGTAGCTCCCCTGTTCTCCTACTGTGGCGGCATGGCCGCGGCTGTGGCCGACGTCGCCGGCCGTCCTCGCCGTCTCCGCACCCACGTCGCGCAATTACGAGCCCTGGCGTCGTCTTCTACCCCCCCCCCCCCAGCGCCTTTCCGCCCCTATAAAAGCGAGAAGCTCGCCGTTCCCTCCGTTCTCCGTTTCCGGCCATCTTCACCGCCGCTCGTCGCTGGCAAAATTCGCCGCCTCTCGACCACCGCCGTACTCTCCATCTTGCCACCAGCTCCGCCACATCCTAGTGCGCCCGTAGAGCCTCTCCCGAAGCCCTCTCGTCGCCTGTATCGCCCAGACGCCGTCTTCTTCTTCCTCGGCTCCGGCCGGAGCGCCGCCGCGGGCGGGTCGTCGTCCAGAAGCTTGTTGGGTGAGCTCTGGACCTTGGATCTGTGTGTTCTAGTCCCTCTTTGGCCCACTGTTCCTTATGCTCGCGATCGTTTCGCCGTCGGTGCTCTAGGTTCGCCGGAACGGAGGATCGTCACCGGAAGTCGCCGCCGCGGGTACCCTCGACGTCAAGCCATTGATTCGCCTCGCCTCTGCTTCACCCGACTGCTCGGCTAGGATCGCGGTAAGCCACTGGTTGTTTCCCCTGTCCCTTTTTCCTCTCTCCCGGTCCTTCGCGGCCGGCATAGGATGTGCCGGCGAGCGGGTCGCCGCCGGTCCGCCATGGGCGAGCTCGTGCTCGTCGGAGGCGCGTAGAGCCTTCGGCTATTAGCTAGGATGGTTCGCGGGGCTCGTTAGGTCGCGGTAGTAGGCTCGGCTCGGTCACGGGGATCGTCGCCGGTAGGTTTCCCGGCGAGCCGCTGCGTCCGCGGGCGCGCGCACGCGGGAGCGTGGAGCTCGGCCGGGCCGCGTCTGGCCGTGGGCCGGCTCGGCGCGTGTGAGAGAGAGGGAGAGAGGCGTGCGTGCGGGCCGTCTGCTGGGCCGTTGGGCCGGCCCAGCAGCGCGGCTGCGCGGGGCTGGCAGCAGGCGCGCGCGCGGGCCGCGCTCGGGTGCGTGGGCCGTGCGGGCTGAATTCGTTTTTCCAATTTCCAGAGGAATTTCAACTACCTTTTCTATTTTGATTTGTTTAAATAGTGCTGATGTTTGTTAATTTCATAGGAATTAATCTGTTAGCTGGAAAAATGTGAAAATATTTGTGTATGTTCTCTGTGATGCCTAGTATTTAGGAAAAATATAATATCTAGGTTTAGGATCTTTTCTGTTGGGAGTAAAAATCAACCAAATAAATGGATAATGCAACTTTGTTGATTTTTAATAAATTATAGGTAGCTCCAAAAATCATGAAATTAATTGTGGCACTGTTTAGGGATAAAACCTAACTGTTGATAAATTTTGGTTGCAATTAGAGTTAGTTTGATCAGTTAGTAAATATATATGAAATTAGGAAAATTAAATAAAATGAATAGAAGGAATGGATTTAGGGTTTGTGTGAATTTTTGGATTGATTGAAGCCCAAGGGTCTACCACCTTATGATCCTTGGCAATGTAAGATGTTAATGTAAATAGTAGCCTTGTAGTTGTGCAGTGGCTTTCCATGACTATTAAAATAGGTTTTAACATAAAATGTGAAACGCCTATTTACTTTTGAGATCTCGTTTACAACTTTTCCGTGAAGAAAAGTTGTACTCAAGATGTTAATCGTTGATTATCGCATTTCTATTTACATTGTTGCATCATGTTAAGCATGCATCATTGCACACGTGTAGTGACCGAGAGCGAAGGAGTGAAGGTTGAGGCCACTGCTGGGGAGCCGACTCCGGAGGTGATCCAGGGATTTGACATCTGTGGAACCGACCCTGATCCCACCCTCTTCTCAATCCAAGGCAAGCCCCGGTGCATTAACCCTCTGTTGTGAAATTCTTTATAATTCGAGTCAATCTATTGCATTAAGTTGATAGGAGTTGATTGTTACCTATCCAGATGCATTGTCCCAAATAATTATCCTGAAACCTGATTTAAATGAAATGGTTTAAACAAAAAAATGCTTAGGCATGCTTAATAAAAATTAGAATTTTATAAAAAAAAAAACTATTTTCTGTGCTATGATTGTATACATACTTTATGATTAGTGGAGAACTTGTGATCCGTTGGTCGATGTGTATTTGCGTTAGAGTCCCAATGCACGATCACCTTCGGAATAGTTCAAAGCTGGTCGATATCACTGTAAGGTGTTTCGCTCGGCTGACGTGCTCGTGGGACGGCGTTTCCCATGACTTCTCACCGGCAGACACGGTTTTCAAAACTATAGGGACCGTTCGTTGTAGGCGTGCTGGATCGAGATGAACAGCCTAGCCACATACCTTTGTGGAAAGCCTAGAGTCAGGTGGCTCTATTGCTGGAACCGACAACCACGCACTGGGAGTGGAGAGATGGCGGGAGTAGCTTGTACCCACGTGGCCGTCGTGCCTGGAGACGAGTGGAGTACTGTGCTCCCGGGTGGCGCAGGACCGGTTCCGGGATAGAAAGACCTAGATGATAGGTTGGTATATGTATGCCGGCGTGCTACATATGCAGTGTGGTTAGAATCCCCAGCTGGGTATACTTTCTGGATTCGAATCGACGTGCTCCTCGGTCAATGGAGACTCAATCCACTTCCCTACCCCGAAAAGTGGTTCTCAACTAGGTGTTTTCTGAATAAAGGAAGTAAGTGAAAAAAATGACGATCTATGAGTTTGAATATTGGAACTATAGATATATGATGATGATAATGATGAAATAAAATTGGATAGTGATGCTTTTCTGCAAATCTTTTACCTCCTGCTAGCCTCACCTATGACCCTGCATTCCTGAGTCTCATCTTACACCTTTAGTCGGGTAAGTCTTGCGGAGTACCCCTAGTACTCAGGGTTTGTTAACCCTTGCTGCAGGAGATCCGCCTTCAGATGTCTGTTTTGCCCCGTGCTGCATGACCATTATCCAGGAGGGCAGCGAGGAAGAGTAGAAGTGGAACCCGTGGGCAGGGTTCGAATTATCTTATGTAAATGTTGTATAATTATTCAACTGCTACTGCCACGATCTATGGTTTGTAATAACCGTACTTGAGTTTTATTTGGAACACTGGTTTGTAAAACTAAGTTATGTAATATTCCGCTTTCGTACTCTGATGTAATTTGTTATGAAATGTTGTAATCCTGTAATGCATTCGCAATGTGATCCTGCGGAGTTTGGGGCGCTGATGTAGCCCGACAGATCTGTCTAGATCATTTGGGACACGGGCCCGGTTGTCAGAAGTCATTAGTGACGATGACAGGTGCCTGTGGGCCAGGTGATTTAGCCGGTTCTGTTACAGCATTGGAAATTCTTCATCCTCTGCATAAGGGAACCAAACCAACACATCTGATCCCAAGCCTCTGTAGAGTGCTTCAAGTAATTGGCCTCAGTTAGCACTGATAGTTATGGCTGATGGTTATCTTGTTTTCATTTTCTGCATAATTGGTGAAGGGATAGCTGAGGTTGTTGAAGTTTGGTTTGACCATCTTGTGCAGGTAGAGATTGAGCCATAATTGAATCAGCCACCAAGGGCCTGTTGTACATTGTACTTCTTCACCTTTCAGCAGATAATCAGCCACATGGTTCATGAGCCTGTAAGCAGCCCCTAATAAGAGTTTTCCCAAGGGAATTGAACCTCCACAGGCTAGTTGCTCTGCAAG
The DNA here is from genome assembly GCA_038502445.1 of Eremochloa ophiuroides. Classification (NCBI taxonomy): domain Eukaryota; kingdom Viridiplantae; phylum Streptophyta; class Magnoliopsida; order Poales; family Poaceae; genus Eremochloa; species Eremochloa ophiuroides. The sequence goes on along the minus strand of JAHLJS010000003.1, from coordinate 25,613,674 downwards.
GGCTTTGAGGAGATAGGCTGGTCCACAGGAAGCACCACAGAAGATAAATCTTTCCAGCCATAAGATCAAAAATGCTATGTGTTCTTTCTCAGCGATGCTGGAAGTCGTCAGATGGTGAGTCTTGATATAGCCAGTCCAGCCTTTGTATTCACCTAGCTTGGGGAATTGTTTTTCGCCTCTAGAGAGAAGATCCGAGAGCCGGCAAGTCCTAGTAATTTGAAGGCCGGTAAGTATGTGAATGTCACCTAAAGTGATGCTCATCGGCCCATGCCCAAATATGAAAGCATTTAGAGTGTTTGACCAGAAGTAACTTGCAGCAATCAGAAGGGGCTCATTCCTTTTCATCTGACAGAGGGAGAGATCGAGGCATTTGCTCAGACCACGCAGTTCTCAATCTGCTCGCTTCTTGCTTGAGACTCTGCGGAACCAATTTCTCCACCTAGTGGGCATGTTAGGCCAGTTCCGAAAGGGGTTCTTGGACCATGAAGATGCATCTACCAAAGAAGCCTTGAAAGGGATCTGGTTGGTCTCTTTGCTAATAAACTCCGCAGGGTTTGAGTCGCCCATTGGACCCAGATAGAAAGCAGTTGGGGTTTCGTTCAGCGGAATCAAGATCTCGTTCTTCATATTCTAAAATATATATGTATATGTCACCGATTGGGCAAGGATTCAAAAAGAGGACAGAAAACAGATTAGCCAGATGTGATTCATACCTCGGGGATTTCAGAATGGGTCGCCATGGCTCAAATTTTGAAGGCGGCAAATCGAAGCTGGAGAAGAGGTGTAGCGGAAGTTTTCCTGGTTAGGGTTTCGATTTGGTGCAGAGCGCCGAGGTGCTGATTGGGAGGCTATGGTTTTCCTGTGGTTTGAAGATGGAGGTCGATCGAGTCTTGGTGCTAATTTTAGAATAAAACCAGTTTATCCCAAAATTGAGGGGCATGTGTTTACACCAAAATTTGGACTGGGAGCAGATAGCCGATTTCGGGAGAAGAATCGATCAGATGAAAGTTGAGATAGCCGATTGAGTCCCAGATCGGGTGTTGGGCTAAAGAAAGGAAGGCGCGGTCAAAGATGGAATCGATTGATGGATGACGTCAGCGCGGATCTATGACGCCGGAAAGCGATCACTTCCAGAGTCCGTTCGGGAAAGGGAAGATTGGACTCTAAGTTATCTTTAAAATAGGAGAGTTTGTTAGTTTCCATGTTTATTTCGAGTTGTAATTCGACTAGAACTCTATCTTGTTAGCTCAGGGTATAAATATAAACCCCCGGCCATTGTAACAAGGACACATCAATACAACACACTTTCGGCCCCGACCAAACCCTTAGGAGTAGGAGTAGAGTAGATCTCGGCGAGTTTCTTCGAACGGGCTGGGTGTCATCCGGTGGACGCAGAATTGCTTGTAAGTACCGTCATGCCTCGTTAAGCTTTGTTTCTTTAATGTCATCCGGTGGACATGAGAGCATAGTAGATAGGGGATGGTTCTTGTTTAGCATGGGTTTAGCATCATCCAGTGGATGTGGGCTCAGATAGAATAAGGATTATTTATCGATTTATGTTTGTTTTCTTGATTAATCTATGTTTAGCGTCATCCGATGGATGAGGGCTTAGATTAAGATGGCTAACGAGTATGAATTAGTTATCGACTCTAACTAATTGGCATCTTAGTTAGATTCATTAAGTTACCAGTGATGTCTGAGTTTATTTGTTTGACTGTATACAGCATTCACCAAATTTGTCCAATTTTGATCTAGTTATATCGGCTTTATATTTTATAGATCTATTGGCTCAATGAATGATAATTGTTATGCCTTTATGCAGTGATAAATAGAATATATGCACACCAGTCGATAGATCTAGATCTTGATTGTATACGGGTTGCACTCAAGTAATAAGATAAATATTGCCTAGATTCGATAACCAATAGATTTGAGTCATGGTTTATATTATGGCTGTCTCGATGCGTTCGATCCCCACTGTTGTAAACGATGAATTGAATATGTTGGTTCGAAGGTCAAAACATTGTTCATCTTATAGGCTTGTATGTTGCATGTATTCGTTGAATCGGCTAAATAGCCGATTTCTCTCTGTTTTGCACTCAGACACTTCGTATTAAATAAGTTTGACATACATGCATTAATTATGTTGTAATCTGCCATATACTAATTATTACTTCTGTTGATGCATACAGATCGGTTATATAACACTATAATGCTTATTTCATGAAAATCGATTCATATAATTTGGATATCGACTCTTTAGTTGATAGCCTAGAAACAGGGCCTGTGAGGCCGGATATTTGGAACTGCCTGGATACACAAGCTAGTTCCGCCTTGTGTTACTGATCATTATCTCTTTCCTTATCAATTGCAGGTTAAATTGACTGGCATGCTTGGAAGTCATCGACACTCTCAGACCGGGTTTGAAACTAGCTAGATCTGCGAAAGTTCCAATGCTTTTGGGATCGCTTTCGGCTTCACTGGTATGTTGAGCGCGAAAAACCACTTTTTGTGCCAACAATTATATACCATATATATTAATAATTTTCTTATATATGTATTTGGAAGTTCAAAGTGTCAAGGAAAGACAATTATTTAGACCACAAGAATGACGAAGAGCAAATCGTCAAAGTCAAAGAGGACATGAGGATACTGTGGCCTCGACAGAAGAGCCATGCCGATAAGAAAGAAAGTGATCTCACCTTTCAATTTTGGGGATTACGTGTATCTTAAGGTGTCATCTCTTAAAGGCACTATGAGGTTTTACTTTAAATAAAACTAGCACCTTGCTTTGTTTAACCAACTCCATCCTCACAGTAACTAATGAAACATTATGGTTACGTTGATTATGCAAATGGGATATAGTTATTACTATTGTGATGCTTATTCGTGTTAATCAAGTAATTGCTACTCCATCCGTCCCAAATTGTAAGTCATTTCAAGAATCTTGGAGAGTCGAAGCATCTCAACTTTGACCAAATTTATATAATAAGATAATAATATTTACAATATCAACTAATTATAATTAGATTCTTCATCAAATATATTTTCATATTACACTTATTTGGTGTCATGAATCTTCATATTTCTCTCAATAATTTTGGTCAAACTTAAGATGTTTTGACTCTTCAAGATTTTTGAAATAACTTACAATTTGGAATGGAGAGAGTATAAGATAGATGCCAACTTAGTTCTAAATATTTCTATTGAACTTGATGCTAAAACTTGAAAGTGAAGAACTCATGTTAGTAAAGCTTTTTATGCGAAACTAGCCCCATGAAAACTCTTGCATAACCTTAGTGTCAACTTTATTTTTGTGTTTTTTTTTACTTGTAAGGGATTAAATCCTCCTCAATCCCTTCCAACCCCTTTGGTTTGGGGTAGGAACGAACAAGGCCTGAGGGCGGGGGGCGGTAGGGAGCCCCTGGTCGTTCATTCGAATACCATCCCAGTGCATACAAACATGGATCGACGTCATCCTATAGATATATAGCGAGCTCCACCCATAAAGGCATATTGTGAGATCAGTATAAATTTGTGTCTCGTATGCTACCTCTTTGATCTACAATCATGACACACAAAATTAGTACCAGTTGCGGGTAAAAAAAAAACAACGACACATAAGGTATTTGATTAATTTTTTCCTATACTGTAGGCATTAGGTAGACTAAGTTTTCTTAAGAAATACTTGGTCAACATAATGTCTACAACATGGACAAAAACGGCATCTGCCGGTAGGAACTGTAGATGCATTCCTAGAGACGAGTATAGTATTGAAAGCTTGGATGGACAATATGAGTGTGGGTGCTGGGCCGTTCGCACGTGCAGAGAAGCTGTCATAGAGAGCCCATGTCTGTCACGAAATAACGTAAAGGGAAAAGTCCACTTTGCCTCCCTCATCTTTTTTTCAAAGTCTGCTTTGCCTCTCTCAACCCTAAAATCAGACAAACCACCTTCCTCAGCTTTTCAAACCGTGCACTTTACCTTCCTGGAGTGGTTTCGAAGGCGGTTTGCTGCAGTGAATGGTGGTTTTGCTATAGTGACTGTGGTTTTGTCTTTTTCTTTTTTTAACTATTTCTGCTGAATTTTTAAAAAATCACAGAAAAATCATAAAATGAAAAATCCAGTTTTGTTGGACTCCACATGAGTATATCTACGCGGTGAACATATACTATGGTATGTTTTGGTACAAAGTTTTTGCTATGAAGGTTTTGTCTTTTTCTTTTTTATTTATTTTGGCTAAATCTGTGATAAATCATAGTAAATAATAGAAAAGTCATAAAATAGAAAATCTATTTTTTGTCTCCACATGAGTAGGTATGCACTGAAATATATAATACGGTATGCTTTAGTCCAACAAAATAATTATAGAAACTACAACTATGAATTATTTTAATTAATTACAGAAAAGCGTCGATCTAAAACTACAACAAAAATTCTATACTATTATATGTTCACGTGTAGATATGCTCATGTGGAGTCTAAAAAAAATTAGATTTTGCTTTAGTCCAACAAAATAATTATAGAAACTACAACTATGAATTATTTCAATTAATTACAGAAAAGCATCGATCTAAAACTGCAACAAAAATTATATACTATTGTATGTTCACGTGTAAATACGCTCATGTGGAGTCTAAAACAAATTAGATTTTGCATTTTATAATTTTTCTATGATTTATCAAAGATTTAGCCAAAATAAATAAAAAAGAAAAAGACAAAACCTTCATAGCAAAAACTTTGTACTAAAACATACCATAATATATATATTCACCGCGTAGATCTACTCATGTGGAGTCCAACAAAACTGAATTTTTCATTTTTATGATTTTTCTGTGATTTACTATGATTTTTCAAAAATTCAGCAGAAATAGTTAAAAAAGAAAAAGACAAAACCAACGTCATTGTAGCAAAACCACCATTGGCTGCAGCAAACCGCCTTTAAAACCGCTCCAGAGAGGTAAAGTGCACGGTTTGAAAAGTTGGGGGAGATGGTTTGTCCGGTTTTAAGGTTGAGCGAGGCAAAGCAGACTTTGACAAAAGATGAGAGAGGTAAAGTGGACTTTTTCCTAACGCAAATATTAAGAAATCAGGGCCCATTTCCTCTCAGTGTCTCAAGCTCCATCTGGGAAATGGGCGTTAGGTTGCCTTCTCAGCCCATCCTGGATGGCTCAAGGTAGGCAGGCCCTACGTAGCCTGTATAAACTCATCGCATGCACGCATGCTGGTCGAGCCTGTGTTTGGTTAGCTGCTTGGATAAACATGCATCAGATTATCTAGTCTAGGCACAGCTTTCCACACGCTCCATATCCACCGCGCGAGCTTGTCTCCGAAGAAACAAAGAAAAAGGAGAAAAATTCATATTGGGCCCTGATTGAAACTTATTTTCTTTCTTGGCCTTGAAAAAAATTCTTACTTATTTGGTCTCGCTTGAACTCTTGATTATCAATTTATCCCGACCGTTATATTTTGCTTCCAACACTACATTAAATGAATTCAAATAAAAAAATTATCTACTACACAGTTGTATAATTTAGAGATCTACAACTTCTGTTTTTGTTGTTTGCCCATCGTCGTTTACAAAATTTAAATTTATCCTTAATTAGATACTACAAAGTTGTAGAACTCATCGAGATCTATAACTTTCATTTTGGTCATCTATTCATTTCACATATTATTTAATGGTGTTAGAGACAAAATATATACTACGGTAGGGCCAAATTAGTAATCAAAAGTTCAATTAAGGCTGAATAGGTAAGAAAATTTGTTTTGGGCCCAAGGAAGAAAGACAAGTTTCAACCAGGGCCAAATAAGAAATTTTCTTAAGAAAAAATACGCATTCCGGGAGGCTTGGAGACAATCTGGGTGGGGAGACAGTATGGGCGTGGTTGGTTGCTCCGTTCCACTCATCCTGCACGAACAAATCTATGCGAGAAGGCTGTTTGGTTAGGTGCATGCCTTCATGAGCCAATGCAATTTCATGAGTGGATACATCACGCTGGCGGGTCAGGATAAGTGGATATGACTCTCACACTACATTGGCTGCTTCCATTCATATAGGTAACCAAACAACATTTCAGCTTTTCTATATCCACTCATACAACTTCACCAAAAAAATATCTTCTTTTCTGAAATACGGTTCCACTAGTTCAGCATCCCGTCAGCCAGGATATACGATACAAACACTATCCACCGACCAGACCCTTTTTGCATCCAGTCAACCAGACGTGCTCGCTGATCCAGCCATCCAAACGTTTACATGTTGCACCTAGCGAGCCTGGTTCGGCCGGAAGCAGGCAGCCAAATGCCCCCTTAAACACCCGGGCCGCTTCCTACGAGCATAGGGGGATGTTTAGTTGTTTCTCTAGCGAGGCCGGTCACAACAAGACTCAACGAGTGCAAGCCTGACATCTTCGATTGTCTGTATGAGACCAAACATGATGTTTGATTGCCTTCGCAGAGACATGTTACATGAGATATAAATTAAAACAAGTGTCATTATAATGTTTACTTTGTGTAAATGTACTTTAACAGCTCTTAGTTTGACGCATTAAACCCTAATTATCGTGTCAAAATGCTAAAATTAATTATTATAAGTTAATCATCTATAGAATATCATTATTAGTGCAAGACTATCCACATCTATAGTGAGATTGGTCTGCCGAAAAAAAAAACGGTCTCTTTCCACGTATCTCCATAGCATAGCCGCGGGAGAATCTTGTAGACCGCGAGCCTAGGTCGCTGTCTGGACCAGCAAACCAAACATGCGCTTTGTGCATCCGCGAGACTAGTTGGCAGGGATGGAAATGGATATGATTCACATAGAACCGGATCCCGGTATAACCTATTACCACCTTTTATTTGAAATATGAACACGTATATGATATTCTTGAATACAAATACAAAATGAAGGTCTCAGTTTGGATTTCTATTTGCATATTTACTCAATTCAACTCAAAATGTATACCATTAAATTCAACATACTCCCTCCATATAGGATTTAGAAGTTGTTTAGGACAACAACACAATCTTCAAAGCATGAGTTTAACTTCATATTTTTCTAAAAGTATTTATTGAAAAGATATATATATATATATAAGTATATTTAAACACAAATTTATTTACATAGTTTCATATTTCCAAACTCAATAATTTAAAAGTTATTCATGATTTATATTCTCAATGTTTGACGAAAATCTTGTCCAAAACAACTTTCTTTTCCTATATGGAGGGAGTACCTTTTATAAAATTTTACTACCAAGTTCATCATAACCAAAGTGAACTAAATGAAAGTACACTTCTAATAATCTCCAACTCCAATATCAAAGTACACTAAATTATAGTGGATAATATTTAATAAAATAATAGGTTAAGTGAAGAAAACTCAAATAAAAAAATGGTAGAAAACAAGAATAACTCATAAAATAATATAGTTATCAATGATTATTAAATATTAATAATATATCATTAACCAATATGATACTTATATAAATATTTATCATGAAATTATAAGTTATATAAAATAGTTTACATCGATAAATAAATAAGTAATTAAAATATTAAAAATAATTTACAACACCAAATATATTTGGTTTAAACTAAACCATAAAATTAAAATTACTAAAATTATAATCTATACGTATCATTAAACTTTTGAATTGGCACTAAAATTAATTTGTAGATATACTATTAAATGGTTTCAGTGCATCATCAGTAATAACAAAATAAAATAAACTGATTAATCGTTATGGAGAGAAAACTTTTAAATAGTTCTGTGATACCTTATTTTATTTGCGGATACAAATATTGGAGAATATTGATGATTATGAGTTTGGAATCGAATAGAGGAAAACACTGGAAAATGAATTTGCAATTTTGGTTAATTATTTAGTATCAATATTAGAAACGGATACAATACACATATCCCTATTACAAGTTTAATTCATATATTCATTTCCATTTCCCATTCCAGCTGATTCGGCGGCATACATCGAACCCTGCATTATTGCCGACAGGGGATCGGCCAGCATCGCGCATTGGCTCCGTAGGCCATCCTCCCACACGCTCGGTCGGCCGGCTCACCTGAAAATGGAGACGTGACCTACACAAGTGGACTGCCCATGCTGCAGTACATGTCAACTTCGCTGATCCTGCCAACGTCCCAACGCCCATCGGCCGTCGTCCCGCCCGACGGCTCCGCAACGTACCAAAACCGGAGCACTACTCTAGCCGGCACACGGCACAAGTCGCTCGACGTCACTGGAATGGCCCAATCGTACATTCGTACTTCAGCTGCAGGCGCCGCATGCTTTTGAGTGTTAGGCTGCCCGCATCGTGGAACGTCAAAGAGACCTGAACGCCAGCTTTAGAGGTGAAACCGCTGCATCGCTACTTAGTAAATCCTCCAGTATCCTTCAAGTTGCTACATTGCACCTCCAAATCTCTGGTGCCCGCGCCAACACCTCCAAATCTCCAGTGACCGCGCCTCCAGATGGCCGAATGGATTAGGAGAAAAAAAGAAAGGAAAAGGAAAAAAAAAATGCTCCACGGGTAGTTGGTATAGAGTAGAGGATACAGGATATATGGGTGAAGGAGAAGCTGGTATAAAGACAAAAATCCTCGATGACTAACACAAGATATATTTTTTTAGAGATGTATTTTAGATATTATGGGTAGCGGATAGCCTTAGATGATGGTGGGTGATGGGACAAGGGGTGTGTCCTCCATCGATTTTTTTTTTTAAAAAAAATACGGAGGAGAGAACTTCTCCGTCTAGATTATATTAGAGCAAGTTTGGTTACAGCTTAAAATGAACCGATTGCCTTACATAGTAGATACACAAGAGCGAATAAAGAAACGCCACCGCCATAGACCGGGTATCATGGAGGCAGACCTAAACCTACCCTCCCAAATGGTTAGATCATCACAAACCCGAATAATCAGATCATCATGTGGAAGCTGCCTTTCATTTCGGAAGATGGCTATGTTCCTAGCATCACATAGCCGCCATAAGATGGTAGGAGCCCTGAATGCCAGGTCGCTGGATCTTGCCGGCAATCCGCAGGCAGCACCCAAACATCATTGTCAGTAGTACTTCCTCCATCCCAAATTGTAAGTCATTGCAAGAATGTTGGAGAGTCAAAGCATCTCAAGTTTAACCAAAATTATTAAGAGAAATACAAAAATTTATGACACTAAATAAATGTACTATGAAAATATATTTAGTTAACAATCTAATGATACTTAGTTGAAATTGTGAATATTATTATCTTGCTATATAAATTTGGTCAAAGTTGAGATGGTTTGACCCTCCAAAATTCTTGGAATGACTTATAATTTGGGATGGAGGGAGTAGCTACTAGGGGTCGCAGACCCAAGGTCGACCACACCTTTTTGCTAAGCTTACAGGCAAAGAATACATGCTCCCGACCTTCATTGGGGTGACCGCACCGGCCACAAGTGAAATCTTTCATCACATTCTTATCAAAGAGATTCATCTTTGTGCTCGGTCTGTTTTTAAAATGCAACCAGGCAAAAATCTTCACTTTATTTAGAACTTTTGAGTCCCAAATCCACCAACCATGAAGGGCGAAGGGCCCAACATGTTGTATGCATCCCTGGTCTTGAATGGCTTCCTGGTGGACGTCAGTCTTTTAGGTCCCGTTTAGTTGGGTAAGTTTGAAGAAAAAAGTTTGGGTTTTGAATTTTGATACTATAGCACTTTTATTTGTATCTAACAACTTTTGTCCAATCATGAACTAACTAGACTTAAAAGACGTGTCTCGACATGTATGATAAACTATGCAATTAGTTATTTTTTATCTACATTTAATGCTTCATGCATGCGTTTAAAGATTCGATATGATGAGAAATCTGAAAAAAGTTTGAGAAAGTTTGGGAACTAAATAAGCTCTTTTTTTAGATAAAGGATGCAGCGTATCCGGCTTCATCTACCAAGAGGTAGAATCAGGTTTAGAGGCCGGATATTTTTATCCATTATCTAAAAAAAAAAGAGGTAGAATCAGGCCAATTATTATAAAAGTCTGCCTGAAGGCTAGAAACACACCTGCATAGAAAAGTTTAACTAACAATTGAGCACAAAAGAAAGTGACGTAAGTTTTTGACCAAGTATTAAGGCTTCTGGAGAACTAAATAAGCCCTTAATGTCCTGACCTTCGTGCAAGAGAACCTCCTGCAAAGCAGACATGAGAGGTGAGGTCGGCAGCAGCGGATCTAGTCAGTATGGGTCTCAAGCGTTGCTGCACAAACATGTTAGGCCTAACTGCCTAAGAGAGTGGGAGAACAGAGTGGGGTAAGAAAGGGACGGAGAGGGGATCATCAGCAAGCCAACGATCGAGCCAGGAGGTAAAAGGACCGTCGCAGACGTCCATGAAGGTGATAGATCTAAGTAGACAACTCATCACAAATAATTTTCCAAAGATAGGAGGGGAGGTAGACGGATTTTCAGAAAAACAGAGTCGTCGAGGAGAAGCAATTCCTTCCACGGGAACTGTGCACCAGTGAAGAGCTTATCAACGATTTAAGGAGCATACATCTATTGTAGGGTGTGTTTACTTGGGGGAAAATGTTAGGTTCTGAAACTGTAGCACTTTCGTTTGTATTTGATAATTTTTGTCTAACCATGGACTAACTAGACTTAAAAATTTCGTCTCGACATGTACGGACAAACTATGCAATTAATTATTTTTTTACCTATATTTAATTTTCCATGCATACGTCTAAAGATTTGATGTGACAGAAAATCTTAGAAAAATTTTGAGGAAGTTTGAGAACTAAACGGCTCCTAGCTCTGCAAATCCTTAAGCCCAAGGCCACCTCCATCTTACTGGTGCAAACATGCTCCCAAGCCACAAGGCACTTAGAGCCATGGCAAGTTTCCCCTACGGTCCAGAAAAAAGCTCGATGATGCCGGTCAAATGGCCTTGATAACAGTTTTGTGGAGACCCATAGTAGTCATATAGTGAAAGGGGAGAGCACTGAGGACAACCATTCCCCTGCAAGGTATCCTCGATCGATTTTTATGAATGATTGAAATGGTTAAAGGCATGTTCAACCCATAGGTCATCTTCAAAAGTCTCAAATCTCACATACAGACAACTAAAAAGACATGTCATACAATGGATTATTTGTTTAATTATCGTAAATTAAATTATTTGTTATGTATAAAGCCAAGATCAAGTGTGACTACATTTTGTATACCATTATGTAGCTATTTGATGAAAATAGATCAAGCTTCAATAAGATCAACATGATTACAATTTTTTTTAAAAAGATCATCAATAAAAAATGAGAACACAAATTGAGTGACCAAGGCATTACTTCTAATGCAATATGGAAAAGCAGACTGGTACAAATAAGATGGGTGGTAGAAATTGATTGACCAAGGCACTAGTTGCATTACAAGACTTGCAACAGCTAATAAAAATTTAGATTGACCTAGAGTCTACATCCACCATATACAGTCTTGTATCTCTTATCTGAATGCTTCTGCATATTACTGCATCGTGAGGCTATATAGAAACATAGAGAGTTGCATATCAGTAAATCGAACCAAATATTAGTTTAGGATATTGTCCAAACATGGACGGAATAATTTGGATATTTCCCTACTAGAATATTTGAGATGTTTGTCGCTGTCAAACGCTCCCTTGGAGCAGATGAAATACCAGAGATGACGTACGCGACAGATCCATCCGCTAACGGCACAGCTAGTTATATATAATAATAGAATCAATGTCACATTAGTCGAGCGCATGCGCATCAATCGCTCTCCAAGCATTGCAAGGTTCTTCTCAAATCAGTGTACAGTGCCTAATGTCGGGTACTTCACTGCTTCATTTCTTTGTCGGGCCTTGCCAAGGTACCCCTTTATACATCATAGTAGGAGGTAAGATGTCAAACAAATCTTGGCCTTAATTATATTTTTTATATGCATATAACAACTAAATAATTATGAATTAATTAAAATGTTTAGAAAGAAGAAGAAAAAGAAATGGCAACAAACTAAATAAGTTATGAGACTATCCACAAATAGTTTGGTTGTTGCCATACGAACCAACAGAGCGCACCAACGTGGAACAACACTACAATAGTGTAGGTGTTGCTTGTAAGAGCATCTTCAACAAACTACCTAAATAAAATGTCTATCGTAGTAGAGCTAAAAACTGCACTCCAACAGGCTATCTATCAGGCTACCTAAATTTGTTGGTCCAACAAATTTTCTATTCCACTATCTATTTCTGTTGGGCCAATAAACGGGCAACTAAAAATATGTTCGACATTTCTCCACCCGCGTTCGTGCCTATGTGCGCTCGACTCCACCCTGTGCGCCTGCTGCCACCGCCAGGAGCTAGGTCACCGGTGAAGATGGCCGGCGCTGCCCCATGAGCTTGCTAGCGCCGCCCCGTGCTCTTCCTCTGCTAGGCCACAGCCGCCAACATGACCTCACCACACCACCCATGCCGACTCCACCGGATCTGGAGGGCCGCTGCCACAGTCATCCTCGCGAGAAGAAAGGCACAGCGGCCATCCTTTAGGCCGTGTCCTCCTCCACGCCACCTGTGACCTCCTCCACGTGCACACGTGCTTCGTCCTCTACTCCACCAGCCTGGTTTTCTCGGTAAAGCCTCCTCCTCCTTTCTCCTCTATGGCCACCGTTGAGCCCCCCCCCCCCAAGGGCCCACCAGGTGCCCCTACGTGTCCAGATCTAGCCCGGAGGGGACCGTATCTAGTCGCCGGAGGACCGCATCCGCGTCCCCAAGCCCCGTTCGCCGAAGCTGTGCCCAGAGTATTCGACGCGGTAGTCGGGTGCTGCCCATGATGCCTTCACCAACGCTATTGTTCATTGCTCAACGAAGCAATGTGTGGATCCGGCCTTGGAGACACCGGATCTGACCACCAAGGCACCACATATCGTGTCCCTGACCACCGCTATCGCCATTGCCGCCAACGATGGTAGCATACCCTTGCGTTGCTTACCTGCGCCTACACAGGCCTCCCAGCGGAGGGATCCAATAATGGCAAGGTGGAGGAGGAGGAGGATGGGAAGACTGGATGACGATGCGGAGATTGGGGTGCCGCCCATGTCGCCCGCTTGGGAATGATGCAGGGCCCTTTTTATCAATGGACTATGTCCCTTTATGCTGATGTTGTGTCTAATATTGCATTTTTTACATGTATTATAAATTGTCAGTAGGCAAAATATGTCATGTAAATTTAATTATCAACTTACGATATGAGAATTAATTGTTATGCAACAATTATGTTCAGCTGTTCCAGTGATTAAACCATGAATATTATTAGGCTTTAATCTTCCATGAGAATATTGTTTAGTTGTTATTCAAGTAGCAGCAGTGCTACTTACTAGAACACATACCAACTTCGGTTCAATTTGGTTCTCCTACTACATAATTTTAGCGAATTAGGAATGTGCAAACCAATTGACTAATATCCAATTGAAATTAGTGAAAAGGGTGTTAGCAATTCAGGATGTACAAGCCAATTCATTAATATCCATTTGACATTAGAGTTCAAATGAAACGGGATTTTCTTTGAAATGAATATATTTTGTTTATATTTCTATGTTCTCGTACAAAACTAGTTTAAACTACTTTGTTGAATTAGTATACAAAACATGATGAAATCCTATCAGTGAGTAAGCCAATGAGTCAGAACCGCTGAAGCCAAAAAGGTTATTCCATCGAATCCTAGTATATTTTCTATACCTAATAATAAAACAAATCAGTAAAGTTTCTAATCCCCCTAATTTTAGTCCAGTCCTCCTTACGTAAATGTATCGAAGTCACGCTACAATGAAAAGTTCCTTTCCTAATATATGGCCCGGACTCAAGACTCATACGAGTTAAGGCTCATATCTCGTGATGATAAATATGGACTCCGAATCAAATACAAATTGAGTCACGCTCTATCTTTGTCGTGAACCGGATTCACAGAATAATTCCAATGGCTTTTATTTCATCGATTATTCTTTTTTGTTTCCGCATAAATAGCCAATTACTTGATCTCATGGGATTCTTTGACCACATCCAAAATTTTTCTTTAGTCAACTAAAGGAGAGGAAATTATTTTCTTGGCCATAAAAAAAGTTCGACTTAGTTTCTTGACCTTATTTTAATCGAACTTTATTATTTGGTCCTAAAACGAAATTTACTTAGTTTTTTTGCCTTCCAGCCAGACCAAAATAATTTAAAAAATCATAACTCTTCAATACGATATCGGATGAAGAAGATTTTTATATGAAAAATTAGATCTCGACGAAATCTATAACTTTATAGTTTTAAGTTTTTTCATTTAAGGAAGTTCATATACTCAAAAGGTTAACATATTATTTTAATGTTTTCCAGCATCTGAATTTTCTCAAATGAAAAAACTTAAAATTATAAAGTTATAGTCCCATCAAGATCTAAATTTTCATATAAAAATCTTCTTCATCCGATATCGTATTAAAGAGTTATAATTTTTTTCAAGTATTTTAACATGGCTGGAAGGGCCAAGAAACTAAACAAATTTCATTTTAGAGCTAAATAACAAAGTTCGATGAAAACATGTCAAAAAACTAATTTAAATTTTTTTTTAGAGCCAAGGAAATAGTTTCCTCAGATAAAATAGGCAAAAAAAAACACAGAAAAAGAAAGTGGAGTACGAGACCGAAGCGACCAGAGCCAAGAGAAAGTAGGGAAAAAAAGACTTCTACACCTATCACGTACTCCATATTTTATGAGGACTCATGATTAGTACTCCATATGCTTTTGATCATGAGCCAATAAAAATGAGCGGTGAGAGAAAAATCATCTACAACAAGGGCAAGATGTGAAGTGGCAACTATGATTGTTGGGATAAACTTTCACAACACGGATTTAAGAGTCCACGTGGCAAAATCGCTCACGTGTAAAGTAACTTTATTATCCTTGTCACTGTACATGTCTGAGGGGGATATTTATAGGGGTCTGGTCTTTTCTACTTTATGTCTAAAGACCATTCTGCCCCTGCTTGATAATTACATTCTTTGTATTTACATGCAGGGCAAAGTTGTCTTTTCACACTTTACAGCTTATACTATCTTCTAATCCTATCTTCTCTTTTCCTTGGACTCATTTTGACTTCGCTATGTGTCCTGCGAAGGTTTCCTTTCAGTATCTACTTGTCTTCGATGAGTGTTGCTCTTCTTTTCCAGACATCTTCCTTCGAGCGAAGGCAACTTCGCTTGCACCTCTTCATCTTCGCGTCTCTCCATCGTGAAGTTGATCTTTCCTACGAAGCCGGGGAATAAGTTTGGTTGGAAGTAGAAATCCCCAACAATGATTGATCGATGAAGGTCTAGGCACACATATACCGCCATATGCACATAGCTCATCTATACAAATATGTCATCATTAGCATGGTCCCATACTCATAACAAATTATATGTCCCGTTGCATCGCACGAACATATTTACTAGTTAAATAAAAAGAGTTAAAAATGACTTTTGGATACAGTACAGATGAGCCAGAACGGGAGAGTAGGTTGAGGTAGGAGGAGGGGGAAAGGCTGACGGCTAGGCCCTGGGCATCAGCGAGATAAAGGCACGGGTCCGAATGTCATTGAGCCCAAGCAATTTTGGTTTGGGCCATGGCCATTATCGGTTGTCCTGCTAAGCCCATGGGAGTGGCAGATTCGAGGGAGTGGGCTGCCTGAGCTTGACTTCCCATGAGCCACTAAACAATCAAATCAAAATTTTGATTTCAAAATATAATAAATTATCACACAGATACATGCAACAGCTTCAGCATAAACATATTCCTAATACATGTACCTGATTTTAATTCTTCATTATTTGCCTTATGTTTCAGTGTGCATGCGTCCCCAGCTGTTTCGTCACCTTCATATATTAGACTTTTTATTTAGCATAGCTAAAAGAACAGTTCAAATTTCTGATCATACGGATAAGAGAAGTATCATCACAATAGTTTATTCGAAACACTCATGAAGAGCGAACGTACGTCAAAAGGCAGCAGAGGAATATAGAAAATAAAGAACAAGTCTGGTGGTGCGAAAATAATTTTGGAAAACGTTTGGTAAAAGCGGCTGTGCTACCCAGTTTTCTAATTGTTTGTACTATAGCCTCTTTAGAACATAGGAATTAGCTAGAAATTTCACGTCTCGATCTATTCTTATAGGAAAAAATATAGAAAATAAGGAGGAAATCCGCAATCCAAAGAGGATCTCAAGTTGGTGAGCAGGAGCCGAGAGAAGAAAACCAGAATTTGTGTTTTAGAATTATGATTCTTTCAGAACTTGTAGACCCTTTATTCAATGACTTACAAGGAATTCCAAAGATGAATAAGATGCATCTTCAGCAGGATCAATTATGGACATGGCAACAAAATTTTAAGACCTTGATGAACACCATTTAAGGAGAACCAAGCTAGAAACAATGCACTAGGAAGAGCTTATGCCGCACAACCCAGGGGTAAGTCAATTAAGGGCATGATGTGTTGACTACCTTGATATACTGCGAGTCCAAGTTTAATGCTCTCTATCACAAGTTAGAAAAGGAAGAAAATCAGTTCCAAGGCAGTACAAGCAATGTCGACTTGTGAAGACTGGTGAGTATGGACTTGACGGATAGAATGTCTAGAAAACATTGGAGGCTCTTTGTGCATGAGAACTTCAGCTCCCTCTCAAACTTCAGCTCAAAGAATTCATGAAAGATTTAGGAGAAATTCATCATGGAAGTCAATAACAAGTTTAGAATCCTCGATGGACTAGTTGAGAAGATCAATGGAAAGCTGACAGAGTTGGGAAGTCTATATGATCAAATGCTTAGGATGATCGATATTCATGTTGCATAGCTCGTAGACGGTTTATAGAGGAATGATGGAAGGTTTCCTTGGTAGACTCAAATAAGCCTAACAAACAGTTGAAGGTTGTCAGATGCCGCATGAAAAAAGGACTGAAGAACCTCCTCAAACTGATGGAGTAAGACAAAATCAAGGAGAGACCGCATTGCTTGCATTGGGTATACCGTTGTAAATGACACATTAGAACATTTAGAAGACGTCTGTCGTCACTTGGGTATACCATTGGATGACACCAAAATTCCCCTACTAGAACATGAGAGAACTTGGACTTGAAGTTGACAGAAGAATGCAGCCTCCTAACTAATAATGAATATTCCGTTCGCAGATGCAGATTTTGTTATGAGAGAAAAATGTTTGAGCTTATCTGCCAAAATTAGGTATGAAAACGTTTGAGCCTCCTAACCATTACTTGTACTGTCTGGTGTCTTTTATCGATAAAATTAATATGAAAAATGTACTTCCATTTAAAAAATTTTGGGTTCATTTTAACTCTAAGCTTGATTTGAAATTTCAGTGCATGACAGCAATAGTCGTGTTCACGATGACACTGGGTTTCAGATAAGGTTCATAAATCTTTGTGAAATTTGAAATATCTTTCAATGAGGTGAAATTTTGAAATGTGAGTACTTTATTGATACTAGCCAAATGGAATTACTTCACGTACTACGTGCCACCTGTCTCCGGCCCGCATAAGTGCGCCGTCCAGACACGAGAGCATGTCTCTGACGTGGTTTAGCATTAGTATATCTGTCCTCTCAATTCGAGATTTGGCGCGCATCTTCTCTCTTTCTGCCTTGAAATTATACCGAGCAATCGTTAGGTGCGGAGTAGTAGTACAAAACATGAAGTATTGCAAAACACCCCCCCAAGAAAAAGAGGTTCAGGTTTGCTAGTACATGCACCTTACAATTGTGCAAGAGAATTTCTACAATTCGATCGCATATGGCTTCGCTGCCCTCGGGATGAAAAGATGAGAGTCCGGCCATCAGTGCGTACAAGCAAGGGCTTTAATTAGCAACATGATTTCATCAGATTTATCGGTGAACCATGCCGATGCATGAGCCCGCTAGCCTGGTCGAGTAAAGACCCCCCGTGGCCCAGCAACATGCATCGATAATTCCCTTGCTGACCCCACGTCCCACCGGCTTTAAAATCCTACCCATTCCCTTGCGTCCCGCTCACTCACACCGCCGAGCGAGTGCGTGCTGCTCTGCTGGGCTCACTCACGCACACTCCACAGCAGTCAGTGCCACTCGTCTCGAGCAGAGCACGCGAGCACGCGGCAAGAGGCACAGCACAGCATGGGCTCGTCGTCGGCGGCGGCGGCGGCTCACCGGCTGAAGCCGCTGTACCAGCACGTGGTGAACAACTTCGTCGCCGTGCTCGCCGCGCCGCTGGCCGTGGCGGCCGTCGTCACCGCGGCGCGCGCCGGCCCCGACGAGCTCGCCGGCAGGCTGCGGTCCCTCCGGCCGGCGCACCTGTTCCTCGCCGCGTTCGTGCCCGCCGCCGCCGCGGTGCTGTACGTGATGCTGCGTCCCCGGGCGGTTTACATGGTGGACTACGCGTGCTTCCGCACGCGGCCCAACTGCCGCGTGCCGTTCGCCACGTTCCTGGAGCACGCGAAGCTGGTGACGTTCGTGGAGGGCGCGTCCATCGACGAGCGCAGCGTGCGGTTCATGACGCGGCTGCTGGAGCGGTCGGGCCTCGGCGAGGAGACCTGCCTCCCTCCGGCGCACCACTACATCCCGCCGTACCGGAACATGGAGGCCTCCCGCGCGGAGGTGGAGCTCGTCGTGTTCTCCGCCATCGACGACCTGCTGGCGAAGACCGGGATCACCCCGGCCGCCATCGACGTGCTGGTCGTGAACTGCAGCCTGTTCGCGCCCGTGCCGTCGTTCGCGGACATGATCATCCACCGGTACGGCATGCGGCCCGACATCCGGAACGTGCACCTGTCCGGCATGGGGTGCAGCGCCGGGCTGGTCGCCGTGGGGCTGGCGAGGAACTTCCTGCAGGTCGGCGGCGTGCAGAACGCGCTGGTGGTGTCGACGGAGACGATCACGCCCAACTACTACGTGGGGAAGGAGCGGGCGATGCTGCTGCCCAACTGCCTGTTCCGGATGGGCGGCGCGGCGGTGCTGCTGTCGACGAGCAGGAGGTCGGCGCGGTTCCGGCTGTCCCGGGTGGTGCGCACGCTGACGGGCGGCGGGCACGACGGCGCGTACCGGTGCGTGTTCCAGGAGGAGGACGGCGAGGGCCACCGCGGGATCAACCTGTCCAAGGACCTGATGGCCATCGCCGGGGACGCGCTCAAGGCCAACATCACGTCCATCGGCCCGCTGGTGCTGCCGGCGTCGGAGCAGCTGCTGTTCGCGCTCTCCTTCATCGCGCGCCGCGTGCTGAGCAGCGGCAACGGCAGGCGCGTGGTCAAGCCGTACCTGCCGGACTTCCGCACGGCTTTCGAGCACTTCTGCATCCACGCGGGCGGGCGCGCCGTCATCGACGAGCTGCAGCGCAGCCTGGGCCTGTCGGACCAGGACGTGGAGGCGTCGCGCATGGCGCTGCACCGGTTCGGCAACACCTCCAGCAGCTCCGTCTGGTACGAGCTGGCGTACATCGAGGCGAAAGGGCGGATGCGCAGGGGCGACCGCGTCTGGATGATCGGGTTTGGGTCCGGCTTCAAGTGCAACAGCGCCGCGTGGGAGTGCATCGCGCCGGCAAGCAACGCCGAGGGGCCCTGGGCGGACAGCATCAGCCGCTACCCGGTCGACATACCCGAAGTGCTCAAGCACTAGCGATCGTGATCGAGGTCGCCTATCCATCGTTGTTGTGTACGTACACGTAATAACGAAACCGCGCGCTAGCTGTGACGTCCCGTTTCCTCTCTTGCGCATCGTCGTCGGCATCGGTGCATGCATGTCTCGTCTCGGCTCGCCCCATGACTGACTGACGACGAGGACCGACGACGACGTGACAGCAGTGGTCGGGCGGCGATGAATGCCGAGCCTGACGCGGCCATGTGTGCGGTGCGCGCCAGCCCGGACAGGTGGTTGTGTGAGGGTACATCGGGTTAAATCCGGGCCATGTACACAAGTATACTGTAGTACTCGTGGTCCTCTAGATCGTGTATCCTTCCTTCTCTCTTTCTTTTATTTTTTCCAAATTTGTTTCCCCGCTAATAATTTACCAGTGTCCATTTAAAAACAAGGCAAAGTGTACTGCGAGCTGGATCGATTACATTACTATAGCATTGTACTCTACCTGAATGAATGAAGCGATGAAGTTATTACTACAGCCACTGTTTGCACTGGCAAAAGTGGATGGGCACGCGGCACGCCCCGGCCCCGAGTTGTGACTTGGCTTTCTGCACCTGCTGCTGCATTGCACTTGCCCCTCGCTCGCTGCGGCTCTGGCCGCGTGCCGCGTGCGCCCTCTGCGCCAGCCCAGCCTTATCGTCCGTTGCTTCTGCTTCTACTTCTGCTTCTGTTTGTTGGGTCGAGTCCGGCGTCCATTTATCGCGACCAGCGGCAGTGCGCCGTGCGCGTGCTACTGCTGCGACGCCCAAGAAGTACAGTAGCTAGCAGCAGTAGCACGCGCATATACTACTGCAAGAGAACCCCTACCCGTTACAAAATGTGACGAGGCATGGTTAGGCCGGGCCGTGACGGGCGCCATGAATGCACGCGGAATCTCGCACGGTCCTGCCCACTGCTCCTTATATTTAGGAGTAGGAATTAGGAGGTCGCACTCCATCGCCCCATCCCGCTGGGCTGCGCTATTATTGAGCCCGGGTGTCGCACCTACAATGCGCATGGGTCGATCGGGGTATGTACCTGACTGCTACTGTATGCATGCTGTGTGCATACTGCATATGCAGTGGTTACGATTACGGTGCTGTGATGTGCTTCCCGGCGTGGCTGGACGAGGAAGGAAGGAGCGGTGCTTGGCATTTGCTATTGCCAAATGCCGGCTCTGTTCGCTTATAGGAGCGGTGCTTGGCATTTGCTATTGCCAAATGCCGGCTCTGTTCGCTTAAACTTATAAGTAATTTATTTTGATTTCTTTGAAGCTCTGGAACAGTAGTTTTCGCTCATAAGAAATCAGTTTAAATCAGTTTTGAGCTTTCAACAGTTTCCAGCTTTGAGCGTACATAGAATGCCAGCCTGCCCGGAGGAACGGATGAATCTATGCTAGCACGACACTTCGGACCTGTTTCCAATAGTGGGTAAAAAGTGCACTGTACCACTTTCGTTTGTATTTGACAACTTTTATTCAATCATAGCCTAAGTAGACATTAAAGATTTATCTGATATAGCCAGATAAAAAATACAAACATTTAACAGCTGTTACTCCATTTAATGCTCCGTATACGCGTAAACGAGGAAAGAGAGAAAATTTTGTAAAGGGCCTTCGCGGCGATGATGGCCCGGCGCGGCAGCATGCATGTTCGCCTGTTTCGATCTTGCCTGGCTGTCGCTAGGTCCTAGCCACTTGTCATTACTGCTACTAGCTAGGTACCTGCTCATCAAACAGGCAGGGCAGCTCTACGGACGGTTCGGTTCTTTCCAATGAATTCACTGTCCTAGCCGTACAACTGAACTGTGATACAGTGAGCATGTTACTACAATCCGTCTGTCACGGATAGGAGTACTACCACTGCCACTGTTCTAGAAGCGACAGGTTGGATACCCAAGATGTTGCTCACACCATGTTTGTCTTCAGAGAATATTATAGAATAATATGAATTTAATTTATGTGATTTGTTTCCATTGCAATGAACAAATATCCATCCAATAAGGGGCAAACCGGAGCTAGTAGATACTATCAAATATTTCTACGAATAAAGGTAACAATACATAGCATATTTTCCATTCCTCAAAATGGTTCAAGAAAATACAATAAAACTTTAAATTCACTCATGTAAGAGCACATGTTTAATTTTGTTGTCAAATGAATCAAATTATTATCAGTTCATTTCGCAAAGGAATAAATTGTATTAACTGACCATTTGCATTTATCAATTTACTTTAAGTTCACTAAAATATTTTCATAAATTTGAATTTGAACTTACTCCCTCCATCCCAAATTGTAAGTCATTAAAAAAACTTGAAAACTCAGCATCTTAACTTTGACCAAATTTAAATAATAAGATAATATTATTAACAATATCAACAAAGTATCATTAGATTCTCCATCAAATATATTTTCATAGTACACTTATTTAGTGCCATAAATTTTTGTATTTTTCCATAATTTTAGTCAAACTTAAGATGTTTTAATTCTCCAAGATTTTTAGAATGACTTACAATATGAAATAGGAGTAGTTCATAATTCATACTTCTATTAACTTTACAAAAGATAACCAACTATACTTATGCTTTCTGGTTGAATTTTTATATTGGCCCAGCAATCCACACCTAGGGGTCCGTTTAGTTAGGGAAGTTAAGAGAAAAAGTTTAGGTTTTGGTACTGTAGTATTTTCGTTTGTATTTGACAAATTTTGTCCAATTATAAATTAACTAGACTCAAAGATTGGTCTCGACATGTTCAAACAAACTATATAATTAGTTAATTTTTTATCTATATGTTCTATGTATACGTCTAAAGATTCGATGTGAGGGGGATCTGGAAAAAGTTTGGGAACTAAACAGAGCCCGTTACAACTACCTAAATTTCGGGTGTGTTTAGTTGGCAAAAAAAGTTTACGTTCTGGTACTGCAGTACTTTTATTTGGATTTGATAATTTTGTCCAACTATATGAATTAATTAGGCTCAAAAAGATTCGTCTCGACATAGTACAAAAAAACTATACAATTAGTTATTTATTTTATATACATTTAATATTTTATGCATGCGTCTAAAGATTTAATGTAACGGAGAATGTTGAAAAAAGTTTAGTAAAGTTGGAGAACTAAACCCCCTCTTCCTGTCCAAATTTACAGTGGACCTGCGTGCTGCGTCAACGGCAGGCGCGCCTATCCGGAACCTTCAGCCACACAGTCCGCACAACTGTACAGAGTTGTTAACCCAGCAGGAGGAAGGGCACAGAGAGGGTAGGGTGTGACCGGAACAGGGGGAAGTACCGCAAAAACGTGTTGGTGGCAGTAAACATCGGTGCAATCTGACAGTCGCATACTCGAAGCCAGCCGTGCCGTGTGGAGAACGTGGAACGCAGGCACGTAGGCTCCGCAGTTACTACGCCCCCACCAGCTCGCGGACACTGTACGCGGCGACCGGCCAGCCTCTGCACCCCGCGACGCGCGCTCTGCCCTCAGCCCTCAGGCCCTCTAGCCACGCGATTAACACGAGTCCACGACGCCTAGGCATGCGGCGGCTGCCACTGCGCCTCGCGCCCTCGCCGTAGGTACTACCTCTGTCACCAGTACACCTTCAGTCTCGATCGTTCGGGGCGATTACCAAAGGAGCAACCGAGACCGGGCGCGATGACAAAACGGGCGAGGCGTCCGAACCCGAAATATGTGGGCCCTGCGTGGCTGTGAGAGGCTGGAGCCCGTGTAACCTTAAGAGAGGAAGAGAGCAGAGGGTAATACTTAACTTGTATTCGTTTCTGAGACCGTTCGGCAGAGCCGGTGGCGGCGGCAGCAGATCAGCTGCGGCTGATCCGATGAACACAAGTTCGATCTACCAGATACTATCCGATCTATACTAAGTGAGAGTTCGTAGGTGATAAGTGGTATCAGAGACACCGATTCTGGCGACACACCCATATCTCACACGACGACAGATGAGTATGGCGTCGCAGGAGGAGCAATTCGGCCAAATCCTGGCGCTGCTGAGCGCCAATTCGAAGGGCATCGCCGAACTACAGAGTTCCATGGTGGAGATGCGTGCCCTGCGAACGGAGATCAACACCTGGAAGCCGGAGGTCGACAGCCGCGTCAACAACTTGGTACATGCCGTGACGGATCTCAGCGAACGAGTGGAGTGGGCGCTGGGACTACTTCCCTGCGCGACGCCGCTCAAGTCGACGGAGGCGCTCACGACCGACGTCGTCACTGTCGTGCCCTCATCGTCGATTGCTACCCGGGAGGATCCCTCTTCTTCCGCGGGTGCAAAGATGCTGAGTTCTGCTCATCTGGAACTTTCCCCATCCGGGGCGGCGTCTGGGTCATGTGACCACGGCAAGCGACACAACCACCGGGGCTCAGGATTCAGGGCGGTGTACACCGTCGCCCGGAACCCACCCCGGTCATAGGTGCGACGAATCTCCCGAAACCTCCTTTTCCACAGTTCAATTGGGTTGATTTAGAGCGTCGTGGCCTTCCTTTTGATCTAAATTCCGTGCTACCACAGTTTACTTTTCCCAAGTTTGATGGTAGTAATCCCAAACTTTGGGTTAGGCTGTGTGAGAATTTCTTCGAAGTCTATAACGTTCCTGAGCACCTTTGGGTTAAGATAGCTACCATGTATTTTACTGGCTCTGCTAACCTTTGGCTCAATACTATACCTACTTATGCTCATGACATGACATGGAAGGAGTTAGGCTCAGCTGTTAGCAATCCTTTTGATAAGGATGAATATAATCACTTGCTCCGTAAATTTTTTCACTTGAAACATACCACTACAGTTATTGAATACATCGAACAGTTTAGTGATCTCATTCATCAACTGTTAGTACATAACCCCACCCTGGATACTTCTCTCATCACCAACCGTTTCATTGATGGGTTGAAAGATGATATTAAAGCTTTTGTCCTTGTTCATCGTCCTCCCGATCTGGATGCTGCTAGTTGTGTTGCCTTATTGCAGGAAGAGGTGACGGTTGGTCCCAGCAAATGGGATTTTCGTCGAGCTGACAACCATAATTTTACCAAGAAGGATATGGCGGATACTGGCAGACATGCTACGCCAGCTACTCCTGTCCATCCAAGACCTGATGACAAATCAGCTACTGAAATTTCCAAAACTTCATCGGATGCACTCTTTGATCTCAAGGCGCATCATCGAGCGAAGGGATTAAGTTTCAAGTGTGGGGAAAAATGGGGTCATGGCCATCGATGTTCTAAGACAGTGTCTCTCAATGCAATTGAAGAAATTTGGCAATTACTGGATGATTCCTATACACATACCATTACCTCTCCAACTGATGAACTGATGACTCTGGTGATGATTTGATGACCATATCGGTTCAAGCTATTGGAGGTACAGAGTCCAGCAAAACAATCAGGCTGCTCGGCTATGTTGCTACTAACAAGGCTTACATGCATATTGACTCTGGTAGCACTCATTCATTTGTCAGTGAACAGTTAGCCAACTCTGTATCTGGCCAAACTCCATTACCAATGCCAATACAAGTCCGTGTCGCCAATGGCAATGTTTTGAACTGTACTCACCAGTTACAGAATCAAGTCTGGGGTGTCCAAGGACACACCTTCACTAATTCTTTCAAGGTTATTTCTCTGAGCAGTTATAATTTTATTCTAGGTATGGATTGGTTGCAACAACATAGCCCTATGCATGTACATTGGCAGGATAAATGGCTTTAGTTTACTCATAATGCTCAGTTGATCACACTTAAGGGTATCAGCTCTTCAGTGCAGTTGGGTTCTCCAATATCTTCCAGTCAGTTAACAGCATTAATCAGAGATGACTTTATCTTCTATCAAGTTCAGATATCTGCTGTGAAAACATCATGCCCACCTGCTATACAATCCCTGCCTGAACCTCTCCAACTCCTCATCAATGAGTTTGCAGACATCTTTGCTCCCATTCCAGGATTGCCACCTAGTCGGCCTGGAGATCATACCATTCCATTGATACCAGGAGCTCAGCCTTTCAAGTTGAGACCCCTACAGATATAATCCTGCTCAGAAAATAGAGATTGAGAATCAAATCAAAGATTTACTGCAGCAAGGTCTTATCCAGAACAGTACTAGTCCTTTCTCCTCTCCAGCCTTATTGGTCAAGAAGAAGACTGGCGACTGGAGGTTATGTGTGGATTTCAGAAGACTGAATGCCTATACAGTAAAGAACAAGTACCCATTACCTGTTATTGATGAGCTCCTTGATGAACTCAGTGGCGCTTCTTGGTTCACCTCTCTTGACCTCAGCTCTGGATTTCATCAACAGGTTGGCACCGGGTGAGGAACCTAAAACAGCTTTTCAAACCCATAATGGACATTATGAGTACAAGGTCATGCCCTATGGAGTCACTGGTGGGCCAGCAACCTTTCAATCTGTCATGAACCATGTCCTTGAACCATTCTTAAGGAAATTTGTGGTAGTGTTTATAGATGACATACTGATCTATAGCACTAACTGGACTGATCATCTTGTGCATATCAAGAGTGTTTTTGAGGCATTGAGACAATACAAATTTCAAGTTAAACTAAAGAAATGTATATTTTCTCAGTCTGAACTTCAATATTTGGGTCATGTGGTCAGTGCATCAGGAGTATCCACAGATCCATCAAAAGTTTTGATCATCCAAAATTGGCCTCCACCAACTACACTCAAAGATTTGAGAGCATTCTTGGGATTGGCTGGGTATTATCGAAAATTTATTCAAAATTTTGGCCTCCTCAATAAACCCCTCACCAATCTCCTCAAGAAAGGCATTCTATTTGTTTGGACATCTGAAACCCAAGCTGCCTTTGAAGCATTGAAACATGCCCTTACCACAGCACCTGTTCTAGCCCTTCCAAATTTCTCCAAACCTTTTACCATAGAAACAGATGCTTCTGATAAAGGTGTTGGAGCAGTCTTACAGCAGGATGGACACCCTATAGCTTATGTTAGCAAGGCTCTCAGCTCAAAATTTCAAGGCTTATGCACTTATGACAAGGAATGCTTAGCCATTTTAATTGTAGTTGATCATTGGTGTCCCTACTTACAACATTCTGAATTTATCTTGAAAACAAATGAAAGGACCGGATAGGCTAGAGAGGATGAATAGCCTATAAAATTTTCTACAAAGCACTAGACCACAAGTTAGCAAATAACAAATCGATTGCTAAGCACTAGCACTAAGCTACTCTATGCAAGCCACCTAGCACAATATACTACTCACAAGTATGTGCACTCAAACGCAAGAAACCAACTCCTTCGAGTCCTAAGGAGATGGCACCTAAACAAAAGATAAGCACAAGAGAGTAGCGATCGAGAGAGATATACCAACGAGAAGAGTAGGGATTGATCCAATCACTGGAATATGAACAATATGAATACCAAGAGATCAACCACTAGAAATCCAGAAGACCAATCATCCACTCGAAGGTGAGAAGAGAGAAACTCGATTTTTTTACCGAGGTTCACGTGATCGCCGTCATGCTACTCCTCGTTGTGGCACCGGTCTTCCTTAGTGGATTGCGAGCTAGGCTTCACACGCCAATCCCTCATCGGGAGCTGCTCACCAACACAAGAGAAATGGCTATCAACCACGAGCAATCCACTAGAGTCGGTTTTGGCACTCTGCCGAAGAATAACCGCAAGAACCCTCATAATCAAGCTGGCGTAGCCTTGAACAATCACTAATCAATCTTACACCTCCTCCTTGCTTTCACAGCCGTCTAGGGACTCGGCAAAGCCCCAAGAGAACAAGAAAACCGAAGCAAACCGCCACCAAGTGCTCTAGGATGCAACACTCTAGCAATCAACACTTGGATCAACACTATCTCACAAAGATTTGAGTCAAAGTGTGTGAGAAGTGTGTGGACGGCTTCGGATTGGCTCACAAGAGGTTAGGAATGATCAAAAAGTGCAAGAGTTGGTCCACAAGCCAGCCCAAGCACTACTTATACTCCCCTCACAAAGATTTGTCCATTGCTGTTTTACAGGAGCTCCGGACGCTCAGTGTCCGGTGGCATCGTTCGGTGCATAGATTAGTGCCACGTCGCGCTAGGTTCAAACACGAGCCATCAGATCCCAACGGTCGAGTCAGCTGAAAAACGCGCTAAGTTCACACCGGACGCTCCGCCGTCCGTGTCCGGTGCGCGAACAGAGAGCAACCCGAGAGCTCCAAGTCGCACCGGACGCGTCCGCTGAGGACTCACCGAATGCTCTCGGCGTCCGGTGTACTCACCGAGTCAGAGTTCCAACAGTTTTACCGGACGCTCGAAAAACACCACCGGACGCGCTGGAGTTACTATTCCAGTGTCCGATGCTTAAATAGAGAGGTTCCAGAGAGCTCCAAACCACACCGGACGCGTCCGGTACATGCCCTCCGGACGCTCTCAGTGTCCGGTGCACTCAGCACCTCTGCGCCACTGCTAGGGTTAGTCACCGGACGCTCCGGTCAGAGTCCGGTGCAGCGTCCGGTGCTACTTTAAGCACTCTTTCAAGTCTAGCAACCAGCCCCTTCTCTCAAGTGCTAACACCCAAGTGTTCTCACACCTAAGGCACGTGTGTTAGCTATTTTTCAAAGCATTTTGAAGGGCTAGTTAGTGTGAACTAGAGTTCTAAGTGTGAATGCCAATGCAATGCAACTCTAGAGCACATGACAACCGATTCGAGTTCGTTTTTCTCCCCTTGATAGTCGGCTATCTACCCTAAATATGATCACACCCACTTGGTGTCATGATCACCAAAAGAAAAGCCCTAATAAGGTTATACCTTTGCCTTCAAGCTTTTTCTTTTCACCGTGATCATCTCCACTTGATCCACTACACTTTATCCATGGTTGAGCTCACTTGATCAACATCATTTAGCTCCACTCACCATGGTTGGAATAACCTACACTTAGCCATCACTTAGCAAGTAGGTTAGTCCTTAGGGCGTCATCAATTATCAAAACCAAACTAGAGCTTTCAACAGA
Organism: Eremochloa ophiuroides; assembly: GCA_038502445.1. Lineage (NCBI taxonomy): Eukaryota > Viridiplantae > Streptophyta > Magnoliopsida > Poales > Poaceae > Eremochloa > Eremochloa ophiuroides. The sequence continues at coordinate 25,585,021 of JAHLJS010000003.1, read as the reverse complement.
CCACAAGAGTCTTGTTCATCTTGATGCACAAAGAATTTCTTCTCCTTGGCAGCACAAGGCCTTAACTAAACTAGTGGGCCTCAACTTCAAAATTTGCTAAAAAAGGCTCTGATAATCGAGTTGCTGATGCCCTATCTCGAGCTCACCATCAAGATCCTGTTGATCTGGCAGCCATCTCTACAGCTCAACCTGTGTGGTTATCTGAGTTACAAGATGCTTATCTCCAGGATCCTCAACTTTCAGAATTGCTCCAAAAACTTTCTATATCTTCTCCTTGGGGACATTTTCTCTCACTGGTGGATTGATTAAATTCAAGCAATGCATATGGTTGGGTGATCTATCAGCATTACATACTAAGGTAACATCAGCACTCCATGCTAGCCCTATTGGTGGTCACTTGGGTATCGAAGCCACTTATCACCGTATTAAAAAGTTGTTTGCCTGGCCTCGCATGAAACAATTTATCACTGAATTCATTTCCCATTGCTCAGTATGTCAACAAGCTAAAACTTAATGAGTTCCTTATCCTGGGTTACTGTCCCTGTTACCCAGTCCTGAGGGAGCTTGGCAAGTAGTGTCCTTGGATTTCATTGAAGGCTTGCCCAAATCCAAGCAATTCAATTGCATTTTAGTGGTTGTTGACAAGTTTTCTAAGTATGCCCATTTCATACCTATGTCACATCCATACACTGCCATGCAAGTAGCTCTCCAATATATGGACACTGCGTTCAAACTTCATGGGCTTCCTACAGCATTGATATTTGACAGAGACCCAGTGTTACTAGCACTCTTTGGCAGACCTTGTTCAAGCTTACTGGAATTCAATTACGCATGAGTTCTGCTTACCACCCAAAAACGGATGGTCAAACAGAACGTGTAAATCAATGTCTTGAAACATATCTTCGTTGCTTCGTTCATGCATGTCCCACTATGTGGTCCAAGCGACTCTCTTTAGCAGAATTTTGGTACAATACCTCATTCCATTCCAGTTTGAATCACAGTCCATTTTATGTCTTGTATGGGCAAGAACCACGACAGTTGGGTATTGATGCTGAGAATTGCAAGGTTGATGATCTCAAAGAGTGGCTCCAAGACAGATCTCTTATGCAGCAACTGTTACAACAACATCTATTGCGAGCTCAGAAGAAAATGAAAGCACAAGCTGATAAGAAGCGTAGTGATCGGTCTTTCGATGTTGGAGATTTTGTTTATCTGAAACTGCAACCATATGTGCAGTATTCAGTTGCCAGCACATCTTTCAACAAATTGGCATTTCGCCACTTTGGTCCATATCCTATCATTGGCAAAGTGGGTTCAGTGGCTTATACATTACAGTTACCTCATGGTGCCAAGATCCATCCTACTTTTCAGGTGTCTCAGCTCAAGAAGGCCATTTCTCCTTAGACCTCAGTTTGCTCTGAACTTCCTTTTGTTTCTAACACTCTAGAGGTACCTCAGGCTATCTTGGATAGTCGCTCTCATCTGCACAACGACAAACTACATCGTCAAGTGCTAGTGCGTTGGTCCAATATGCCAGCGGCCCTTTCCACTTGGGAAGATGAACAAGCTCTACGTCAACGCTTTCCTCGTGCACCGGCTTGGGGACAAGCCGTTCTTCAAGGGAGGGAGAGTGTCACCAGTACACCTGCAGTCTCTGATCGTTCGGAGCCATTACCAAAGGAGCAACCGAGACCGAATGCGATGACAAAACGGACGAGGCGTCCGAACCCAAAATATGTGGGTCCTGCATGGCTCCGAGAGGCTGGAGCCTGTGTAACCTCAAGAGAGGAAGAGAGCATAGGGTAATACTTGATTTGTATTTGTTTCTGAGACCGTTCGGCAGAGCTGGCGGCGGTGGCGACGGATTAGCTGCGGCTAATCCGACGAACACAAGTTTGATCTACCAGATACTATCCAATCTATACTGAGAGTTAGTAGGTGACAACCTCCGTTTCAATTTATAAATTATTTGACTTATTTTGACCTCTAAAAGATTCATGGTGAAAAGGGGATAAAAAGTGTATTGTAGCACTTTCGTTTATATTTGACAACCTTTATCCAATCATGGTCCTAGTAGACTCAAAAGATTCATCTCGATCTACCTAGGTAAAAAGTATAAACATGTAATAAGTGCTACTTCATTTAGTGATCTATATAAACAGAAAGTACAATCAATATGATAGATAAATAGTGTCAAATATTAGAAACTAAACGAGCCTAAATTAAAGGCAGACCGGGACAGACGCACGGTGCAGGTGGCGCTTTGCGCTGACAAGTGACAAGCCTGCAGTCCACCGCGTTGAACGTTAGACGCGGACGACTCGGGCCCTGTTTAGACTCACTTTAAAATTTCAAAATTCTCATCACATCAAATATTACGGTACATATATATAGAACATTAAATATAGATAAAAATTTTACATATTTATGCAGTTTATATGTAAATCACGAGACGAATCTTTTAAATCTAATTAGACTATTATTGAATACTTATTAAAAAAAATTTATTTTCTAAATTATAAACAACTGCATCTGAACGCGGCCTCGCGGCCTCGGTCACAAGTCACAACCAACCACCAGCGCGTGCCTGCCGCCGGCCCGGCCGGCTGACACCACCGCCCGAGAAGGATTTATGGAGACTGGTAAATAATTTTGATCCATGGGACTGTTCTGGAGTAAATAATATTGACTTGCCCGTCTCTAAAATTTTTTTTGACATATTTGATTGCTGTAACATCGAGGAAAGCTCATAGGTAGGATGAAAACGAATCGGATACGAACGTATATCACTGATACCATATTTGTTTTCATATTTTTGGTTAGATTCGGATTCGAATACAGATAGTGTCAGTTATGCCGGATAGAATACGATTGGATGTCGACATTACAAATATACGATTTGAGTATTCGGATACGGATACGGTATCGGATATTGAATATCCAGACTCGGATACGGAGAGGTCTGAACACCTCTAAATAAATTCGATCGAACGAACAGTCACATAAATATCCGTACCATTTTCATCAGCACTGATAGGAACCTTCGTCGCGCAACGGCCACCCTCCCTGCCTTCTTGCACCAGTGCATAGGTTGCTGCCAAGCAATCGTCGTGACTCGTGCGAGCAATGAGAGGGGAAAGCGCATACTAGTGCTGATCAGTGTGGGCTGCAGCGGGCTGCTGCCCAGCGGGCCGACAGCACACAGCAGGGGAAAGCGCCAGGCGCCCATGCATCATTGTTGTACGTTTCAAAATTTTATTCATTCCTCTATTTCTATGCGATGATGCGTTATGAACTTGCCATGGTTGTTTTGAGACAAAACTGATAAAAAACCCTTTGGATATAATTTATCATGCGGCTGCCCTAATGAAAGAATGGATAGTTTCGTATCCAGAGGTTGATAAAAAGACTATGTAAGATGGTGTCAATAGGATGCTGAAGATCGCAAAAGAGATCCTGCAGGCCAACAGGGACGATGGCGCAGGGTGATCTGATGAGTTCAGAGCTTGAAGGAATGATGGTGCTATCTTCGTCTTCGTTGTCACTTTTCTTCGTCTTGCTTTTCTCTGTCGCTGTTATGTTGTGGACTTACTTTTGGTTAAGGGCTTTCATGCCCTGGTCGATGTCTGCAGGAGTGTTCGCTGGGTAGCATTTTCATACGTTGTTGTGTTGTGTACTTAAAACTTCAGCCCCCCTTTCTTTTTCTGCATTCTATTTCTTAAATGTCTAAACTCTTGAAGCGTTGTATTTCCGTTATTCCTAATGAAAATGGGAAAATCCCGGTTCGAAAAAAAAAGAACTTGCCATGGTGCATTGATCCCATGAATGAGTTTGTAGTAATTGCTAGTTGCACATATACCGTGTATGACAATATCCATTATGCTAAGTTGAATGTTATAAGTAGAGTATCTATGTGCTTTATGGATCGGGTTTAAAAAACCTATGGGTTTACAGGTTTGGGTACCCAAACTCATGCCCACAAACCCGCGGTCTTGTTTTTTGTCCATTAACAAACCCATGGAAAGATAAATGAACCCATGTCCTTACCAATACGCCCTATGCTTTTTTTCATCAATCGTGGAAACCTCGGGACATGAAGTAGTAGGATTGGTCCTCATAATTATCACATGGTATTTTTAAAAAAGGAATTTGTCGATTTTTTCTTCTTAAATAATGCCAAATCAAATCAAAAAATACAAAAGTCAAAAGGAAATGAATTAGTTAGTCAATAAAAAAAAGAAAAAAGCGACTCACACTTAGGGTAGGTTTTGGATACCCGTTGCCATTTCTAGCCTCATTGTCCGTAAAATCAAAGCCAAGGCATTTGAGCTAGAGTGGGCTGAGTTCGTTCACAAAATTTGATGCTTACAACATGGCAAAAGCAACTCCAAAAGACTCTCGATATCCATCATAATTGTTGGTAGTAGAGATTTTGATGGAAAAATAACATCCAACATTTTCTCTAAGTGATTATCCAAATATTGTCGTCCTTTACTCTGAATTTCTCGCTAGCCAAAGATAGATAACACAAATGGCTCTCTAGAGCATGCAAAACTTATAGAAAAGCCTTTAGAGAGTGGTAGTATATACAAAATGGTTTTTATACAAATAGCTTTTCAAATGGTGATTTAGGGAGTGAGTTCAAAATGGTGATTCAAAGAGTGAGTTTTATAAAAAAACCTTGAAGATGCTCTAAGAAGTCAGGTGTTAGCAGAAGTAATGGTTTTTGTTAAAAAAAAATAAAGATGTATCAAACATGGGCCAAATCCAGCCAGCGGAGGAGGTGTGTCTGACTAGCCCAAAACTCCACATCATTCTTAAAGGAGTCCACGCTACCTCCTCAAATTTTGTGAACTTCAGTTGTTCCTCCCTAAACCGGAATATCCGATATTTGTGCTCCTCGAAATATTTTTCCTGGCAACAACTGAAGTTCACAAAAATAATACATTTATCCCAGGAAAAATATTTTATTTTTTAAAAATATTTATATATTTTTTATCTAATGTCAACTCCCTGAACTGTCGTGAAAGTTTAATTTACCTCTGTTTATAGTAGCAAAACCGCTTTGAAAATGCCTAGGGAGGTAAATTGTCTAGTTTCAATAATTTGAGGAGCAAAAATATCCGGTTTTCAGTTCACGGAGGAAAAAAGAGTTAGGGAATAATAGGGACTTTTTTTCCTTCTTAAAACACAAAACCAAGATCGCCAAACAACGACCCATGTTCGGCGAGAAACAGTAGGCAACAATAGGATACTCCAACAGAATTCATCATAGACTGCCGTTGCTGGGCCGCAACAGTTTGACACGGCCCCTTCAGCCCACAAACGAACCTGCAATTGTTGCGCCAATAATGGACCGTCCCAACTATCGACTCATTCGATTGGAGATCACTCGTGTAACTTCGCCTAGCTAGAATTACCACTTGCAGTTAAAAGGAAACGCATATGACCACCTAGAATTACAAGTCCATGGACATTGATGGCCTGAGTTCACATGATAGCCGAGCCGTCATGGTAGCTAAGAAGCAGCAAGCTGTTGTTTATAGTTAACCTTAACGTTGACAGTTATACATTCATATATCATCAGGAGGCTGAAAAGGACTGATTCAACGTTGCAAGAGAAGTTTTTTATGTTGCCAGAGAAGATTTGTTTTAGTCCTGCTTTCAAGATAAACCACAGCATATGAAACAAAGTCCTTCAATTGATGCAAAAAAGAAAGAAAGAAAGAAAGAAAGAAAGAAAGAAAGAAAAAGTGTTGCCACTGAAGCTCGTCCAATTAGAATTGTCTTCCTCCTCTTCAGAGTTGAGACTTGAGACTAGCTACTGCAGTAGAATGAGCACACATGCAACTCACTCACCCAGGATTTACCTGATATAGGACCAATTCAATTCCGGCGCTTTATCAAAGTGTGAAGCCCTTTACCAGCGTGCCTTGCTGCCTTTTTTTGAAGAATTGGAGACCTTTCACTGCTGCTTTTAATCTTCTAGTCATGCACATTGCCCCTACTTACCTAATGTTTTGTTGACCCCACTACACTCGTTTGGACTCGACTATACTATATGATCGGGTCACAGACGCTCATTAGTTAGGATGCTGTCTTTTTGTACTAATTGCGCTTTATTTGCCCACTAAGGATTCTTCAAATCTTCTGAAAATGAGTGCGCCGGCGCGTGCTAATACCTGAAGATAACTACCAAGTGGATCGAGGACTCGTATTTTAATATTTTGTGGAAGAGATGGTGTGACGAATAAAATATGGACGGGAGGATTCGTGCGTGTTTGTTATTATTCCTTGACGAATTCTGTTCCAACATTTTGACTGCTTCGATCATGTGTTCACACATCTGACATCTTACCGCCCCTTCTTGTACTGTATGACTCGTTACGTTAGCTGACGAAACGACCAAACCATGAGACGATCAAGCTAGCTAGGGGAGTGGGGGAAAGGCATGGAGCTTGTCAGGTTTCGTGATGGGTCAAACTGCACGGCGTTCCGTTACGCTCGCGAAGAAAAACAAGGACACTGGGGAGTGAAAAAACTGCATTTCGTCCGCCATTTCTCCATTGGTGAGACCGACGTGCATGCAGTCTCACAAGATACCAGAACAGTTGCATCTGGATTGTCAATGAGTGAGCGTGATGCGTACATATATGGCTCGATCGGGCATGATCTGAGAAGTGATGAAAACATCATTATTCATGGTGATAAGGAGCCCATCAGGTTTCGCATAGAAATAATTGCATTTGCACACACCTCTGTCCCAGCTCGTTGCTATATCTCCTACGTATGTATTTCTAGTCCAAGTCTTGTTACTTGTTTACACCGTTTCAACTTTCAACCTTCAATTTTTACGCAGTGTAACTAGAATCTACTGAAATTTGAGTTCTGACGTCTCAATTACGACAACTTGACACTTGCATTGGAGCTCTGATAACAATTAGCTCCAGAAATTTCGCATCATGCACGATCGAGTTGTGGGGTCAAAGAGTTGCCGGACAGAGTAGAATTGCAAGTGCAAGAAAGGCTTTAGTTACTTTTCCCACGTACAGTAGAAGGGAGAAAGAAAAAACACGCGCGTAGTGCATTCAGCATGAAGCGTGCGAAGTGGAAGCATGCGACTACACGAAGACTATACATAGGAGTATACTGCAACCAAGAACACTCCCAGAGTCCCACTCCAAAGTCTAAACACTCTGGCCTACACAATCCTGTGGCCCAAACGCTCTCGATCGCCAATCAATCAATCAACTGTCCTTCCATCTCTCCTGCAACTTCCCAATCGCTTCCGGCTCTTTTAGCAATCAGAAGAAACTCACGGCGTGCGAATTGGTGGCCCCAAGCAAGGGCCCATCGACGGACGCCGGATCCATCCATCGGCGCCTTTCCAATGCCCAATCATAGGAAGTCGCCGTCGTCGTCACCATTTTCATTTGTGACCCAGCAGCTTATTTTCTCTCGGCTCCGGCTTTGTACTTGTACCCAACTTCTGATCCAGCAATGACGTGACCGTGACGCACGCAACACGGTTGCTGCTAGCTTGTTGGCAGACTTCGGTAACTGGAGACCAGGAGAACAGGCACGAGGTGGCCGCTTCCATGTCCGTTTCTGTCCTCTCCTTTCTTTCTTCGTTGAACGTGGTGCAAACTGACGAGGAAACTGCACCAACTAATGTGTAATGTGTGTTTCTATTTGGTGCGTCTCGATCGTCACCAGTCGTATCATTGTGACCACGCATACCACACTTGCTGCGTTTTTTTCTACACATGCAACGGCGCCACAGATCCTGCCACTACGCCAGACAAAAGCGAGCAGAAGAAATTTTCTGGAAAAACCATTTTGATACTGTTGAAGCTGGAAAGGGAACAACATACATACTACAGGGCAGCAGATCTTCCATGTCCCGTTCTGCACAATGGACTAGTAGTAGCGGTCCCTCGCTTGGCAGCTCGCAGTTGGGGGGGAGGTGGAATGGAACTGTGTGAAGAGCTAATAGAGCGGCTCGTTAAGCCATTTAAACTCCCGGTTGGTGAAGCATCTACCGCTGATCCTGTCAATGTCCAGACTATTGATATCCAAATAAGTACTACTATCAAACAGGACTGAACAGTTGATCGTCGCTTCTGGGGTCTTGCAGATTTGCCTAGCTTCAAGAATACAGTTGCATATGACTCAGAACAGCTGTACAATGTTCAAGTTCAGTCTATCCCAATTGCTCATATGCCACCCTTATCTGAACCCTTATCCAAACTACACAGCAGTTCTGGACAATTGTATAGTATGTCTGTGTATGTCAGAAGCTCTTACGCAATGTAGTTTCCACTGTTTATATGCTCATATGCAACCCTTATCTGAATCCTGCTTATGCACAAACACAACGAAGTTTCAGGTCCATGCATGCATGTTTGTCCAAAAGAAAAGACACCTCTGAGGGTGATCCAGGCTCCAGTAGCTCATCGTCCCCGCTACTGACAGCGACTTACAGTAGAATTATCATCACAAACACACGGCTGTCCGTGCTGCGTAGAACAGAGCGGCAAGCGTACTAACCGCGAAAAGATGGATGCCTAATGCTATTCTATAGGTGGTCTAACGAAAGCAACAGTTTGCAGCTTCTTATAAGTACTTTGTGCTAACTGACAAACCGCCAAGTCACTGAAATCCCTCAACATGTTGAGTAATGTTTGCCTTTGCATGCACTGACCCCCACCAGCACAGCAGCACTGAGGTCAGAAAGAGGCAGGGAACACATTGAAATCAAGGCTCATTTCATTACACCAACCATACTCCTAACCTGTCCTTCAAGCTCATACTACTACCACATCACCTAACTAATTCCTCTTAGAAAAATCTCAATGGATTGACCAGTGACCGATTCTAAAATCAGCTGAGAGACAGTGCCTACTGTTTGACTTGTCCAATAGACATGCTCACCTCGATCGCTCCTTTCAAGGGGAAGTGCCTACGGTTTGACCTAAAACCATAGGACGGAGGGTGAACATGTGCTTCTTGCTGCGCCGCAAGGATCCCAGGCTAGTACACACTTGCCATGGCCATCATAAGAAAGTAAGAAACCCTCCGTTTAAGCCAGGCCCTTATTTATTTTAAGCTAAGCTATCTAAGCCTATGCCACACATGATGCCAATTAACTTATTCGTATGTTTATATTGTACTATCCCCAACCCAGGTAGGCCAAAATTCGCTCCATGGATTCCGTTGTCTTGACGTCTTTCGCGTGCTCCTACTTTGAAAGGAATTGGTAGGCAAGGCACCGGGACAAAATGTGTGCTAGCTATATGAACACACCGAGGTGGCGAGGTCTGAATCAAAAAAGAGGACAGGTGGTTTTACAAGTTAGAAGTAGAACGGTGAAAATTAACTTTTCGAATTGTTTACAGCTAAGGCTTCGTTCAATTATCCCTGTTCCGGGTCGTTCCTGGTTGAAACTGTTCCGAAGTTATGTAAATTATCAAAGGAAACGTCGGAAGGGAATCGTTCCCAACCAAACCGAACAATACCTAAATGATGTATCCCTCTGCCTTATAGTTTGTTTGACACATTTTGGGTGGAAGATGGATTCCTCTATTTCATCACAGATTAAACATTATCCAAAATGCGAACACGTGGATCTCGTGAAATTTATTTTTTTTAGAAAAGGGAATATGTATTAATATTCCAGCCTGTGAAATTTATAATGGCCTAAGATTCCTGCAGATGTATTGATTATGCTTCGTATGTTGCAATCTTTTTATAACGTAATAACGAAGGTCTTTGGAATGGCACGATGAAGCTGGTTCATCATGCATGTGAGGTACTATTAGACCCCTAATAAAAAATTAAGGATGGTTTGGATCCTTTCATTCGAATGAATTAAAATCTATTTAATAAACTTGGTACAACTTGATTTATAATCAAATATACTCCAAATAATAATAGGTTTATAATCACATAATTTATTTTTGCGAATATAGTACAGACACAGACGCTCACAACGTATTCACACTCACCCCTGTGAACACGCAAACCCTAGCAATATAAGGACCTCCGAAATATTGCAATCTTGAGATTGACGAAATCACCATAAGCGTCTTGCTGTCGATGGGACGTCACCTATCACTGAAATCATAAGGCCGTTAAACCTTGAAACTGTGCCGACAAATATCGAGATTGACGAAGTCACCAAAGGCAACGTCGTTAAATCTTAGAATAAATTCAGTAAAGGTGTGACAATCTGGATTTGAACCCTACCATTGGACCACAGGCTTCTTCGCATATAATATAATATAATATAATATAAAATAAATAAATAGACAAATTGTAATTTAGAAGACCGCGCAACTAAGTTTTTTTTGGTGTAAGAATAAGGATTTAGCAAGACCGCAACCTCTGAACACAAATAACTATTTTTTTAGTGGAAGGAAGGATGTCTTCCCACGCTGGCATGAACAAATTACTGATTGTGCATTGTGTTTATACTGCTATGCGCGATTCGAATAATTCATTCTCTAGAAGACGACAATTGCATACGTAGTTTTGTTAGAAAAACGATTACACGTGAACAAGTATGTTGGTCCTACAAGTTAACTATCATGATAAAACAACACGAGTTCTTATCTTAACTTAGATATGGCTATGGAAGAATTAGTACGGCCTTCTAGAGAATAAACCTCCTGTTCCAACTTTCGTTGCGTAATTTTGACCTCAGTTGTGCTCGATCAGATTAGATTGCACACTAAGAGTATGCAGAATTGACATGTTTATCTGCTGAAAGTTGCTGTTGTAACACACACAACCTGGTAGAAGTTTTTTGTAACCCAATTGATTATATTAGCGGAGCCGTGTCAGCGTAGTATAAAGGGAAATTATCTGTATCAAACTAGAGCATTGTATTCTTCTAGATAATATTTTTGTATAATGTCTTTATCTGAAAAAATGGCAAGATGTTTCATTTTAAAATAAAAATGATTTTTAATGACATCTTAACTGGTATACGCAGCTATAAACGGACACTAGACCGTCTAGTCGAGTGATCTCTGTAGTGCCCTGGCGCCCTGAGTTCGATCCCTCATGGGGACATTTGCAGGGTGGAGGCAAAAGGAAGCTGTCCTCCATGTCCAAAGCACAAGGTTAAGTCCAGTTCAGATTACATGGGCAACTTTGTCGCTGGATATGGGCAAAGCTAGGAGCTGAGTGGTCTTTTTAGATTGCGTGACAGGTTTTTCTATCTTTAACAGAGTGCACAGAGCCGTCTTTCCCACACAGACCGAGTTTTATTTTATATACGTGACCGAATAATCTTTTTCTTGCTATATTCCAACCCAATAGGTGCACATGGTGGAGAATTTTTTTTATGTATAAATTCTATATAATTGTATTGCTAAGGAGATTAGGGCGTGCTAAAAAGAATCTAATGAGGGCCCTAGCAAATTTACATGACGGAACTTCTTTGTTTGTGCACGCTATATCCGCAAATTAATAATTCGCTCAACCTCTTCCCCTCATGTTTGTAAAATAACAAGAAAATATACAACTACTGCATGTTTATTTGACGAAATGTATCGTTTATTTAGTGTAAATGTGCACTTTGGCGTGATTCTACAAACAAACAAAAATGTAAGCAAAGATTCCTGCAATCGGAACTGTTTTTTGTCCGCCAAGTTTTATCATTTTTTTTATCATATAAAGACATGTGAGCTAGTGTGTGTTCAAATGTGCACTTGGCATGGACTTTTCCCATGAAAGGAAAGACGATCATGAGAATATATATATATATATATATATATATATATATATATATATATATATATATATATATAGTAGCTAAGGGAATGTAGTGAGGGTCCTAGCAAACTAGCACGGTGGTGGAACTTCTCAATTTGTTTTCGGCACACATGATTCGTCGTTGCGCACTTCCAATCTGCAAACGTGATTGAAGATTCGATTCCTACAACCGGAGTTGGGTTTTCTTTTTTCCCTGTCATAAGAACCGGAGTGGATTAAGCTCCGGCAAAATCCGGGCACATGGGTGTGTTCATGTAGTCGCACTTCTCATGAACTTTTCTCATGGAAGGAAAGGTAGCCATGCTGCTATAGTTCTATGTGAACAAGCCACACAAGACTCGTTACGTCTTTCTTTTTTTAGTTATTACACAGTATAACGTAGACAATTATAATACGCACACACATTCACCCTTATACGAATACACGTATGTAAATCTTACCCTTATGAGCACCTCCGAAAGATTAAGCCGGCAGATTTTTCAAGTTCAAAAAATCACTACAGGCGTCTCGTTATTGATAAGGACATCGTCTACCTCTTAATACATAACGTTGGTAAATCTTGAGAAAATCCGATGAAAACGAAAATGGAACGAGGTCCTAGAGAGACTGAGATTACAGCAGCAGCAGTACGCACGAACGGAACGGATATGCCAAACGTGCACAATTATCTGCCGTTTTTTTCTTTTGGCCATTCTGTAGTACAAGCACTATTTTTTTTCCAGCCTTCAAACCTGACCAGATATTCGTGCAAGCAAGCTGAGTTGATCAAGCTCCGGCACACACACACAGGTACGCGCGCGAAGACAACGAGCACATGCCCTGCGCTGCGCACACGTACATACTGACAAGCTCAAGCGTCCATGGACCATGGGTTTCTTATGCCACCTGGGGCTGCGTCCACGGCTCAATCCGTGGAGCCATTCGCTCCGCGCTTCACGGTGGCGCGCGCGCGCCGGCGCCAGAGCGCCGCGGCTTTGACAAGGACCATGACCACCATTGGAACCTGGAGGATTTCGGTGCGCGGTCGCGTTCCGGGCCGTGGCCGGCGGCCTTCTTCGGATTAATTCCAGTCCCCGTCAGCCAGCCCTAATCAGCACACGCAACACAGGGACGAGGAGGCCGACGGGGTACGGTACGTGTCAAATCGTTCGGTGATGTCAGCACTTAAGAGCGCTGTAGTCAGGTCAGGCGGTTGCGGCCCTACGTCACCGTGACATTTCGTGCGTCCATAGGAGACCGTGATTGCCGGCACCGGACGGGCTGGGCAGACAATGGCACGATAGCGGATAGCCGATGGCACAGGCGGTGAGGGGTTCTGAGTACATAGGGGGTGGGCAAAATATTACTACCTCCGTATACTGTCGTTTTGAATTTTCCTTTTAGAAACTATGTTTGACTGTTCGTCTTATTCAAAAATTTTATACAAAATACAAAATCAATTAATAATTATTAAAGTGTCTCTAATGATATAATAAATTTAAAAAAGATAAACCTAAATGCACAGAGCGTGCGTGCTCGCGACATCCGGCCTGCACGCTTGCATAGCCGCCCGATCGACGCGCTCGCTGCCACGGCCGTCCGATGCACTTGCTGCCGAAGGCCGTGGCTCGCACCAGCCCGCGCTCGACGCCGCCGTCGAAGAAGCTGCGCCGCTGGCGAGCCACGCCACCCCTCCTCCCCAATCCCGGCGGGGTATAGAAGGGCCGGCCGGGGGAGGAAGGCCGGCCAGACGGTGGGGAGGAGGGCGGGCGGGTCTTTAGGGTCCTGGCGGCGGGGGAGGCTGCCGGGAAGGTCGGGGCGGGGGCGAGCTCGCCGGAGTTGGGGAAGACGGCGGTGACGACGAGCTGGGTCGCCGGAGCTTGAGAAGAAAGCCAGGGTGGAGGGGGTGGGGAGGGAAAGAGGGAGGCCATCGCGGCGCGGCAAGGCCTCGCCGGAGCTCCGACGACCTAGGGCTGCGGCGAGGCCCTACCGCGCCGCGGCGGTGGGTGGCGAGCGTCAGGGCGGTGGGAGGTGGTGGAGTCGGGGGCGGCGGCACTGGATTTGGGCGGGTGAGGAGGCGGCGGCGCCGGAGAAGGGAAGAAGAGGAAGCGAGGCGAGGAAGAGTGCAGCTAGGCGGAGGAAGAAGGCGAGCGCGCCGAAGCGCTATATCCTGCACGTGCGGGCGTTAGTCTCGTCCAAAGATAAATGATATTTATACAAAATTTCTAAATAAGACAAACATGATATTTGAAAAGTCTAAAACGATAGTCTTTCTGAGACGGAGGGAGTACCCGATTTCCGAACCCAAATTACTTGAACCCAGAACACCTGTTTTTGCAATTTAGGATAATAATTATAAAAACCAGTTTTAGTTTAGTTAGTTCGGGTAAACTACCCGAGTTATCCAAAATATCAATATTTGCTCTTCTATTCACAGCACGAAGATATGAACTAGTTCAGTGCAATATAAATCTATTATCTGGTATGAATTAGTGTAAATTTATGCAACTTGATAGTTGTTTGTTGTTAATTGATATGCAGACATGATGTGGTTCTGAAGGACCGTTGTTAATTTATTGCTTTAAAATGCTACATGAATTCTTCTAAAATGGTTGGTTTTGTCAGTTTCGGATATATGAGGTAAAACCTTAACCTGAAATTATCGGGAAATCAAAACTTAGAGTACTTTTTCTAGGACTTAAATCGGGTTGGAATTTCAAACCCAAATTTTCGTATTTCCGAATTACCCTACTCGAATTTTTTAGGGTAATTAACCCGAATGCCCAACCCTAGGTTGGACCACTCATCAGCGGTTGTTAAAGAAAGAAATTTGATATTGGTTCAAGTTAGTAAATTTGTAACGAAAAACTGTTTTTATAATATATTCCTTTTATTCTATATGATATTAAATCTGTTATCATAACACCATAATTAATGCTACAACAAGCCATCACATCCTTCTTAGAAAAGAACCCATTTCATTGCATATAGTAATGGTTTGCATAACTACGTTAAACCAAAAGAATTATTCACACAACTAACACAAAGGATAAATATGTATACCATTCATAGTAGGATAAATATTAATATATTATATGCACCTATTTGTATGAGCCACCTTGTTATATTTTTATCGAAGTTAAAAGTTTGAATAAAAAAATAGATAGAGTCGTACTTGCATCGAAACTAGGACACAGCAAGATGGTCATGGCTAAGGGTGGGCAAAATACCCGATACCCAATTCCCAAACCCGAATTACCCTAATCCCGAACCCTAAGTACCCGAACCCGAAATACCCAATCACAATTTCGGATAGTAATTGTAGAAACCCTGAATTTAGTTTGGGTAATTCGGGTAATGCTCTCCGGTACCCGAATTACCCAAATTACCCGAAATGTCTTAAATATGAAGACATAAAGTGGTTTAGTATAACATAAATGTATTATTTATTATGCATCAATGTAATTTTATGGTAACTTGATAGTTGATTTGTTGTTAATTGATATAAAGACATGATATGATTTGTACGACTATTGTTGTTTATTATAAAATGTGATTATTCGTAGCAGCTGAGCACGGACAAGAACAACAGAAACGGCATCAAGCATATACGTACGTACGTATCTGATTATTTGCAGCCGCACTACACGCATACCAGTACACACGAATGAACGCACCCACCAGCCGGCCGTTGTATTGTGTCGATCGATAGCACAGGTGGGGCCTGATGGGAGTAGAAAGAAGAGGAAGCGGACGACAATGGCATGATCATGATGCCGCCACCACAGGGTCGAGCCGTCTCTGCAACCGGTCGGCGAGCCGAAAACCACAGGTTTCATTGTGAAACGGTCGCAGATTCCCCTGGCGAAACGGATTAATTGTTGAGAGCGGATACGACCGCCGGCGTGAGCACTGCGTCTGCGCCGCGGCATTTATTCGCTCGCCGGGAGGCGTGCCTTGCCTTGGCGACGCAGCAGACAGACTGCCAGACATGCGTGTTCTGTATGCATGCAGCTAGGGACAGGACAGACAGTTGGGATCCTGATGAAAAAAGCCCACCTCCTTCGCATCTAGTTGGTGGTCATACGGGTGCGGTGCAGTGTGACGATTGCGGCAGGGTTTGGTAGAGGAACGTGCGGCCGTTACTACTGCCGACGATTCCGTTTACAACTAGACACTAGTAGCTAGTACTAGAGTGCAGGTAAACTCAGGTGAGCAAGTACACTGCTCACTGTATATTATAGAACAAGTAATATTGCAATGGTTGTTATGGTCGTTTTAACAGAAGAAAGGCTTTTGTTACTTTTGGGGGATATATACTGTATAAATGGAACAGTATATATACGTGTACCAGACTTGGATTTCGATCTGGTATCTTTCTTTCGTTTTATGTACGAAAAACTGTTTGCTGGTATGATACCCAGATACGTCTCTTGTTGTACACGACATTAAACTGAAGTAGTAGTAGTAGTAGTATATCGAAAGAAAGAAAACGACCACGGCCGATCCGTATTCAACGACGTACACACACGCAGGACACAGGCACGCAATTCTACGAGGAGCACGTGCATTCCCAGCGTTTTTCAGCGCCGGCGTACAGGCCACGGGTTTACCGCCACGCTACAGCAGATGACCGACCAGACCATGGGCGAGTGCCCGAATTGGTCTCGTCCGTGCCTGCGTGCCCAAAACGCGACACGGCAGCGGCAAAAAGTCGGTCGATCTCCCGGCCCGGCGCTGATCGATCGATCGATGCCACCGCATTGACGCCGTACGTAGCCGGCCGGCCGTCCCGGCGCAAATTGACCTTGCCCTGGCGCTCGTCCGTGCCGTGACAGGCGGAGAAATGGACACCATCTGGCGTCCGCCGTGGCATGACAAGGACGGCCGACGTACGTACTGGCGGCACCTGCAGTGTGAAACTCTGATTGGCTACCAGATTCTGTGACCAGGCCGTTTGCATCCGGAGAGGATTTTACAATATGGCAAACATCTAGCCCTATTTAGTTTCACCTTACGTCCCCTTGATACATGTATTAAGTATTGAATATTAATAAAAAATAAATTAATTACACAGTTTACATGTAAATCACGAGATGGATCTTCTGAGTCTAACTAGGTTCAAACTATCCATGATCTAAACACCGCATTATACAATGTTTTTTAATCTCATTCATCGTGTCTGTGTAGGCAGTCTTTGGTGTTTCTTCTTTGCAATCTGTCCGTATCTTCCTCTTTATATAACAGATAGACACCTCTTTTATCGGTTTAAAAATAGAATCCAACTTATATAACCGATAGCTCTTCTAGCGGTTTAGTTAAAAAAAAAAAAAGGAATCCAATCCAAACAGAAGAGTTTCTAGGGATTCTAGCATGTTCTTTATGCGCTTATGGGGATTCTAGAGTAGGGGAAAAAACAAATTTGCCCTTACTAGCTATCTTATCTGAAGGGTACGTATTTTAGACTTTTGTCTTGTATAATGCATAACTATCTAGCGCGTCGCAGATTGTTTATCTAATAAAAACTAGATTCTCAGAATCACTATCTACTATCTACATTCTTGTAATTCGTAGAGTATCGAAATGAGGTCTAAGATTCTAAGGGAGCACTAAGCCATGTCTATACCTGCGGTTAGCCATCGGCCGAACAGGACTATAATAAAATCAAGTGGATTGACTTGGGTGGATAAATTACTACATGCCAATTTCAATTTTTGTTTTGAGAAAACTAATTCAAAATTTCATTACTAGGGCGTGTTTAAGACTACTCCACGAACTCTGCTTTACAAACTCCATCGTAGAGCACCTAAAAAAATATTATTTTTGAAGCACATATTTATATGAGTTGCAAAGATTCATATATAGCTATCAGCAGTATATATTGTTACCCTTGCTCTTAAGCTCGATGAGGAAGGAATGTTACGGGTGATGTATGAAACGTTCGTACATGTCGACCGGAAAAATTTGTTATTTCGTCATATGCGATCTAGCTAGGAGGTGTGGCCTAACAAATGCTTCTTTGTCTTCTTGTAAATAAAATAAGATGAAGTACTCCTTACCTCACAAAAAGATTTACTACAAAATACATCCTTCCTTTTCCTTGAGGCTTGAGCCGAATACTCACCGTCGCCTTTGACCCCGGCCCCAAGCGGCGTAGCCTTCTTTTCCCTCGCCTTTTAAATTCCTTCACGCCCTACGCACAAACAACACCTCCAACGCGAGCCGCGAAAGAAGAGCAGGGGCAGCAGGGCAAAGCCAAGAGAAAACACAGCCGGCCGGCGGCGGGCTTCACGCGGGCGGCAATGGGCAACAGCATCGGCGGGCGGCGCAAGGGCGCCAAGGTGATGCAGCTGGACGGCACGGCGTTCCGCGTGAAGCCGCCGGCGTTCGCGGGCGCGGTGCTGCGGGACCACCCGGGGTTCCAGCTGCTCGAGTCCGAGGAGGTGAAGCTGCTGGGCGTGCGCGCCCGGCCGCTGGCGCACGACGCGCAGCTCCGCCCGGGCCGCCTCTACTTCCTCGTCGCGCTGCCCCGCCCCGCCGCGCCGCCGCGCCGCGCGTGGTCGGGCGCGCTCCACGTCGGCGCGCGGGAGCGGCTGGAGTCGCTCATGCTCACGCGCCGCTCCACCTCCGACCTTTCCCTCCCCGCCTCCGCCGGCACGGGCACGGCGCCGGCGTCCCCGCTCTCCACGGCCTCCGAGGGCGGGCCCGTCCGGCTCCGGATGCGCCTGCCCAAGGCGCAGGTCGAGAAGCTCATGGCCGAGAGCCGGGACGGCGCCGAGGCCGCCGCCAGGATCATGCAGCTCTGCGCAGCCGGCAGCGGCGCCGCCACGCCCGAGAGGGGCATCCTGCGGACGCCAGAGCGGAGCCCGCGGTTCGTGCCCACGCCGGACTGGGCCGTTGGCGCTGGCGCCGCCGCGTTCCCGCAGACGCCCGAGCGGTTCGCGGCGACGCCCGACTGGGGCACCGGGTTCATGATGCCGGCGGGCGCTGCGACGGCGCCAAGGACGCCGGAGAGGTGGCCCGCGCTGCCCCGCACTCCGGAGTACGCGTCGCCGCACGTCA
This sequence comes from Eremochloa ophiuroides, assembly GCA_038502445.1. NCBI lineage: Eukaryota > Viridiplantae > Streptophyta > Magnoliopsida > Poales > Poaceae > Eremochloa > Eremochloa ophiuroides. The sequence goes on along the minus strand of JAHLJS010000003.1, from coordinate 25,566,199 downwards.
AGGGCACCCGGAAAGAGGTAAATGCATGGCCTCTCCATCTCTCCCAGATTACCGCCCCTATTGTGGAACGTACCATTCCTAGATTTCACAGGCATCTCGCCAGTCGTCGTCCCTATTTTTTTTCTTAAAAAAAAAACAAACCCGGTAATAATGACTAACAACGCCTTGTAAAAAAAAGAGGTCAATTGTCTGCATATAAAACAAAAATATTCACTCTGTTCGGCTGGCTGGTCCAGCCAGCACCAGCCAGCCATTCAGCAGTGTTTTTTTCTCAGAACAATCAGCCAACCAGCCGTACCGTATCAGCCAGGTGAACAGAGTGATTGAATCTACTGATTTTTTTTTTGGTACGTAATAATATATGGTGCGAGAAGCACGTGGAATACTTCTGTTGCTTTTGACCAGCAATTGGGGTGGCTGCTGCACAAAATGCCAGTGCAGATTAAAAGTGCAATTTTCTTATATAGAAATATTTGCAACGTTAATGTGTAAAAATTTTAAAAGATAAAACATGATGTCAATGTCCAGTATTTTTGTCTCTTTTCAGCTACAGCTATAGAATAATATTTTTCTCTCACGTCAAATCAACATGAGTTGAAATCAGCGGTTGTTTTAGACAAACGAACTCCGAAATGAAACCTTGATTTCGGCTAATGATGATTTGTTATTAGACCAAAAAAACACTGTTTTATGCTTCGAAATAAGTTAAAATCTCGACTGATTAGATAAGCGAACAACCAATGATATATGAAAAAGTAAGGAAGCTTGAAAGCGACTAAATTGGATAGTAGTATATTCATGCATGAAGCACGAATACATGAAAACAGAAAACTGCATACTCAGTCAAAATGTACCGACTGTGCCTGGAGTATAAATTATTATGCAACTAAACTGAAATGAAAGCGAGTGAAATCTGGGGGAGTCAGGGATAACTTGTCTGAAACCACTCGGATACCTTTCGTGTCCTTCCGGGCACCAGCTGAATGTTCTCAGTCAAATACGCTAGTGTAACCTACGCAGGCAGGAGTACTGTCAAGCGATGTGCTAGCTTTTGAACCTTTTTGATCGTGTCCTGGGCTGGGCAACACGAGCTGTATAGAGAACAAAAACATTATTATCCCGCCAGCGGAGGTGGTCACCTCACTAAACAGCTTTCCGAGGAAACCTCACGGAAAAAGTGAAAAAAGTGAGGACGGCCAGGGCCACCATGGCTATCGCGATCGGCGCGTGAAGGGGGGGAAAAAAAGCGAGAGTCGGCGAGCACTTGAGGATAATCGGAGTCTGAGGCCGTTTGATGCCGTTCCTCGCACGCCAGGGATTCATTTGCCGACGTCAGATCCGGCGCCGCATTGTTGGTTGTGGGTGTGGCGGCAGCAAGCGGGCGGCGGCGGCGGCGGCTGCGGACGGGTATAATGCATGCGAGGAATTTTCAAGATTTTGACAGGTCTGGTGACTCATCAAAATACAGTTGCTTGTCAGTCTCGTACTCGAGTCCTCGTATCGGTTTTGGTAGCTGAATTCTCTGTTTTAGTTCTTGGGTCGTAGCGTAGACTTCAATTCACAGCGAATAGGATTTGGTCTTTCAGCTGAAGTTTCAAAACAAGTTTCTCTGAGTATTCGATGTTGTCAGCACTCAGAACAAATTTCTCTGCCATCACATCGCTGCAGCAAGTTTAGAGATGATATATAGGCTCTGTTCGCTGGAGCTGATAAGCTGAGCTGATTTCGGCTGTTGCTGATTTTTTGTGAGAGGAAAACACTGTTCCAAAGCTGAAAAATAAGCGCTTTTTAGACGAAACGAACAGAGCCTATGGTATAGAAGCATCTCAAAGACACAAAGGGTCAGTTTGGTGGGAAGTCAATTTTGTGTTACGGAACCATAAGTTCCCATTTCAATAGAAAAAGAAGGGGTTTTCCTCCTTCAATTCTTCTGCGGTGGCAACATAAAACACGCGGTGGGAGTCCCGGCCTTCAGTTAGAAACCAAACCGAAGCGAGAATGTTTCACGGATCACAACTTTACAAGTTGCTCATCTTGCATCCATAACTTCATCTTGGGCGGATTTTCTTTCAGTCACCGTCGCTGATGCAGTGTGGTGCTCATTCTGGAAGCTCAAAGTTAAATCGATAACAACTTCGGCGATTAACCAAAGCTTAATAAGCAGCACGGTCGACCGTCGCATGGCACTGTCTCATGATTTAATCGTAATTAACCTCATCGTTATCACCAATCCTTTTCCACCTTTGCTCATCTTTTTTTTTCAGCCTCAAGATAAAAAGACAATTTCAGCTGAATGAAAACGCTCATTCCAAATCCACATTATTGTTAGCTGCTGCTTCTGTCATGCGTTTTACTTTGCTTGCTTCTCCAGCATAAATTCTGGGCACATCATTATCCCTTAATGCGTGTGCAGAGTGGCAAGCTAGCGGTTTTGCAATTTTATCGTTGGTTCGTCGCTTTTGCTGACGGTTTCTTTCTGAATTTTTATCCTTGTGGTGTTGCAGAAGCGAACGCGGTTCGTGGCGCTGCCAGATGAGATAATCGCGTGACTTTTTTCTCCCGGCCGGATGAAACGAGGGCTGGCAGCGGTTGCTTGCAGCATGGCAAGCATGCTGTTGACGGTCAGAGAGCCAGAAGATGTAGACTGATCGCCGGCAGGGTCCGAGACGCCCTGTCCCATGGTCGTTTTCCTCGGTTGCGGGCTGGGGAAGAGCACCTGCTGCTGCCCGGTCGCCGGTGGCTGGCGCGGCGGCAGCTTCCTGGCTTGCCTCCGATGACAGGGACTGGACTGTCATCTTCTTGTTTTCTCACTTGGTGTATGGTCTATGTATGTGGCCCATCTGCAAGGCTCTCTTGCTCGTCGTCCCTAGATGTAGGTAGCTGAAGAAGCTTAGAGTATAAATAGTTCTATTCTACATGCATATGAACATAATTTTGTGGAGACGATGACAGTTAGTACCTATGTAGCCAACAGCTTCGCGTGTCATCATCCCGATCATGATTCTGTCTGTGTAAATATTCCGTCAAAGAGGAATAAGGAATCGCATGTTTTGGTGGTTCCATTGCCCCGGCAGCATTTCCTTTTTGCATAGGCAAGCACTGGTTGTACAGTGGTCATTTGTGGATTCTGGACCTAGGATACAGATGATGACGAACCGTGTGAACTCCACGTATAAAACGCTGGATATCAAATGAATGATATTGATGAATTAGCGAATACTGAGACAGAATCGGTACGTTTTCTCCTCCGAGCAGACTTATCGTGAAAGCACACACTCGGGCATTGGACCTGGGCCACGGCTATCAGGGACGGATCCAGGATAAATGTTAGGATTTAGCAAGGCTTCTTCAACCTCCTGACAGTAAGTTGCATCCATGTCAAAAAAAAATAGAGGAAAATTCACCAGCGGTCTTCTAAGTTGGCACAAGGTGTTACTTAGGTTCCCAAACTTTTAAAGTGATATCCGTGAGCCCCTAAATTTGGTAAAGTGTGTCATCTAGGTCCCAAATTTTTAAGGTGATCACCGTAGGTCCCTAAACTTGGCAGAAGGTGTCATCCAGGTCCCAAATACTGTAGAAAATTTTAGAATTTTTTTTTAAAAAAACTAATTTTGGGTACTGTAAGTATAATTGTAGAATATTTCAAAAATTATATCTTTTCCATACGATCTTAGATGAAGATAATTTTTATATAAAAATTGTAGTTCTCGACGAGATCTACAACTTTTTAGTTTTGAGTTTTTTAAATTAAGGTTGTTAAAATGCTAAAAAAAATTAAATAAATTTTCAGCAGTATAATAATCGCGTACAAACGTTTGTCGCCTTGAAAATATCATATCTTTGTTATATGCTATCAAATGGAGATACTTTCTATATGAAAATTGTAGCGCTCGAGGAGGTCTACAATTTTCTAGTTTTAAGTTTTTTAGTTTGAGGTCGTTAAGATGCTAAAAAAAATAAACCGCTGATTTCAGTTTATGCACAGTGGTTTTATATTTTTTTAATTTTTTTAGCATATTAATGCTTTCAAACTAAAAAACTCAAAACTAGAAAATTGTATATCTCCTTCAGAGCTACAACTTTCATATATAAAGTGTCTCCATTTGATAGCATATAAGAAACTTCCTGTTAATAGACGCTTGTACGCGATTATTATACTGCTGAAAATTTATTTAATTTTTTAAGCATTTTAATGACCTCAAATTTTAAAAATCAAAACTAAAAAGTTGTAGATCTTGTCGAGAACTACATTTTTTATATAAAAATTATCTTCATCCGAGATCGTATGGAAAAGATACAATTTTTTAAATATTCTACAATTATAACTACAGTACCCAAATTAGATTTTTCTTTTTTCTGAAATTTGCTACAGTATTTGGAACCTAGATGACACCTTCTGCCAAGTTTAGGGATCTGCGGTGATCACCTTGAAAGTTTGGGACCTAAATGACACATTTTACTAAATTTAGAGACTTACAGATATCACTTTGAAAATTCACGAACAATTTAGAGGACCGCTCGTGAATTTTTGGGAGGGCTCCATGCGTGCGGCGCGCGGCCGTAGGGGCGGTGGCAGCCAGAGCCCCTCCCGCCCCTATGTTTATTACAGCTTCTGCCATTCACAAAGTTGTTATGTGACCATTGACAATTTCTGACGTTGCGTCCCTGGACATCCTCCATGCATTCCTCGATCTACTTGACTAATACATTTGGAGTTTCTGACAATTAATCTTCCTAGCACCAATGATAGTACTTTTCTTTCTACCTTAGACATGTACTCCCTCTCTCCGTATAGGAAAAGAAAATCGTTTTGAACAAAGTTTTAATCAAACATTGGTAATATAAATCATGACTAACTTTTGAATTATTGTTGAGTCTAGGAATACGAAAACTTTATAAATAGATTTATCTTTAAATATATTTTCGTAAAAGTATATATATATCACTTTTCAATAAATATTTTTATAAAAATATGAAGTCAGTCATTTTGAAGAGCGTGTTATTGTCCTAAACAACTTTTAAATCCTATATGGAGAGAGTACCTACACATACTTGTTTGTTTATCTTATTTTGACTTCTTTTCAGATAAAAAATTAACATCAACCAAAATTAACATTTCTTTTGAGACAAATGAATAGGAAAACCACCTGAGCCATAACAGCAAACAGAAAACTCCAGAAGCCAGTCCCAAGCAACATGGACAGCTCCACTGATGCAGTGATGCATGCCTCCAACGTCCCCAGCACCTCCAGATTCTTCAGGCACAACTTGTGATCAGCGGCAAGTTTTAGGGCAGCAACCACCTTTCTTATTTTTTGAGAGGAGTTTCCTTTGCCTTTCTTTTTTTTAAGACTACACAGTGCGATTATAATACACACACTTAACTCTATGAATCCACGCAAGCTAACCAACCTCTATGAGCATTTTTGAAGGCTAGCCTAGTAAATCATGCGACAACTTATGCTTTAGTATAGCGTGCCATATGACGATTTTTCTGAGTAGATTTACTCAAGCGGAGATCTCCTTATGTGAAGCAGATCTACTCATTTAGATATAAAGCATACCATATTATAAATTCATTATGTAGATCTACTCATGTGGAGTTAGATTTTTAATTTTATGATTTTTCTATGTTTTTTTCCAAAGATTTAGCCAAAATAATTAAAAAACAAAAACATAAAACCACTTTTGAAAAGCACCTATAATCGTTCGGAGAGGCAAAATGAAAGGTTTTAACAGCTCAGCGAGCTGGTTTTAAAGTTTAGAAAGAAAAAATGAACTTCGACAATGTAAAATGGACTTTTTCCTTAGAAAAAAAAAGGCTTCCTGCTACTGCACAACCGGACACAAAGGCCCAGCTCAAATGTTTTAGGTCCATTACAAGTACTATTTTCCTTTTTTTTTCTTTCTTCTCTTTTTTTTTGTTTCTATGGATTCTTTTTGTTCTTTTCATTTCCTTTTATGTTTTTAATCAGTTTACTATTTTTTTTATGTATCTTCTATGGGGTATTGTGCATTTTTTTCACAAGTATATATATAAGGTGTTTTTTTTATAATTTTTCTATATCATCTGTAAGATTTTGATGGTATATTCTTTATTGTCCATATAATACCGATGAGATGCTGCATGATGTATTTTTTATTGTTCACACAGTGCTCATGAGTTCTATGATGTTTTAAAGTTGTTGTCCTTGTATCCATATCTATGTGATTTTGATGATGTAAATTAATTATCCCCATTATTCTTGGAATGATTTCATTTTTAATAATAGACATAAATATTATGGAATACGATTTAACTGAACCTAGAATTTTATTCTCCTATATCTGGAATGTCACGCGCTTAATAAAAAGGAAAATGTTCTATCTCCATAACAAAAATATTCTCCAATAATTTTCTACTAATATATTCACATGAGTTCTTGTTTTGAAAAGATTATTATAAGCAAGATAATGATGTACTCAGAATTTAATTTGAAAACTTGTATGAAAACTACAGCATTTTAAATTTTCATAAAAAGGATTCATGAAACACTAATGTTGGCTAATAAATGTTTCTCTTGCGTTGATTGGGATCTGTAGGAAACAGCAAGCGCGAAAGCGCACGGACCAGAAATCACAAGGCCCCGGGACATCATGATTTTTTGGGGGCCCAAATCAGCAATGAAGCAAGCGCGGCGCGGCGAAGGATGGAGTAAGTCAACGGTGTCATATCCCGGGCTCCCCCGGCCTCCTGCGCGCAGCAGCGGCACCGCCGAGGCCGTATCCATCTTGCGCGAGATCTCTGGTGGGCTCTCTCCATTTAGTTTAGGCCACACAGGCGAGACCTCCCCACGTGGGCTGGGCTCCTCCCCGCCCAGTTTCTTCCGGTTTGCAACACGCCAAGTCTCTGTTACCCGCGCGCGTCAAGCACTCAAGCGGAGGCGGATCCACCTCGCCCAACCGACAAAAAGGCACGGCGCAACTGCCAGTTTCCTCCTTTTGTTTTGCGGACGTGACTGGCACGTTTTCGTTATATATATACACACGAAATGTCGATTCTTATATATTTTTAAGGGATCTACCATTTCGGACTGTAGTTGCACGTTTACCCCTATTTTGTAATTTTGCATATTTGTGTCTATTTTTCCAGTATGAAGTTTGTACTTGCTCCTGTTCCGTGAATGTGTTAGGAGTTGGGCCGTGGGCCAGTGTGTGTGGAGGGGTGTAGCGGGCTTGGCCCATGTATTGTCGGCGGCGTTGAGCTATAAGACGTAACCGCTGCGGTTGGTGTGAAGAAACGAAGAACAGACTGCTGAACCCCTTTCTGAAATCCCAAGTCCCGTGGGTTCAGCCGCGTCTCCTTCCTGTTCTTCCTCAAATTCCTGCTATTCCCAGTCTAATTTCCATTCCAGATATCGAAGGTCATAACATTTGGTACCGGAGCTGGTTGATTTGGGGAATTTTTTTTCCAAATCAGTTCGTCCTGGCGCCGCGCGTTACCAAGTTCCAGAAGGAGATGACGACTTCAATCGACGACATCCGGGCCTCCATGGAGGCGATGGCGCAGCAGCTCGCCGGCGTTCAGGACATGGCGAAGCAGTTCGTCGGATTTCAGCAGATGATGCAGACTTCACTCGACAAATTGGATACGTTGGAAGCCTGGAGGATGAGCGCGGACGAGTCGTTCGGCACGTTGTCTCGGCACATCACGGAGACGACGACCCGCATCGACGAAGCCTCGTCACGGATTGGACAGTTGGAGGCTCGACCGTCACCGCCTCTGCTGCATCCTCCACCGCTGCCTCCGCGATGGCAGGCTCCACCACCACCACCTCCATTCGGCGCGGCTCCGCCATCGATTGATCTCAATCTGCACCCGGCGTCGAGCCCGTCGACTTCGCATGGAGGATTGCCCATGGGGCCCGGCGTTGAACATATTACACGGGACGCTGGTGGTGGGCTTCTCGGAGCACCACCACCTCGCCTGGGCAATGGTACGCTCACTGCTCCGATTACACTATTGCCTGTTTCTGACGAATCATCTCATACCCCACCTTATCCCAAATTTGAGTTTCCCAAATTTGACGGTTCTAATCCTCGTCTGTGGCGGGATCAATGCGAGTTGTATTTCGAGGTCTACGCGGTTCAGGAGGTGATGAAGACGCGATTCGCGACCCTAAACTTCAAGGACACCGCGGCGGCGTGGTTGCAGACTATTCAGCGCCGAGGGCGTATCAGAGATTGGACCACGCTATGTGATCTGGTGATGGCCAAGTACGACAAGGACCAGTACCAAATTCTGCTCCAACAGCTAGACGCGCTGAAGCAGATGACATCTGTATTGGCTTATCATGAGGCATTTGAGAAGTTAGCACATGGGGTGCTTCTGTACAATCCGGCGTTCGATGATCTGTTCTTTGTCACCAGATTTGTCAGTGGACTGCGTGAGGATATTCGCTCGGCCATTCTTCTTCACCGCCCTCGAGATGTTGATACTGCCAGTGCTCTAGCCACTATTCAGGAGCAGGAGTTGGAACATGGGCGTCACAAAGGTTCTGCTAGAATTGGAACTCGAGCGCTTTCTGCGGCAGACAAGAGCGGCGTTGCTGACAATCAGAAGTTGCCGCCGAAGGGGCCGAAAGGGGAGACAGATGACAAGTTGACCATGCTCAAATCATTCAGACGCCGTAATGGGCTATGCTTCAAATGCGGTGAAAAGTGGAATCCAGCACATACATGTCCTCCTCATGTCTCATTGCATGTTCTGGAAGAAATCTTGGATGCTTTGGACATCAGGGAATCTGCAGAGGCATCTGATAGTGAGGAAGATCAACTTGAAGCTGCTCAGGAAGTGTTGGCAGTTCAGCCTAGTCCAGGGATTCCAAAGCATAGTCGACAGACACTGAAATTGATGGCTCAAATCGGGAAACAGCAAGTGTTGGTGTTGGTGGATTCGGGAAGTGTTGGCACATTTGTCAGTGAGCAGTTGGTGAACCATCTCAGACTTCCTACAAAACCTTGTGAGGCTACTACATTCAGAGCAGCCGATGGAGGTCTTATGTTGTGTGATCACAAGGTTACTGAGTTAGCGTGGTTTTTTCAGGGCCATCAGTTCGTGTCAGAAGCACGAATTCTACCACTCAAGTGCTATGACCTGATTTTGGGGGAGGATTGGTTGGAAGAATTTAGCCCCATGTTAGTGGATTACAAGCTGAAAACTATGCAGATCACACACAAAGGGAAGACTGTCAAGTTGCAGGGAGTGGTGGACAATTGGACAGTGTGTACCCCAGTTTCAGCTCACAAGCTGCAAGGGTTACTCAAGCATGGAGCTGTGTCTCATTGCATTCAAGTGATAGCGCCAGTGGTAAATAATATTCAGAAAGTGGTTGAAGAAGACACCTCTGAGTCAACTACTGAGCAAGTACCTCCAGTGGTATAGGACCTAGTGGATCGCTATCAGCACTTGTTTGCTGAACCATCAGGGTTGCCACCCCAAAGGGAAGCTGATCACAAGATACCTCTCATACAGGGTGCCCAACCGGTCAAGGTCAGACCCTATCGATATTCACCGGTTCAGAAGACCGAGATAGAGAAACAGCTGAAACAAATGTTGGCCCAAGGAGTAATCAGACCCAGCACAAGTTCTTTTGCTTCACCGGTTCTGTTAGTAAGGAAAAAAGATGGAACATGGCATTTTTGTGTCGATTACAGACATTTGAATGCCATTACTCTTAAGCATAAGCACCCTATGCCGGTGGTCGATGAGCTGTTGGATGAGTTGGCAAATGCTAAATGGTTCACAAAGTTGGACTTTAGGTTGGGGTACCATCAGATATGTATGGCAACTGGGGAAGAATACAAGACAGCATTTCGAATCCACAATGGCCTCTTTGAGTTCCTTGTGATGCCATTTGGCTTAACTAACGCTCCGGCTACTTTTCAAAGTTTCATGAATATTATCTTTGCAGAGCTCCTCAGACATGGTGTGCTGGTATTCATGGACGACATCTTGGTGTATTCTGAAACTTTGGAACAGCATGTCGACCTCTTGCACAAGGTGTTTGCCATCCTGGAACAGCATCAATTTTTCATCAAGAAATCCAAATGCTCATTTGCACAAACATCAGTGGAATACCTGGGGCACGTGGTATCAGCTCAAGGAGTGGCTACTGATGCTTCTAAGGTGCAGGCTGTTAATCTGTGGCCAACACCAAAGACAGTTAAGCAGCTGAGAGGGTTTTTGGGGCTCACAGGGTATTACAGGAAGTTTATCAGGCACTATGGCTTGATTAGCAGACCCTTAACAGACATGTTGAAGAAGAATGTGCCATTTAAATGGACACAAGAGACCGAGACAGCCTTTCAGACCTTGAAGCAACAATTGCTGACAGCTCCAGTGCTTGCTGTCCCAGACTTTACTCAGCAGTTTGTAATTGAAACTGATGCCAGTGATATAGGAGTTGGGGCTGTGTTAATGCAAAATCAGCATCCTGTGGCTTTTCTGAGCAAGGCCTTGGGGCCTAGGAATCAAGCCCTCTCGGTTTATGAAAAAGAATGTCTGGCCATATTGATAGCAGTGGACAAGTGGAGAGCATATTTACAGCATCAGCCATTTGTCATTAAAACTGATCACCGAAGCCTACAACATCTTACTGAGCAAAGAGTATCTTCCAGATTCCAACAGAAGGCCTTGCTTAAGCTTATGGACCTTCAGTACACCATCCAGTACAAGAAGGGGGCAAATAATGCAGCTGCAGATGCACTATCTAGATGTGAACAACCTCCAGAGTTGATGGCTCTTTCTGAGTGTATTCCATCATGGATACAACATCTCAAAGAAGGATATGAGGATGATGCTCAGGCAAAGCAACTGCTGACTGAGTTAGCTATATCCAGTACAAATCACAGTGACTATAGCTTACAGAATGGTGTTATCAAGTACAAAGGCCGAGTGTGGGTGGGCAACAATACAACTGCTCAAAATCACATTCTAATTGCCTTACATGATAGTGGCATTGGAGGCCACTCTGGTGTTAGTGCTACTTATGCAAGGGTGAAGCAACTATTTGCCTGGCCACAGATGAAGAGGTCGGTACAAGAGTTTGTGAAACAGTGTCAAATCTGTCAACAAGCTAAGACAGAGAGAATCAAATCTCCAGGGCTGCTTCAACCACTACCAGTTCCATCTCAGGCTTGGGAGATCATAAGTTTGGATTTCATTGAAGGCCTCCCGGTGTCAGATCATTATAATACCTTGTTGGTGGTGATTGATAAATTCACAAAATATGGCCACTTCATACCACTGTCACATCCTTTATAGCCTCACAGGTAGCCAAGCTCTTTATGAGTCACATCTACAGGTTGCACGGTTTACCAAAGACGATCATATCTGATCGTGATCGTATATTCACAAGTGCTGTCTGGCAACAGTTATTTCGGCTCACAGACACAAAGCTGATGATGAGTTCATCATATCATCCTCAAACGGATGGGTAGACCGAACGGCTTAACCAGTGTGTTGAAGGCTTTCTCCGGTGCACAGTTCACTCTTGTCCAAAACAGTGGAGTAAGTGGATCTCGGTGGCCGAGTTTTGGTACAATACTTCCACACACTCAGCTTTGGGTAAATCTCCATTTGAGGTTCTTTATGGATATGCCCCAAGGCAATTGGGCATCGCAAATCTGCAACTGTCCACTGTGCCGGATCTTGAACAGTGGTTGTCTGAGCGCGAGCTATTGTCACAACTGATCAAGCAACAACTGCTGCGGGCTCAGCAGAGAATGAAGGCACAAGAAGACAAGCATCGTACCGAGAGGGAGTTTGCAGTGGGTGATTCAGTGTTTCTGAAGCTCCAACCCTTTGTGCAATCGACAGTGGCTAATCGCTCCAACCAGAAGCTTTCCTTCCGATTCTACGGACCATTCAAGATTCTGCAGCGTGTTGGGCAAGTGGCGTACAAACTGGACCTGCCAGCAAGTGCCAAGATCCATCCAGTGGTACATGTGTCCCAGTTGAAGCCTCATGTGCCGGCCAACACAGCAGTAAGTTCAGACTTGTCCACTGTCATCTCCGATCCTACTCAGGTCTTCAAACCATTGAAGGTGTGGCAACATCGTACGATCTTGCGGGGAGCAACACCAGTGCCACAGATGCTGATTCAGTGGGCTGGCCTGCCTGAAGAAATGGCGACCTGGGAAGATTGCAACAACCTGGATGGCTGAGGCGTTTCAGCAGCTTGAGGACAAGCTGGAATTCAAGAAGAGGGGAGTGTTAGGAGTTGGGCCGTGGGCCAGTGTGTGTGGAGGGGTGTAGCGGGCTTGGCCCATGTATTGTCGGCGGCGTCGAGCTATAAGACGTAACCACTGCGGTTGGTGTGAAGAAACGAAGAACAGACTGCTGAACCCCTTTCTGAAATCCCAAGTCCCGCGGGTTCAGCCGCGTCTCCTTCCTGTTCTTCCTCAAATTCCTGCTATTCCCAGTCTAATTTCCATTCCAGATATCGAAGGTCATAACAGAATGAGACTTAAAACAATGTTAAGTGGAGGATGAAAAGATATAAATGCCCTTGGTATAAATTACCCAAAAATCAAAAGATTTTTTATGTATTGAATTAATGTGGATATAGAATGACATCACATATTTTATTTAAAAACTCTTATTGATTTTTGTCGACAAAAAGCACAAAAAATCAGTTAGCAATTCTAGACATGTTAGGCCAACCATAATAAGAGGGGGGGGGGGGGGGGGCAAAGCCAATGTCTCAGAGTCTGACAAGCCTTCTATATGCATTGTTTCTTTTTTTTTTTTCACATCGCTACAACCTACTACTAATATCAAAACAAGAACCAATGTGTTCCCCTAAGTAAGACCTGCAAAAATGTTTTAGAATTGCGCTTGTGAAAAACACTATCATCTCAAGAGAGCCATAAGGATCAACAGAAGGCAAAAATGTTAAGCTTGCATCTTTTCCACACTGCTTACGCCAATTCAAAATTCGCTGGAACTGAAAATAAGTGCTGATTTTGACCAATGCTGATTTATTGTAAGAGTAAAATATTATTAAAAATCGCTAATTTTGACTGATAAGCTGAAGCCAACTGCATTTTAGACTATATATGGACGTCGGAGTCCTAGGGTCATATGGTGTCGGAATCCTCAAAATAGTTCATATGGATGTTGAAGTCTTATACCCCCTCTGTTCTACTCCCTCTGTCCCATAAAAGATGCAACTATGGGTTGCATGTCACGTAAAGTAATTCACGTTTGACCAAATTTCTAGCGAATAGTATTCATATTTATAGTTCTAAATTAATATATTATGAAAATATATTTCATAATTAATCTAATGGTGTTTATTTGACACTATAAATATTTATAGTTTTTTTGTTTATAACTGATCATAGTTCATACACTAGAACATGCTACTGTACTAGAATTGTATGTTTACTAGAATCTTAAGTTTGACCAAAATTATAAAGAAATACGAAGATCTATGATACCAAATAAGTGTACTATTAAAATATATTTGATGAAAAATATAGTGGTACTTAGTTTATATTGTAAATATTATTATCTTATTATATAATTTTGATCAAATATATTTGACGAAGAATATAGTGTACAATTTTTTAAATAAGACAACAAATGTAGAGTTGAAAAAGTCAAACGACTTTTTTTTTTCGAAAAAAGTCAAACGACTTCTAATTTGGAACGGATTATAAGTAACAAATAAACCAAATAAAAAAAAAGGTGAGCACGCGCGCCAGGTTTTCCACGCTTGGTCCTGCCGTCCTTTGCGAAGATAAAAATCCGTTCCTCTAACGAGTGACGAGGCGGCGGCGCTTCGCTTCATTCGTCAATGCTAATCCAGACCCAGGGGAAGGAAGGAGAAAGGGAAAGCCCAGCCCCCATCCGATAATCGTGATGCATGCAATCTTTGATGGAACTCAACTCGTGTACAGCCTCTACAACGACCTCCGATTGGCCGGTCCGTGGACGGTGACGTGCGACGGCACGCTTTACATGTAGGACCGACGGGGAACCGGCCGGCCGGCGGCGTCTCTCCTCTAAGGTTAAGCATGGGTCGCACGCCAAGTTGACCACTTGGCCATAGATCCAATTAGTCGCGGCGACCAACAGGAACTTCAAACGCCTTTTCGCATCACATGCTCGTCCCGTCCCTCGCCAGGATAGTGTGGTCGATCGACAGCCTGTTCATTTGACATGAAAATGAGCGTCGATTTTTAGCTCGTGCTAATTTATTATAGGATTATGAGTGCTGATCCTGCCTAATTGCTGTTTAGCTTTGTGGCCGATAGATGTGAAGGTGGGTCAACACGTAGCCCTCGCCCGTGCTAACCGAGGCTTTTCGGCACCTTTCCACGTGCAACCCCGATCAGCAACGGAGGCATCTTTACGAGCACGATGTACGCACTTGGTGGAACCGGAACTAGTAGCTTTGATCCTGAGATTTTTTTTTCACGTACTACAGAAGTTGGTTTCTTCTTGTTCAGCCACATAGTCTTTTTTTTTTTCCATTGATGACTCGTGCGTGTTGATTTTTTTGGTTGTTCTTTTAACTAGTTGACTCTTGAACAATTCACAGCTAATATAACACTATCCAACCACACATACACTTCCAACTAGAAAAAAAAAATGTAATGGAGGGAAAGCAAAAGACAGACGATCTCAATTAATCAGGAGGCGGGCTTAAATAGAGCTGAGTAGTATCCCACAAGAGATCTGGCCGACAATATATAGTCGTTCAACGTTTATCATCATGAGTAGTGCCCTCAACTCAATATAGACCGGATCATGAGCCATAAGCCCATATATAAGGCCACCACTTAGCAACAACCTTGCAGTAGGCATACAAGACAACGTGTTTTTTCTCAACTCTCATCCTTGACAGCGATTGTTGATTATTTATCCACAATACCCTTTTACGTATAGAGAAAATTATTTTCTCGGCCCTAAAAAAAGTTCGACTTAGCTTTTTGGCCCTATTTTCATCGAACTTTGTTATTTAGCCCTAAAACGAAATTTGCTTATTTCCTTGGCCCTTTCGTCCACTTTAAAAGATCATAACTCTTCGATACGACATCAGATTAAGATGATTTTTATATGAAAATTGTAGGTCTCGATGAGATCTACAACTTTATAGTTTTAAGTTTTTCATTTGAGAAATTTCAGATGCTCAAAAACATTAATATAATGTATTGATGTTTTTGGGCATTTGAACTTACTCAAATGAAAAAACTCAAAACTATAAAGTTGTAGATCTCGTCGAGACATACAATTTTCATATAAAAATCATCTTCATCCGATATCACATTAAAGAGTTATGATCTTTCAAAGTAGACGAAAGGGTCAAGAAAATAAGCAAATTTCGTTTTACGGCCAAATAACAAAGTTCGATGAAAACAGGGTCAAGAAACTAAGTTGAACTTTTTTCAGGGCCGAGGAAATAATTTCCCCTAAATAAATTGGTCAACCTAAAAAACATCATGTTCTCACATGCCTCGCTCCAAGGAGTTTGTAATTTTGAAGGGACGGAGTGGCAACACATCGCTCTGCCTGAGCTAAGTTCAGCTTATTTTTAGTTACAGTACAATATTTCTCTCTGACAACAATTCAGCTGTACAATATTCAGCCAGTCGAACATAATATAACATGGGTGGCAAAGCTTCCCTCGCTATTTAGCATGGGTGGCGACACATCAAATGTAGGGCATCCTTGGTTATGACACTTAGCTCGCCTCACCGCGCTCCACTCGCCTCACCATGTCCAGCAAAACAAGGCAAGCTTCCCTTGCTATTTAGTTTCCTTTTCTCCACTTTAATCTATTCTTGGTCCCAATGAACAAGATCGTTCTCGGATTAGTTCAAGAAAGAACGATTCAAGCTAGGAAAAGCTCAATTTGGAAATAAATAATCTAAGTTGGAGTGGAGAAAAGTTTGATTAGGCCTGTCATAAACTCAATTTGTGTTGACATTATGTGAAATATTCTATCAGATATTAAATTGAGGCATATTTAATTCATAAACCAAATATATTGCTATGATAAACTAAACAAACAGGATGAATTCTTTCAAATCTAAACATTGTGAATAACATAAAGCCTATAGACCTAACTTGCAGATATGTGAATGTAACACTACTGTGTTATTGAATTAAAATTTGGCATGTCATTGTGAAGCATTCCATGTCATCTATGGTTGCTATTAATTTTTGCCCTGCATCAACTAAAATAAATTTAAATTTATATTGATGGCTTGTGCTTAGGGCAATAGAGTGATATTCACCGCAAATTAATTTTTAAAACCCTAGAATGGGCTAGTTTCAAAAATATAAGGAATTGGGCTTTGGTCCCAAAAGCAAAGTTGTAGTTTTTATTAAGTAGAGCAACTTTGGTATACAAAGTTTTTCAAGTTTCCATTTGGAAATTCAAATTAAACTTGAATTTCTATTCTCAAATTTGAATTATAAACTCCAAGTTAGAAATTAATTGGAATCTGAGGTTGGTCATTGAACAAAAGTTGTAAAGCTCCCTGAGTTGAGCAACTTTGATGTTTACCAATTTTGAACTTGTTAAATAAATATCTGAGATTTAATTCGAATTTGAAAAGGGCTATTTACCCTCTTTTCCATAGTTTTAAAAATAATTGGAATTTGAAAATATTTTGAATACTAAAGTTGTGCAGCATGAAATTCTGCACATTTCATATTTTGGACATTTTTTGACTTATTACACAAAATCTTGTTTAATTTGGCGATTACTGTCGGTGAGGGGGTAAACGCAAAATTTCCAATCCTAATCCAGAGCAGCGCCACCGAGCCGCTTGCCTGCCTGCTTCGTCCGCCGCCGCCATCCACCGCCACAGCGCGCGCAGCCCTGGGACGTGGCAAGAGCGCGGTGTCGTGGCAATCGCCCAGAACCCCACCTCCTCCTTATAAGCTCGAAGACAAGCTCATTCTTCCCCTTTTTGTTGTTTCGGTTCGTCACCGGCGAGCTTACTGCTTGTCCCAAATTCGCCGTCCCCGATCACTCTCATGTAAAATTGATCGCGCAAATAGCTTCGCCATCTTGTAGCACACCCGTAGAGTCTACTCCCGCATCCTCTCGTTGCCGGAGTTGCCGGTGCGTCGTCGTCTTCCCGGAGTCCGGCTGAGGCGCCGCTGCGATCTGCTCGACGTCGCTAGCTCGGTCCAATGAGTTTTGTGCCAATATGTAGCGTGTTCTGTGCTTGCCTTGTCATCTTGAAGCTCATGCTTTCGGCCGTTTCGTCTTTGATGCACAGGGCACGCCGGAACAGTCTCCTTGCCGTTGAAGCTCATCGCTGGAGCCACTGCCACCGTCAAGCTCTAGTTTCCGACCATCTTCCGCCTCAACCGACGCGTGCAGTAGAAGGTGGTGAGCTTTTTAAAGCTTGTAGCGAGGTCGTTTAGGTTTGGGGAGGTTCCGGCTGGCCGGAACACCGGCGCCAGCGCGGCCGAGCCTGCCATGGTCGCCATGACCGTGATGGAGCTCGTGCCAGTCTCCAAAACGAAGACCCTAGGTCGCTATTGGTTGTGCCGCGGGTCTGGGAACCTTGTGACCTGCTGCCGCCTGCCCGGCCGCCGCCGGCCGCTCTCGGCCTTGGCCGGAGCTGGCTCGGCCGGCCATCAGCCATGGCCATTGAGGCTCGGGCTGGCCAGAACTGGCCAGCGCCTGGCCGAGTCGTGCTGGGCTCTGCTGGGCCCTATCGGGCTGGCCCAGTAACCCTAGCTGTGTTGCAGTAATGAATTTCGGTTATTTCTCTGAAAATGAATAGTACTTGTATTTGTGATTTTTGTGGGAATTAATCTACAGCTACAAAAATTGTGAAATAAATTGTATAAGCTCTCTGTGGTATGAAGTATTTATGAAAAATATGATATAAGTATTTTGTGTACTTTCTGCAAACTGTAAAAATGTGTATGTTGATTAATAAATGGTAATTCCATGATTTTTATAACCTAAAATATAAATCCAAAAATTGTGAAATTTTTGTAGTAACTGTTTTAAGCAGTGAGCTACCTCCACAAAAATCTATAGCTCAGTTGGATAAAGTTTTAGTATTTATGATTTATCCCTAATTAAATAAATACATAAAAATGATATTTAGTGTTAATCACTTTACGATTTTTGTGTTATTTTGGATTGTGTGAAGACTTAGGATCAGGAAACTCTAATTGGTCCTAAGCACTTTTTTTAGTGTTGAAAGTCGTGTTAATTATGGCTTTCTATGACTGTTAAAAATAATTAATAATTATGTAATCTTAATACTGCTAAGTGAGATCCTGATTACAACTTTACAACTTTACCGTGAAGAAAAGTTGTACTCAAGGTTATTAAATTAATATTTGTTTATTTGTCAATCATATCATTTGCACCATCATTAAGCATGCATCACTATCACGTATAGTGACCGAAGCCAAGGGTGTCAAGACCGAGGAAGTCGTCGTTGATGAGACCTCGGGAGTAGCCGGAGGATTTAACATCTGCGGTTCTGATCCTGATCCGTCCCTCGCCGTGCAACAAGGCAAGCCCCGATGCATTAACTCCTCCTTGTATTTACAAATTTTTATCACTTGAGTTAATCTGCTGCATTAGGTTGATAGACATTGATTGTCACCTACTTACTGCATTTACCTGGCTTGATGAATTGATTATCACCCTTGATACCTGGTTTGAAATGCAAATATTTATGAAATGCTTAGCCAGGCTTAATAGTTGAGTTTTATGAAAAGATATTTTGTATGTTTGGGGTATACAATTATGTACTATTGTAATTATTCGACAGGGCAGCGGACTTGCATTGAGAAAGGAATCTCAATGTAGTGTCCCTGACTGTCTATTAAGAAAACGAAATGGAATCCATTAGGGATAATTCGTTCTTGGCCTGCTGGATCAAGACTTTTTAACTAGGCACATACTACGGAAAGCCTCTGACTCCGGTCGCTCCTCTTCCTGTACTGACAACCACGCACTGGGAGTGCAGAGATGGCGAGAGTAGCATGTACCCTCGTGGCCGGCGTTCCTGGAGAGGAGAGGAGTACTGTACTCTCGGGTGGCACAGGACCGGTTCAAGTTTTGGAAAAGCCGTGGTAGGCGGGGTTGGTATATGCAAGCTTAAGTGCTACATATGCAGTGTGGATAGGGATCCCCAGCTGGGTTTTCAATCGATTCGAATCGCCGTTGCTTCTCGGTCAATGGAGACTTGATACTTCGACTTACAGCGAAGAGTGGTTCGTAACTAGGTGAAAAATGTGAAAAATGGGTGAATATTGAGATTATCTTAATGAATTAATCTAGATTCAGGATTAAGTTTTAAACTGACTTAGAGAGTTTTTCTGCAAAACTTTTGATTCTTGCTAAAGGCTCTCCTTGATTCCCTCAGCCTACATTCCCGAGTCTTCTCCCCACTTTTTAGTCGGGTAAGTCTTGCGGAGTACCCCTTATACTCAGGGTTTGTTAACCCCATGTTGCAGGAAATCAGCAACCCAAAGTCTGCCTTGGACCTTGCTGCATGACGGTGTTCGAGGAAGTGGTCGAGGAGGATAGTGATAGTGAGTGAGTATTTGATCCCTTGGGCAGGGATGCTATGTAATATATGTTGTATAAGCTACTTACCTACTGCCACTACTCGTATTTTGGTTTTGTAATAATCGTACCTATGTTTAATTAGGAACACTGGTTTATAATCTTATGTAATATTTTAAGTCTTCTGCTCTTGTACTCCGAGTTGTATAATTTGTATGAAATGTTGTACTCTTTAATCTCTTCGCAATTAAGATCCTGTTCAGAAGAAACGGGTTTTCATGTAAGCCCGGCAGACCCTTTTAGATTATGCGGGTCACATGCACGGCTGTCGAAGGTCTTTGGGACGATGACAGGTGCTTGTGGGCCATATAGCTTAGGAGGTTCTGGGACAGCTGGTGTAACACCCCTGGTGTTACGGTTAATTAAAACCTGCCATGTCATCATCCTTAGTTGCAAATCATCCCGCATCAAACCTGATTACTGTGTACCAATTAAAATAATTTTTATTTTCACATATGATTGTACTTAGGTATCTTTGAGTGACTTTATGATTTAGATATTTGTTTGTGTGTATGCCCTTAAATCCAAAAAGAAAATTTAAAAGGAATCATTTATAAACCCTAATCGGACCCGAAACCTTAAATCAAAAACTAAATAGGATCAAGTGTTAGGCCTTAAACAAAAGTTGTAAATCTTTAAAAGTTGAGCAACTTCTATTTTGGGCAATTTTGAAGTTATTAAAAATAATTTTAAATAAAATCTTAATCTAGGTTTTAAAGTTTAAACTTGAAATATGAATTCAAAAACTAGTAGGAATCTGATGATGGTATTTTTATAAAAGTTTTAGCCCTTTCAAAATGGAACAACTTTGATGTTGGAGGTTTTAAAGTTTACCAGTAGAAATTTAAATTAAAACCCAATTAGTGTTTGTTTATTCAAATGTAAAATGCCCTTTCAAAAATTATCAAGAATTTTGGCAAACTCCTTTAATGAAAGTTGTAAGTCTTTTCAAATTGAACAACTTTTATATTGAAGGATTTTGATGTTATGCAGTGAGATTTTGAATTAAACCCTAAACAGTGTTTTGAAATTTAAATTTGGAAATGCTATTTCAAATTTTTTCAAGAATCTGACCAAACCCTAATAATGAAAGTTGTAGGGATTGACAAATAGAACAACTTATATTTTTACAGAAATTCAAGTTGTTTAGTAAAATTTAGAGAATTGAATTGGATTTCATTTAAATTCCAAAACCCACATTTACCCCCTTTTTCGCATTTCAAAATCCATTCAAAATTTGAATGTGGCTCAAAAACCAAACTTGTTCAGCACAAAATTTACTACAACTTTTACATTGGTAATTTTTCAATTTATTATAGAAAATAAAAATTAATTACAACAAATAGGGTTAGGACGTAGATTTGCTACAGTGTTTGTCAAGGGGGGGTCCGGTACTGAGCTCTGCCCGCGCGCAGGGCGCGTGCGCGCGCCGGCCGCCGGCGATGCCCGGGGCCGGCCGGCCACGTGTCGTCGTCGGTACGGGCCCGTGGGGGGTCCTTCCCATACCGCACTACCTCCATTATCCTTTAAAGGCGACGAGCCTCCCCTCCCGTTTCTTCTTCTTCCTCTCAACTCACCGGAAACCGCTCGGGTTCACCGGTGGAAGTTCGCCATCCTCGATCTCCCATTTTCCAAATTCATCCTACCCGTAGAGTTTCCACGTCCTGGCAAAGCTTTGAGTCATTTTGCGCGCTCTGTTACCATCTGAAGCCCTGGGTCGGTGGTCGTCTTCCTCACCGGCAGTCTAGGCGCCGCCGCGGACCATCGACGTTGTGTCCAGGTCGTTCGGGTGGATTCCGTGCTGTGAAAACTAACGTCTCAGATTCACCTTGAGGTAGTGAAGCTCATGCGCACGTTATTTCCTTGTTTCGTGCCCTGCAGACGCCGGAACGGACCGCTCGCCGTCCGGTCCGTGCCGCCGTGGTCATGGCGAACATCGACGGGGCATCTCCGAGCCACTTCCGGTCCAACCCGCCCGGGAAATAGCGTCATGGTGAGTTTCCGGATCTTTCTGTGCCATAATCTTAAACTCTACTGGGTCCTCATCGCCGGAACGCCGCTCACCGTCGTGATGCTCACTGTCCGGGTCTCCATGGCTGCGGCTAGGCTTGCTCTAGTCTTCAAATCGATCGAACTAGCACGTGTATAGGTTCGCCAGGTTGAGGGTTACGCATTGGTGCTCTCGACGTCGCCGGAGCCACCGTCGTCGACGAGCCGCCGTGATCGGTGCCGCCACCGCGCGCGTGTCTCTGCTCTGCTCGAGCAGAGCGGTGGGGAGGAAGAAGAGGCCGGTTGGGCCTTGCTGGGCCGCGCGCGGACGGGTCAGCCGACCCAGTAGCGCGCTGGAATGGCCGGCAGTGAAGGAGAGAGCGCTGGGCTCTGCTGGGCCGCGATGGGTCTTTCGGTTTTGCTGGCCCGAGTTGTTGAACAAGTTTTTCATATTATATGAATAGTGCTGAGATTTGGTATTTTTATATAAAAATAAATATAGCTCCTAAAATTATGCAAAAATTTGTGTAGCCCCTCTGTGATGTACTTTGTTTAGAAAAAATATGAAATAGGCATTTTAGTAATTTTTGCTAAGTATTAAAAATATGTCTTTTAATTAATAAATGGGACTTCTAGGATTTTTACAGGCCAAAATATTTATCTAAAAATCATAAAATTTAAATTAGATCTATTTTAGGTCAAGATCTATCTGGAGAAAAATTTTGAGCTCAAATAGAAATAATTTAATTATTTCTTATTTATTACTTGATTAATTGATTAATTAAGAAAAGGTTATTAGAATTAAATTTTAATTAAATGTTAAAACCCATGTTATCTACAATCACTTAGGGTTTGTGTGTGATTATGTGAAGACCATGGATCATAAAGTCTTGAATGGTCCTTAGCAATTTGTTTGCTTGATGGGTTTGATATTACTCGATTATTATTAATAATTAACTATGCTTAACAGGTCAATACATGTCATTAGGGTTTTCTAACTTGTTAGCGAACACCTGATGCTATTATGGGTAGATTAACTAGGCTTTCTATGACTGTTAAAATGGTCAATAAATCAATTATATAGCCACCAACTTGTCCAATGAAGTTGTTTTATAACTTTATCGTGAAGGAAAGTTGTACTCAACTTTCTAAAGTAAGTTTATTTTTTTAAAAAATTTAATATATCTCCTACATCATGGCATACATATCATCATGTTAAGTGTTACAATATTGCTTCGTGTAGTGAACGGGATTGGAAACCCTACTTGATTGATTCCGAAGGACGTGACTCTTCCGAAACCGTCAAGCGGGTTTTCTTTGGTTTTCTGGAAGAAGCATTAGACCTGCAAATCAAAGGCAAGCCCCGGTGCATTTGCCCCTCCTTGTTATTTAAAAATATTTATCACTTGAGTTAATCTACGGCATTAGGTTGATAGGAGTTGAGTGATAACCCATTGATGCATTACCTTTCCTTGACCACATATTATACCTGAGACCCTGATTTATTTAAAAGTATTGAAAAATGCTTAGTCATGCTTAATGATAGAGTTGCAAAAATGCTATTTTGAAAACTGTGATGATATGAAACAAATGAATCAGTTTATGGGATTGGTATTGTCCTTGTTTGGTGATGGTGTACTTGGCCAGTCCATTATCATCAACGTGGATGGGTTTTCCGTATGGTTGACCATCTGTTTGGGTTAGAGTTGCAACGATCCTCGCCATCGGAAAAGGGATGCGAAAACCGGGTGGTCTCCAGTGTACTTGGGTTAGAGTCCCAATGTATGGTGTCCAACGGAAAATTATTTAGGGACCATTCGTTGTCGGCCTGCTGTGATCATGACTTTGTAACTAGCCACATACTACGGAAAGCCTCTGACTCCGGTAGCTCTACTGCTGGAACCGACAACCACGCACTGGGAGTGGAGAGATGGCGAGAGTAGCGTGTACCCTCGTGGCCGTTGTGCCTGGAGACTAGAGGGGTACTGTGCTCTCGGGTGGCGCAGGACCGGTTCCGTGGTATGAAAAGCCGTGGTAGGCGGGGTTGGCATATGCAAGCTTAAGTGCTACATATGCAGTGTGGATAGGGATCCCCAGCTGGGTACTTCTGGATTCGAATCGACGTTGCTCCTCGGTTAATGGAGACATGATCCTCACCCCTACAGTGAAGAGTGGTTCGGAACTAGGTGTTTTTGAGAATGAATATGATTTTGAAAGTACATGATATACGAGAATTGATATTGGAATTATGTATATGAATAAAATAATATTGAGATCAAATAATGAAATAGGTTAGAAATGCTTTTCTGCAAAATACTTTGACTCTTGCTCAAGCCTTACCTTGACTCCCCTCAGCCTGCATTCCTGAGTCTAATTTTACACCTTTAGTCGGGTAAGTCTTGCGGAGTACCCCATGTACTCAGGGTTTGTTAACCCCTGTTGCAGGTAAACTGAGTGTGCAGTTCTGCGTGGGACCGTGCCGGTCAGCGGATCGTGCAGGGATGAAGATGTGTATATAATGAGACCCTTGGGCAGGGTGTTTAGTTGTATATCGCTACTCCACTACGAAACTCTGGTTTGGGATAATGTAAGCTAGATCTGTAAATCTATATTAATGTAACTCTTCCGCACTCTTTACTCTGATTTATCACATTTGTGTAAACCATTGTAATACTTGTAAGGTCTTTACAATGAGATCCTCGGGGAAATTAGGGTTTCCTATGAGACCCGATGGGCCACCTAAGTCAAAGGAAACTTGTGCAGACTAGTCAAAGGTCCTTAAGGACGATGACGGGGCACGTGGGCCCTATGATTAAGGCGGTTCCGTCACAGCTGGTACCGGAGCTTTAATTGCAAAGACTTGCAGGGTCTTTTTGCAAAATTTCAAAATGATTTGGATCCATTATTAATTTGTAATTTGGTCCAGATTGCTTATTATCTTGCCTTAATCAATTTAACAAAGGTAAAAATTGATGAGTATTGGCATTGTAGGGAAATAGCACCTATGATATACTAGCCCTATGTTTAAAGATTTATTATCAAGTCAATTTATTGTTTTGCTCGTGATTGTTTCGTAAGTACGTTGCATGCATCATAATTGTTAACTTGATAATAATTACCTTCCTTCTTAAAGGGGCATGGGTTTAGTAGAACCAAACCTATTCTTGCTGATATGTAATTTCTTTAAACTAATTCTAGCTTACCTTCTACAGATGGCCCGTACCAAGTGCGCTGCTCGCAAGAGGGTTGGACCTCAAGGTGTGCCACAGCACCAGATCGCACCAAGAGTCACTCCCAACAGCAGCCAAGCTGAGCTGTGGGCAGAAATCGAGAGGCTGCACGAGCGTCTCGACAGGATGTTTGACAACCGATGCAGGGGCGCAATCAAGGTGCGCCAAATGAAGACACGTCTGCGGGAGGTGATGGCGGAACGTGACCTTGCGGGACAGCAGGAGGACCTTGCCCTGACTTGAGTTCACGAGTTAGAGGTTTATGCAAGGGACCTCGAGCGCCATAATGAGGAGGTGCACGAGGAGATGTACCAACTGTAGCATCAGCTGCACCCTCACAGCGCGTCTGATGAGGCGGACCAGGACGAACAGGACGAGGAATCCAGCGAGGCCAGCAACATGCTTGCATCAGCCAGCACTGATTAGGATAGTTTAAGCCTTAGGTTGGGTATGTAGAATAGTTATCTAAGCTAGGTTAACCACTAAGTTGTGTCGTGCTTGGAGCGCGACAAATTTTGGTATTGTAATCTGTAAAGTGCTATGTACTGCTAAGGTTTGAAATAAGTATATGTGAATATGGCTTGTTTATATATACAGATGCCGGTGCGTACTCGTGCTTCTGCTGAGGTTGGAACCTCTCATGGCGGAGATGAGCTTCCTAACCTGCCACCAATTCCATCAAGATTAGCGGATGCTATCGCTGCACTGGCGAATGCCACTGCTCAACTGGCTCAGAATCAAAATCAGAATAATCAGGAAAACCGTCGTGGGCGTAACAACCGGGACGAAACTACTTATGTGGATTTCACAGATACCCGTCCAACGGTTTTCACCAAAGCTGATGAGCCGTTGGAGGCTGATGATTGGCTCCGCACCATGGAGCAGAAATTTAGTCCTATTCAATGCACCGACTATCAGAAGCCTCTGTTCGCAGCACAGCAGCTTCGGGGAGCTGCCAGCAGTTGGTGGGCGAACTTTGTTGCCGCCCAGCCGAAAGATCACCGTGTGACGTGGGCCGAGTTCCGTGAAGGTTTTCGTGCCCATTACATTCCTGCTGGAGTGATGAAGCTGAAGTTAGATGAGTTTCTTGCACTTAGCTAGAAGGAGGACACCGTGATGCAGTATGTGTCCAAGCTCAACCACCTTTCTCAATATGCACCTGATCATGTGAACACTGATCGTAAGAAGAAAGACTGCTTTGTAAGGGGTTTGAACTCAAAAATTCAGAGAGCGTTGACCTCAAACCTAGATGCTACTTATCACCAGGCGGTCAACATAGCAATCGCATATGAAGCTAAGAACTGTGCTCATCAGGCGGAGAAACGAAAGAAGAAGATTGTGCCGACCGGATCTTCTGGTGGTAAGAAGCGCCAGAAGATTGTGTTCCATCCTGTTCAGCACCAACGTACCCAGTATCCACAGCCACAATATCCACCCCGGCAACAGGTTGTTATCTGCCCTGCTGCCGCACCACAGAATACTAATAAGCCAAATACCACTCAGCCGAACGCCCCTGGTGTTCGTATTCAAGCTCCACCACCAAACTACAACGCTCAATGCTTTAACTGTGGGAAGCCCGGGCATTACTTCCGTGATTGCCAGTTTCCGAGACAGTATAATCAGAATGTTCCAAGAGTTGTTGGTGGTCAGCAGCAACAACAGAATCAGAATCGTAACAACCAGCAGGACCAGAAAGGTAAGGCCGTGAAGAAAGTCGGACAAGTCCACTATACTTAGGTCAATGAGATTCCAGAAGGAGAACCCGTCATGCTTGGTAGGTTTCCTGTTGCAAATCATTCTACTATTATGCCTTTTGATTCTGGTGCATCTCATACTTTCATCAATCGTACATTTGTCATTGAGCATGATATTCCAATTGGGGAAGCTAAAGAAAGTATTATAGTGCAGTCGCCTGGGGGACGACTGAGTACCAAGGAAATGGTATATCTGGTACTTATAGACTTGGGTGGTCATATTTTCCCCACATCCATGATAGTGTTAAAGGATCAAGATATAGATGTGATCCTAGGTATGAATTGGATATACCAGCGAGGAGCTATTATTGATACTCTGAATAGAACTATAAGGGTGAACTTACCTAATAGTACTTCTCAACTTCTCATTCAACTTCTAACACCCCTAGAGGGCTGTTGAAAGAGTTAATGCCACCTCAGTGAAAGAAGTTCAGGACATTCCGGATAGTCTGTGAGTTTCCAGATGTGTTTCCTGAAGATCTACTGAATTACCTCCTGACCGAGATGTAGAGTTTACCATTGAGTTGAAGCCTGGAACAGCTCCAATTTCTCGAAGGTCCTACAGAATGCCTCCGAATGAGTTGGCAGAACTAAAGATTCAGCTACAAGAGTTGCTTGATAAAGGATTTATCCGACCAAGCTCTTCTCCATGGGGTTGTCCTTGCTATCTTTGTGAAGAAGAAGGACAAGACTCTAAGGTTGTGTGTTGACTATAGACCGTTGAATGAAGTCACTATCAAGAATATCTGCCTCGAATTGATCTTCTTTTTGATCAGCTTGCTGGAGCAAAGGTGTTTTCTAAGATTGACCTTCGCTCTAGGTATCACCAAATAAAAATTCGTCCTGAAGATATCCCTAAGACAGCTTTTACCACTCGTTATGGGTTATATGAGTACTTGGTCATGTCTTTCGGTCTGACCTAATGCTCCTGCTCATTTCATGTATCTGATGAACTCTGTGTTCATGCCCGAATTGGACAAGTTTGTAGTAGTGTTCATAGATGACATCTTGATATATTCAAGGAGCGAGGAAGGAGCATGCGGAATATGTTCGTATTGTTCTGACTCGATTAAGGGAGCATAAGTTATATGCCAAGTTCAGTAAGTGTGCATTTTGGTTGAAGGAAATCCAATTTCTAGGACATATACTATCAGCCGAAGGCGTAGCTGTCGATCCTAGCAAGGTTGAGGAAGTCTTGAATTGACAACCACCGACCACTGTTCATCAAGTAAGAAGTTTTCTAGGAATGGCAGGATACTACCGCCGATACATCCCTAACTTTTCTAAGATAGCTAAGCCAATAACTGAGTTGCTCAAGAATGATGTGAAGTTCAAATGGTCAGCTGAATGTGAAGAAGCTTTTCAAACTCTGAAGAAACTCTTGACCACTGCTCCTGTCTTAGCTCAGCCCGACATCGAGAAGCCGTTTGACGTGTATTGCGATGCCTCAGGTATTGGTATTGGTTGTGTACTGATGCAAGAAGGCCGATTCATTGCATATGTATCTCGTCAGCTGAAGCGACATGAAGAGCACTATCCAACTCATGATCTGGAGTTAGCCACTGTTGTTCACGCTCTAAAGATTTGGCGTCATTATCTGCTAGGCAACACTTGTCATATATATACAGATCACAAGAGTTTGAAATATATCTTCACTTAGTCAGAGTTGAACATGAGGCAAAGAAGATGGCTCGAACTAATAAAGGATTATGATCTAAAAGTGCATTACCATCCTGGTAAGGCGAATGTAGTTGCCGATGCACTTAGTAGAAAGGCTCATTGTCACTGTCTAACTGTGAGGCCTGTTAGACATTTCTTTGTGTTATGAGCTTGAAAAGTTGAACATCGAGATGGTTCAACAAGCTTTTCTTTGTGTTATGAGCTTGAAAAGTTGAACATCGAGATGGTTCAACAAGGTAGCTTAACCAACCTCAGCATTGAGTCGACTATCCGAGAAGAGATCGTTGCTGCACAGAAAGTGAATAAGGGCATTAAACATATCAAGGAAAAAGTTTTAGCTAGGAAAAGCTGACTTGTTTCTGAATCGATGATGATGGTGTCGTATGGTTCAAGAATCGTCTAGTAGTTCCAAAGGTTCCTGAGTTACGTCGAAAGATCCTTGATGAAGCGCACTTAACAAGATTTTTCAATTCATCCAGGATGCAATAAGATGTATCAGGACCTGAAACAAAGATTCTGGTGGACCAAAATGAAGATCGAGATTACCCAGTATGTTGCTGAGTGTGACACCTGTCAGAGAGTGAAAGCTGTACATATGAAATTAGCGGGTGAACTCCACCCATTGCCTATTCCTGGAGGCAAGTAGGAGGATATCAGTATGGACTTTATAGTGGGTTTGCCCAAGACATCCCGAAGGTTTGATTCAATTTGGGTAATAGTGGATCGCCTCACTAAGCAAGCTCACTTTATACACGTCAAAATCCTATATCCTGCATCGACCTATGCAAAGTTATACATTAATAACATCATGAAATTTCATGGGGTGCCTGAAGACTATTGTGTCTGACAGAGGTACATAGTTCATCTCAAGTTTTTGGAAATCTTTCCATGAGTCCATGGGTACTAAGCTCCTGCATAGTACTGCTTATCATCCTTAGACTGGGGGTCAAACGGAGAGAGTCAATCAGATTCTCGAGGATATGCTGAGAGCTTGTGTTCTCAATTATTCGGCTAGTTGGGATGAATGTTTGCCCTTGATAGAATTTTCTTATAATAATAGTTATCAGGAAAGTATTAAGATGGCACCATTCGAAAGCAGTATATGGTCGCAGATGTCGAACCCCGCTGAATTGGTCCGAACCCGGAGAACGATGGTTCTTTGGAGTTGACATGGTTAAGGAAGCCGAAGAAAAAGTTTCGAACTATTCGAGCTAATATGAAGGCGGCACAGTCTCGTCAAAAGAGTTATGCTGATAGGAGACGTCGACCTCTAACATTCAAGGTAGGAGAATATGTGTATCTGAAAGTCTCACCTATGAAGGGAGTTAGCCGTTTCGGGGTTAAGGGAAAGTTATCCCCGCGCTATATTGGCCCGTTCCAAATCATACAAAGATGTGGACCTGTAGCATATCGACTGAAATTGCCTGAGCAATTGTTACAAGTTCACAATGTGTTTCATGTGTCGCAGTTGAAAAAGTGTCTTCGAGTGCCTGATCGAGTCAGTCGACCTTGAAGGGGTAGAACTCAAGTTAGATTTCTGTCACTCGATCAGGAGTCTTGGACCAAAGGGATCGAGT
Source organism: Eremochloa ophiuroides (assembly GCA_038502445.1). Lineage (NCBI taxonomy): Eukaryota > Viridiplantae > Streptophyta > Magnoliopsida > Poales > Poaceae > Eremochloa > Eremochloa ophiuroides. The sequence goes on along the minus strand of JAHLJS010000003.1, from coordinate 25,536,359 downwards.
CACTCGAAGGACAACCACTGAAGTGGTATAAAGTTCAGTGGACGTCAGCACTCCGAAGAAGAGGCTACATGGGAATCCGAAGATTTTCTTTCTGAGAACTTTCCAGAGTTCTATGCTTCTCTATAGCCTGATCTATTTCTTCTGTTTTGTAAAAATGCAAACTTCACCACCTGTTCTATAGCAATAAAAGAAGTGTGTTTGTGTGATACATTTTCTTTTCCATTACTTAACCCAGGGTTCTTAGCGTTACTAAATCTCGGGACGAGCTTTCTTTAAGGGGAGAAGGGCAGTAACACTACTGTGTTACTGAATTAAAATTTAGCATGTCATCATGAAGCATTCCATGTCATCTGTGGTTGCTATTAATTTTTGCCCTGCATCAACTAAAATAAATTTAAATTTATATTGATGGCTTGTGCTTAGCGCAATAGAGTGATATTCACCGCAAATTAATTTTTAAAACCATAGAATGGGTTAAAACCCTAGTTTCAAAAATATAAGGAATTGGGCTTTGGTCCCAAAAGAAAAGTTGTAGCTTTTATTAAGTAGAGCAACTTTGGTATACAAAGTTTTTCAAGTTTCCATTTGGAAATTCAAATTACACTTGAATTTCTATTCTTAAATTTGAATTATAAACTCCAAGTTAGAAATTAATTGGAATCTGAAGGTTGGTCATTGAACAAAAGTTGTAAAGCTCTCTGAGTTGAGCAACTTTGATGTTTACCGATTTTGAACCTGTTTAATAAATATCTGAGATTTAATTCGAATTTGAAAAGGGCTATTTACCCCTTTCTCCATAGTTTTAAAAATAATTGGAATTTGAAAATATTTTGAATACTAAAGTTGTGCAGCACGAAATTCTGCACATTTCATATTTTGGACATTTTTCGAACTTATTACACAAAATCTTGTTTAATTTGGCGATTACTGTCGGCGAGGGGGTAAACGCAAAATTTCCAATCCTAATGCAGAGCAGCGCCACAGAGCCGCTTGCCTGCCTGCTTCGTCCGCCACCGCAGCGCTGCGCAGGCACGCGGCCCTGGGACGTGGCAAGAGCGTGGTGTCGTGGCAATTGCCCAGAACCCCACCTCCTCCTTATAGCTCGAAGACGAGGTCATTGTTCCCCTTTTTGCTGTTTCGGTTTCGTCGCCGGCGAGCTTACTGCTCGTCCCAAATTCGCCGTCCCGATCATTCTCATGTAAAATTGATCGCGCAAATAGCTTCGTCATCTTGTAGCGCACCCGTAGAGTCTAATCCCGCGTCCTTGTATTTGTGATTTTTGTGGGAATTAATCTACAGCTCCAAAAATCGTGAAATAAATTGTATAAGCTCTCTGTGGTATGACGTATTTATGAAAATATGATATAAGTATTTTGAGTACTTTTCTGCAGACTGTAAAAATATGTATGTTAATTAATAAATGGCAATTCCATGATTTTTATAACCTAAAATATAAATCCAAAAATTATGAAAATTTTGTAGTAACTGTTTTATGCAGTGAGCTACCTCCTACAAAAACCTGTAGCTCAGTTGGATAAAGTTTTATTATATTGTGATTTATCCCTAATTAAATAAATACATAAAAATGATATTTAGTGTTAATCACTTTAGGATTTTTGTGTTATTTTGGATTGTATGAAGACTTAGGATCAGAAAACCCTAATTGGTCCTAAGCACTTTCCTTAGTGTTGAAAGTCGTGTTAATTGTGGCTTTCTATGACTGTTAAAAATAATTAATAATTATGTAATCTTAATACTGCTAGGTGAGATCCTGATTAGCAACTTTGCCGTGAAGGAAAGTTGTACTCAAGGTTATTAAATTAACATTTGTTTATTTATCAATTATATCATTTGCACCGTTATTAAGGATGCATCATTATCACGTATAGTGACCGAAGCCGAGGGTGTCAAGATCGTGGAAGTCGTCGTTGACGAGACCTCGGGAGCAGTCGGAGGATTTGACATCTGCGGTTCTGATCCTGATCCATCCCTCGCCGAGCAACAAGGTAAGCCCCGGTGCATTAACCCCTCCTTGTATTTACAAATTTTTATCACTTGAGTTAATCTGCTGCATTAGGTTGATAGGAATTGATTGTCACCTACTTGCTACATTTACCTGCCTTGATGAATTGATTATCACCCTTGATACTTGGTTTTAAATGCAAATATTTATCAAATGCTTAACCAGGCTTAATAGTTGAGTTTTATGAAAAGATATTTTGTATGCTTGGGGTATACAATTATGTACTATTGTAATTATTCAACAGGGCAGCGGACTTGCATTGAGAAGGGAATCTCAATGTAGTATTCCTGACTATCTATTAAAAAACAAAATGGAATCCATTAGGGACCATTCGTTGTCGGCCTGCTGGATCAAGACTTTTTAACTAGCCACATACTACGGAAAGCCTTTGACTCTGGTGGCTCCTCTTCCTGAACCGACAACCACGCACTAGGAGTGGAGAGATGGCGAGAGTAGCGTGTACCCTCGTGGCCGGCATGCCTGGAGAGGAGAGGAGTACTGTACTCTCGGGTGGCGCAGGACCGGTTCAAGTTTTGAGAAAGCCGTGGTAGGCGGGGTTGATATATGCAAGCTTAAATGCTACATATGCAGTGTGGATAGGGATCCCCAGCTGGGTTTTTAATTGATTCGAATAGCCGTTGCTTCTCGGTCAATGGAGACTTGATCCTTCGACTTACAGCGAAGAGTGGTTCGTAACTAGGTGAAAGATGTGGAAAATGGGTGAATATTGAGATTATCTTAATGAATTAATCTAGATTCAGGATTAAGTTTTAAACTGACTTAGAGAGTTTTTCTGCAAAACTTTTGATTCTTGCTAAAGGCTCTCCTTGATTCCCTCATCCTGCATTCCCGAGTCTTCTCCCCAATTTTTAGTCGGGTAAGTCTTGCGGAGTACCCCTTGTACTTAGGGTTTGTTAACCCCATGTTGCAGAAAATCAGCAACCCAAGGTGTGCCTTGGACCTTGCTGCATGACGGTGTTCGAGGAAGTGGTCGAGGAGGATAGTGATAGTGAGTGAGTATTTGATCCCTTGGGCAGGGATGCTATGTAATATATGTTGTATAAGCTACTTACCTACTGCCACTATTCGTATTTTGGTTTTGTAATAATCGTACCTATGTTTAATTAAGAACACTGGTTTGTAATTTTATGTAATATTTTAAGTCTTCCGCTCTTGTACTCCGAGTTGTATAATTTGTATGAAATGTTGTACTCTGTAATCTCTTCGCAATTAAGATTCTATTCGGAGGAAACGGGTTTACGTGTAAACCCGGCAGACCCTTTTAAGTTTTGTGGGTCACATGCACGGCTGTCGAAGGTCTTTAGGACGATGACAGGTGCATGTGGGCCATATAGCTTAGGAGGTTCTGTGACAGGTGAACCATAAAAATGTATAAAGAAAAACATAGCTGCACCCAGTCTCATCTAGGGACTTATTGAATAATTCTCCATCCTTGTGTAAGTTGCGTTGCCAAACCTTATTGCCGCTCCTCGTGCATGGCTTATAGTAAGTACTTAGCTCTATTATTAACCATGCTCTTATATTCTTCGTTGCTCCATTCAATGCATAGAAATAGACTTTTTATTTAAGTTGGCTTGCACCAACTTCCACTAGCAACGTGGGACTATTGTTTTTCCATGCACTCATTGCTTTGGTATTTCACAAATGGGCCTCTCCATGGGCCAATTTTCAGTAATTTGGAAGTCAATGAGCTCAATTTGGGTGGGGGAAAAAAATCTACAATGCTAGATAAATTCGATTCAAAGTGAATGATTGTTTCCTTGGCGACTTTGTCAATCTTCATATCTATTGGCTTAGTCTTTTATAAAGGTGCTTATAGGAGCCACCTTTGGTCTAATTTTTCATATTTTTTTAAAAAATCTATTTCACTTCTTTTCTTCCTACAATGAAACCACAAAGTTCATTTTTAAAAAGTTTCTTCGTTTTCCTTTCAACCCACCGTTGGTCTAACTTCCATATACATCTGGAGGGTACGAGAAAGTTCGACTATAGGAATACAAAAGAAATGTACCTCCTTGTCGAGTTCATGGTCATCTATTCAGTGATTGCAAATCGCCGGGAGCCCGATCTTAAAAACCTAAAATGTTCTCTTCCGTCCTAAAAAAACATACAAGTTCTAGCCACAACATCATGTTTTAGTGTATCAAGTTTAGCCAATTATAGATAAAGAACTATAAATAATTATAATGTTCAAATAAACACTATTAGATTAATTATGAAATGTATTTTTATAAAAAATTAATTTAAAGCCATAAGTTTGAATACTATTCGCTACAAACTTAGTTCAAAACTGTAATTTACTTTATATGACACGTAATTCATAGTTGCATGCTTTTTTGACTGTGGAAATACTAACGCAGCGCTACAAACTAAGTTCCTGTTAAAATAAAAAATAGAGAATAGAACTATAACAAGTGGCAAGGTAAAAAAACAAGCGACGACGAGCAAAAAGCTGCAGAAGAAGAATCGTTGTCGCTGGAGATTCTTTTTCCCGCATTCCTTTGGTATCCGAAGCGACACCCGGCCTGCAGTGTCGCGCTCGCACATCTGGAGACGGACCTCACGGGCGTGCACGTCTCTGATGACCTGGTGCCGAGCGTACCGCGGGCCCCGGGAGCCGCCGAAAGGCGAGCAGGGACAGGGACCTACCGAGTTGGCTGCGCATGTATCCGCGTCGGATGGAATGGAAGATGGTCGATGGAGGCGACCCGATGCCTAACCGTAGACCACAGTGCCGTGCGACGGTGGCACGGTGCCTGCCCATGCCTCGCGTAATATATTGTACTAGTAAAAGGCGCGCGCCTTCGCGCGTGTTGAGATGGTCGCATGATATTTTTTAAGTAAATAATCGAGACCAAAATATTTCAGAAAATCATAACTGTTTAATACGATATCGGATGAAGATGATTTTTATATAAAAATTATAGATCTATAATTTTTATATAAAAATCATCTTCATCTGACGTCGCATTGAAGAGGTATGATCTTTCAAATTATTTGGGACTGGCCGGAAAGGCCAACAAACTAAGAGAATTTCATTTTGGGATCTAAAATTTTCATATAAAAATCATCATTATTCGATGTCGCATTGAAGAGTTATGATTTTTTAAAATACTTTGGTCTGGCCGGAAAGGGTAAAGAAACTAAGCGATTTTTATTTTAGGGTGAAATAGCAAAGCTTGACGAAAGAGGGCAAAGAAATTATGTCGAACCTTTTTCTCAGGATCAAGGAAATAATTTGCTCATATATATTTGATTTGTTAGCTTCGGAAGGCAGCAAATAAGAAGCAGGAAAAGCTATGGAAAAACGCAAGAAGCTGCTTTCGATAGAATCCGATTCAAATGATTTAGGATCGCACGGTCAGTATTTTGGTCTATATTAAATTTTTGTAGCACCGAAACTTCCTCAAATGGAAAAAAATTTGGAACTATAAAGTTATAGATCTCGTCAAGATCTACAATTTTCATATAAAAATCATCTTCGTCCGACATCGCATTAAGGAACTATGATTTTTCAAAGTATTTTGCTCTGGCCGGAAGGGCCAAGACTAAGAAAATTTCGTTTCTGGTGATCTACAGTTTTCATATAGAAATCATCCTCATCCGATGTCACATTGAAGAGTTATGATTTTTCAAAGTATTTTGGTCTGGCCGGAAGTGCAAAAAAACTAAGAGAATTTCGTGTCAGGGCAATGTATATTTTTTTTGAGCACATGCACCTCCTGAAACGAAAGAAATAAAACCATAAAGTTGTAGATCTTGTCAAGGTCTACAATCTTCGTATGAAAATCATCTTCATTCGATGTTGTATTGAAGAGTTATGATTTCTCAAAGTATTTTTGTCTACATTAATTTTGCTGAGTACCTGAACTTCCTCAAATGGAAAAACTTTGAACTATAAAGCTGTAGATCTCGTCAGGGTCTACAATTTTCATATAAAAATCATCTTCATCCGATGTCGCGTTGAAGAGTTATACCTTTTCAAATTACTTTGTTCTGACCGAAAGGGCGAAGAAGCTAAGAGAATTTCGTTTTGGGCGATGTAAAATTTTTACCTAAAAATTATCGTCATCCGATGTCGCATTGAAGAGTTATGATTTTTCAAAGTATTTTGGTATGACGGAAAGGGCAAAGAAACTAAGCGGTTTTCGTTTTAGGGTGAAATAGCAAAGTTTGATGAAAAAAGACAAAGAAATTATTTTGGGCGATCTAAAATTTCCATACAAAAATCATCGTTATCCGATGTCGCATTGAAGAGTTATGATTTTTCAATATACTTTTGGCCGGCGGAAAGAGCAAAGAAACTAAGCGAATTTCGTTTTAGGGTTAAATAGCAAAATTCGATGGGAAAAGGACAAAAAAATTAAGTCGAAATTTTTTACAATTTTCATATAAAAATCATCTTCATCCTACCGAATTTCGTTTTAAGATAAAATAGAAAAGTTCGATGAAAAAGAGCAAAAATATTAAGTCGAACTTTTTCAGAGTCAACCAAATAATTTACTCATATATATTTAATTTGTTAGATTCGCGAAGAGAAGCCGCGAAGGAAAGAAGAAGCGGAGAAGAAGCTTATATAAAGAGAAAATTGCCTATTTGGCCTTGGAAAAAATGCTGCTCTCCTATTTGACATCGAAACTCAATTTCTTTCCTATATGTCCTCTAGTCGAGTTTTATTTTCTTATTTGACACTTCCGTTAGATTTGAGTAGTAACGGTGTTAAGTGTTAGGAGAAGAGACCACTTTACCCCTGTAGTTGTTTTACCTATTCTCAGTTTCCCTGCTAGATAGATGTGTCTTCTTTGAACGTTTTTATTTGTAAATATTGTCTTTTCATTTTTTGCAGCATAAGAATAACATTTTTTTTCATAAGATGAACATGAAGAATGACAATAACATATTTTTTCATAAGATGAACATACAGCATGACAATAACATATTTTGTTTTTTGAAAAAGTAACATAGTCTCCTTACATAACTAGAAAATTCTCACAGGTTCAAAATGACAGCAACACGCAGTACATAGAAAAATGCTCACAGGTTGCTCACAATGGCAGCAAGTACATAGAAAAGTTATCACAGGTTCACAATGACACAATGACAGGAACAATCTCAAGGAAGAGATCCGACACAACAAGGAGATCTCCACAACAAGCTTCCATGGCACATTAGCACATACAGGAATCACATACTCAGTCTTCTTTTGCTTCTTGTGCTGAGTGCAGGACTACTAGGCTGAAGTTTTTTTTTGCTCCTTGTGCCCATTGCAGGGCTATCAAGCTGCAACAAAATATTTTTATCAACATTTTTATCGTCTTCTTTCTTCCTCCTTTTGCTCTTGAGCTTGATAACAACTTGTTCATTACTTGGAAACTCAATTGAAAGTGGTTACAGGTTGATTTGAACCACTTCTTGACCTGTTCATATTTTTGTATTTGAAATATTAGTTGAGATAAAATCGAAAAAACTGACCATGCAAACACAAATTCAGATTTAGAAAACTGACCATGTGTCGAGGCCGCGCAGGCCGCGCCAGAGGCCGAGCTAGCTGAGCTGCCCGCGATGGTGGCCTTCCTGGCCGCCGCGCGAGCCACCGCTGCGGCAGCCGAGGTTGCGCCAGAGGCCGTGGCCACGGCCGCACCGGACACGCCCGAGCCCGCGCCGGAGGCCCGCGACGGCCGCTGGGGAGGCCCGCGAACGGCCGCGCCCGAGGCCGCGACGGCGTAGCCCGATGCCGCGAGGGTGGACTTCGTGGCCGCCGTGCCCTCCTCCTCCGAGTCCGCCGGGGGCGCCTCCATGGCCGATGCGCCCTCCACTGCGTCGATCTAGGGTTTGGGGAAGGTTCTGCCTGCTGCACAAACAGAGCCGCGCGCCCGTGCTCGATCCAGTGCCGTGTTGTGGAGAGCACGTGCTCTGTTTCCTTCCCTCAAGGGCGTTACGGTCTTTTCCCAACTTGTTACTTGGACAACTGACGGTGCTAGTTCACAGAAGTGACGGAAAGGTCAAATAGAAAACAAAAACTTAAGTGGAGGACATATAGGAAAGAAGTTGAATTTTAGTGTCAAATAGGATAGAGGACATTATTTCTAGGGCCAAATAGGCAATTCTCTCCTATATAAAAGCGTGAGAAGCTACTTTCGATAGAATCGGATTTGAGAAGCTACTTTCGATGGAATTCCGCTTCGAATGATTTGGGCCACATGATCGAAGATCCGACGTTAGATTCGGAAGAGAAGGCGTCAAGGAAAGAAGAAGCGGGAAGAAGCTATATAAAAGCGTGAGAAGCTGCTTTCGATAGAATCGGATTTGAGAAGCTAGCCTTCGATGGAATCCGCTTCAAATGATTTAGGGCCGCACGATCGAAGATGTGACGGCTGTGGCAATTTAGGGTGACGTGGACGTCGCTTCCTGGCAGAGGAGCTGACGCTTCCTTTTACAGGAGTAATTGTATGCGATCGAGCAGCTAGCTACCGCGTACCGCCTGCTCAAGTAATCACTAGTGCAAATTCTTCAGAGAAGATATAATAGCAACGAGAGATCACTTCTTTCTTCGTTGAAAAAAAAAACTTTTTTAAAGCCTCCTGTTATTGAAACTGGCGCTAGAAAATTTCCACAAAAATTAAAGACATTTGTCCATCAATTAGATAGGATCGTTATCTGTAGTAATAGATATTATATGATTGGATCTACCGTGCTTTCTAAAAGTTACATGCATGTATCAGCAAAAGCTAGTATGTAGGCGACACATGGTCTAACAATAACATGCAGTGGAGAAAGTTTAAACGCAGTAAGGACGAACAATAAGAGGGCCACATAGATTTATCATCGTATTGTCTGTGTGCAAAGCTCGTGAGCACCTCTAGGAAAGACCTGTTAGGATCTAGGAGAAGCATAATAACGTTGTTCTAGGATCGCCAGGGCCACCAAGAAAACGTTAACGACTTTCATCGAGAGATGTGTTGGACTGCAATGGGTTGGATGAGATAAATTGAATCAGAGAAAGGTTGTAGTAGTAGAAGTTTGTTTTTTTTATTCATTATGTGTTATTATTCACCTCAAGATTGCTGGAGGAGATAAAATGAATCGGAGAAAGGTTGTCGTAGTTTGATTTTTTTGATTGATTTGTGTTATTGTTCACCTCAATCGGCCATAATAGATGTGGGTGGTCTTGTCCGAATAGAAAGCCTTCTCAAAAAATAATATACAAGCTTTTCATGAGATTGAAGAAGTTTGGATCGAATTTAGGAAGAAACAAACTCAGACAGGCAAAGCCAACCTAGACCGGTTTATAAAGCCACAACACCAAGTTAGCAGAGGCGGTTTCTAGAACCGTCTTGGACCGGTTCCCTCCACCTACACTACGGGAGAAACTGCCTTCACTCAGAGTTCCCAATCCCCTTTAGCCCTTTTATGAACCAGGACTACTAAATGTCTTGATGTTTTTATCAAAATTCCTGTAATCGAGACTAAAGGTGTCTGGTGAGTAAAAGCAGTCCGGGTTGTGGAGATCCACACTCAAGACCTCCCACTTTGGCTCTTGCGTGTGTTGCCATCTCAACTCCACTATACATTCAACATAAACAATACATGCTTTTATTTTGAATTCACTCTAGAGGGACCTTTAGGCTGGATTCGTGGCTTAAATTAACCGAGACCTAAAGGTACCTTCAGTCCGGGTTCATGTCTCAAACCAGAACTAAAAATCATGCCTCAAAATGGGACTAAATCCTCCCGCACTAATATGTCTTTGTGACCGCTACAATTGGGACTAAAAGATGAAATTTGTCTTGGTTTGTATTACAAACCGACACGGAGGGTCTGAGGCCTCTCTTTAGTCCCAGTTATAATTTTGTAGCCAGAAACGGTCTAGTCCTCGTTTTGTCAGGATTGGCCCAACTTGATTTGATTCTTTATAGCCAGAAACGGTTTAGTCCCGTTTCGTCAGGATTGGCCCAACTTGCTTGAAATTGACCTAAATTTGATTCTTTTTTATTTGTATGCCATGGTTTGATCTATTATTTCAATATATTTGCTATATGCCTTATGATGCTATCATGTTGATGATGATGTATTTGGTGGGAAGGCGGAGTTAGTTGACCACTTGTCATTTCATTGTCCAATTGCAGTGGTAACCAGGTGTTGGATTAGAGATAGTTTAAACTAGCCTAGTGTCCCAACCTCCATTTTTCAAGATTTTTTGAATAATAACAGTGGGGGGAGGGCAATGGGTTGCTCCTAGTGGGTGCTGGCTACAGTAGCATGCATGGGCTTTGTGGAACACTAGGAATGATTTAGGTTTTCTCTAACATCGTGATCAAGTCTCCCAAACAAGTTGCTTATAAATCTTTTGGCTTTCTGAAGCAGTGGAACAAGCTGGAGAAGGAGGGGCCTAGGAAGGAAGCGGCGGTGGAAAAGTGCATTGGAGGAGGGATTGGCGGGATGGTGATATGCGTTTAAATACTGTCCATATTGTCTATCCAGTCTGTTAGGCCAGATTCACTTCATCTCTTTGTTGTTTAGTTTGTGTAATAGTGGTTGAAGTCTTTAGTTTGGTGGTTTGAAAAATGTATTTGGAGTGCTTACTATGCGTTTTTAGTTTGTAAGCCGTTAAACCCGGCACGAACTCCCTTTTCAGCTTTCAATATAAGCACGAACTCCTTTGGTCTAAAATGTTGATGATGATGTTTGGTTTAGCTAGCATGTTAAGAGATTTGCATGCTAGTACACAAGTTCTACATGATTTATTTTCTGGAATTAATCATGAAGCTTTACCTACTTATTCAACAGAAAGAAGGGTAGAGGAGAATTTGGTTTGAATAACGAAAACAGCTATGGCTCCATATGACCATATAGTCTACTAGCTAGCCTGAGGTGGAGTTTTGGGAACCACCAATGATAACGGACTTGCTTCCGGTGCGGTTAATTTCAAATCCTATCGCAAGCAGTGATGTGTTTCCGACGAGATAGATCATAGATATCAGATAATGCGTGTCGCAGGGTCATTAGTTGTTGACTTCTGAAAAGCAGAGCAAGCCGGCGATCAGCTGTCGTCGTGCAAACGTGCAACACAGTGCAAGACCCAATTGAGCGATCTGCCATATCCACCGTGGAGAAAAACATGAAGATGCATGCATATGCTTTATGTTTTTGTATCTACTGGTAGAGCTTTCAAACGTTACCCGTATGCAATACAAACATGATTATGACAGGAGGCAGTTGTAGTTTGGTAGCAGTGATGCGCTTTGGAGCTGCGTGTCGGCGGATCATTTGGTGCTGACCGTGGTAGCAGGTGGTATTTTTTGCGCAGTGCGGTCATGTAACCTTCGTCATCACACTCGTCCTATGTATCCAGGCCCAACAGCATTAATTGTTCTTGCGTAGATCGAGTACGTAACGTACACTAGTACACGCGAAAGTAAACTCTACAAGCAGTACTCGATATAGTTCAACCCAAAAGTAGAAGTGGGACCTCGCAGCTTTCAACCAGGGACAGGTCACAACTGTTTCAGTTTTCCAAATACGAGAATGTCAAAGCAAGCATACTGGTCGAAATTTCAATACTAAATATTTTTTTCTAAGTTATTTTTAAAGTGGTTTTGCTTTTTCGAAAGAAAAAATAGATTAGAAAAATATGAAACCAGGTACTAAAATTATTCAAAAGATATAAGGTGTCTATATATCCGTGTTAGCTTTGTTTTTTTTTTTTTTCGAAAACCAGCGGCAAGAGCATGCCGGGTACTCACTCCATATCGTTTTTTGACGACGTTTAGGAATTACATGAAAAAATTACATGGATTAGGAATTTAGGAAAGTATGTGGCAGGAAATTATACGAAATAAATATATAAAAAACAAGACATTAGTCAGTTGTGTCAAAAAAAACCTAGTGATTCATATTTCTGGAATAGCTTAATGAATGTTAACGCCACTTTTATGGGATTCTGGCAAATTAAAATACCTATAAAGATAAAAATATTTTTGTGGTATCTAAAGAATAGGGTAATACTGACAAAAGACAATCTCACACGAAAGCACTGGCATGGTGGCAAGAAGTGCTGCTTCTGTTACTCATTAGAAAACATCCAACACCTATTTTTTAACTGTTTATATGGCAGGTTCTTGTGGAGAGGCGTTCACATAATATTTGGAATTGCACCCCACATGATGTAGATGATATGTTTAATAGGTGGTCCAAAACAGGAGGAAAGACCACAATTCATTAATACTAACTGTAGCTTCGGCTTTGTGTTGAGCAATTTGGTTAATAAGGAATGAGTTGGTTTTTGATAAATGCAAACCAAAATCCATTTTGTAGGTTCTTTTCAGAGCAACCCACTAGATACGCCAATGGGCAAGACTGCAACTGCGTAACGATCTTCGGGATCAGCTAACCTTAGCTAGACAACATCTAGAGACATCATCTATGTACTTCTTTGCTTCTAGAGGATGGTTCTTCAAAAGCCTTGTTACTTCTATTTAGTCAAAAACTTATGTTACTTTGTTTTTAGAGACAGTTTTTTAAATGTTTCTGTGTGAATGTGTTTCTAGCCTTCCGACAAACTTTTATAATAATCGGTCTGATTCTACCTTAGATAACGGTGGGTACGATGTATCCTTTATCTAAAAAAATCTCTCTAATTAATCTGGGGACGTGCAATCATCATATCGCCAACGACAAGTAGGCGCAGTGGAATCCTGAGCCATCCAATCAAGGGGCCACCAGGGGCACGCGGGGCCCGATCTGAAGTCGGAAATGGTACAAAATTCAGGTGGGAATAGCTGCATTATATTATTGCTGAGACGATGATGATAACTTAATAATGCGAAGCAGATAAGATAAACAAGGAACGCTTCATGATTTGGCTATTTAATTTCAATTGCACGCTCCGTATCTGCATATGTGTAAGCAGCGTACCTATGGCTGGCGGCGCCTTAGTACAGGAGTCAGTGGCGGTGCTAGAGCAAATTCGAGAGGGATGCGCTCCTTCAGTGGATACGAAGATTTTTGACATATAGGTGCGATTATAGTGAAAATTTAACACTAATCACTACAAATTCCATTTTTCTGTGGGTGCGACTGCACCCAATGCCATCCACATAGATCCGCCCATGATAGGAGTCGTATAAAAATGATCTTTTACAATATCATTTTGATTTCAATTATTCACATTGCAGCATTGTCATTCAGGATAAGCAGAGGAACACGTACGGCGACGTAGTTTGTTTTCAGTACAAATTATGCGGCCATAGTTCAACAGTTTTACTAGTCAGCCCCCTCGCGCGTTGCGCGGGCAGGAATGAGAACAATAATTGCTCACAGTAATTCCTATAGTTGTTAAGATGCGAAAAGATGATAAGAGTTATATTTTTGTCTCAACTCTTAAGTATATATATAAAAAAGAAAGAACAGAAATTGGACAGCTTATAAAATCATGCTTCGCAGGTACACAGATTTGCCTTGAAACAGTATCCTGTAGAGATGATTTGAGGCTGGCACCTTATTCTCACTCATTTGATGAAGTGAAGTGGTATGGAAATCATAACAAAATAAAATTTAACTCATGGAGCAGGCTATTCTTCGGCTTTGATGCCAATGATTTTGCAATCCAAAGCGAAACAATGTTGGTGTATATGAACCAACAGAATTGATGTACATGAACAAAAAGAACATAATAAATATGAGTAAATGTTGGAGGTGTGGTCACCCATCATCGTCATCGTATGAAGGCCTGTTTTGTGGGAAAAGAAGAGAAGGTATAAGTGTGCAGAAACAGCAACATTTTATTGGAAGGTCACCTCCAAAGTCCAAATGAGGGAAAAGTAAATAGTTTTAGATTGCTTCACATCATGGCAAGATGTGAGGTGTAAGATGTATTATAAGGGTGAGAAAAACATTTGTAAATGATAAATGGTTCCTGATTGAACACTAAATTGCATGATGATATGAGCACGGTAAATAAAGGTTATATTTAGCAAAAGTAACAGAACTAAACAGGATGAGGGATTAATTTATGCAGGAATTTGCATGTCAGAAAAAAGGAGAGGCAAATATAGAAGCACTAAGGCAAACCTCTGCATTCCTGTAAACGTTTGTCAGTGTAAGTCCATGTTTGTGGTTATCAAAAGTTAAGGCTAAAAACAATTAATGGCTTTCTATAACACTCGTAAACTTGACGGGAAAAAACAGAGCACTGGTTTGTATTGGAAAATACACCAATTTCCACTGTATCAAAAAGGAAATGCACATGCCCTGCTGAGTTTTATGTCTGATAATTTTTTTGAAAGGGTATGTCTGATAATTTTATATTCAACCATTGAAAATTATACATTTTAGTCTTCTAGGCAATACACAATACTTCATTTGAGCATTGGTTCTTCATATGAAATAAAATATTGGCAAAAGTTTAGTTCAGTGAGATGTGAGAACACCTTCACCTGTTCTGCATCTGAGAGTGGGCTACAACGAATAAATTTCAGAATTCAGCAGGTGTGCAAGCACAACAGACTCAATTGTAGGCAACGCTCGATGAAAGTTGTCCCTCACATATCTAAAAAGTCACAGGAAATGAAATCAAAATCCTGGAGATGTGTGTGTTTAATATGGATAAGAAATCACCAGTAGTGTAGAAGACTACTGATGGAACGTTGGCCTACAGTACCTTGTGTGAGACCGCAGTATCCCAGCAACTCACTCATAGTCAGAAACCGAACTTGGACCAATGTGATCTGCATACTAAAAGGAACTGCAGCGATGAATTGCAGTGTTTGAACCTTACAGAAACACAAAGTGCAGAAATTTTTAGTTAACAGGAGGCGAGTCCATACAATTCCTATTTACATGTAACTGAAACATATAATATTTTCAAAAAATGGTAAAGTAAAAAGAGAGAAGGCCGAGGGTACCTGCTGTTGAGGCTCCAGGGCACGAAACACTGAAATTGGTATGGGATCGTATTTGATTTAGCTGCAGCAAAAATTGGCGTATGAAAGACTCAGTGAGTTAGAACAAAATGGAAACAAAAAATGTTTTGGAAATGAGAAGGGGGAGGAGAGGGAGAAAGGCGAAGTGAGGTTGCACCGTCCCTATGGCCTGAAGACTATGTGCGGTGCTGCTTCTGACCGTACCTGGAGACACCGATGGCAAGGCAGGAAGGGCGCGGGACCGCAAGGTGGCGACTGACCACCGGCACGGCGGTCCGGAGCGGCAGCGCGGGGCATCGAAGTCGACGATGCCTAGCGGCGAGCGTGGAGGAAGTAGGGAGGGAGGCAGGGAAAAGCGCTGGACGCCATATTCAGTGGGGAGGTAGGAAGCCGGCGGCGGTTGCGAGAAAGAGAGCCCGGATGGTTCGAGGCGTCTGGGGCCGTGGCAGGCATCGGAACGCCGAGTGCTGCATCCAACAGATGAGATCAAAATACTGTAGATCTACAGGGAAATGAGTCTTGCATGAGAAGGGTAACTGTAGCTAACTCACCATATTTATAGGTCTCTATAGATTTGGTAAGACTTCTTTTGGCTCAAACTCCTATGAAAGAGCCGAGGAGTCTAGTGAAGTCAGGAGTTTTTTTTTTCAAGGAGACATAAAAAAGTGAGTTCTTATTGCTGAAACAATTTTAGGAGAAGAAACCCTTTCAAATGGGATCTAAAAATAACAATACTTCCTCCACACCCATTCATAGTTACAGTGAATTCATAGTTACAGTGAATTCATTTAATTTATGGAGATAAGTAGATAACACACACTTTGACATGTCATGAAACTTTCAAATCTATGAATTCACATTATTTCAAATATATATTAGCATTTTCTATAAACTAAAACGAGTAAATTTCAGTAGCGGTCCCTGAACTTGTCAGGTGTTCTCACATAGGTCCCCAATTTTAGGATTTGCATTTCTGGCACATTGAACTCGCATTAGTATTCCAATCAGGTCCAAACCTTGTAAGAAGCTAGGTAATTGCTGATGTGGCGGCCATCATGGACTGGGCGGGAGTTTTGGCGCCATTTCTTCTGTTAGCGCGCACGAGAGGACTAAAGGTGGTTGGTATTTATGCCAAGAACCCCCTGCCCTTTTTCTCATCTTCTCATTCAGTAGCACTCCCCATTCCCCTTTCTCTCTCTCTTTGGCAGAAGGAGAAGTGCTCGGCGGCCATGGCTTCAAGCTCGGCGACTGCATCAGGGCGCCAGACAGACCTGCCACTGATCTTCTGCCTGGATTGCGGATGGAGAAAGGTGATGGAGCTGACGTCTCATACCGAGGCCAACCCTGGTAAAGTGTTCTTCACCTGCCCAAATCAACAGGTAAGGCTTTGGATTTGATGATTTGGTGTTAATTTTGGTCTAAGGTTCGATTGCTTTTGCTTTCCATTTTCTCAGGGAGGTAAAGGTAAAGAAAAAAAAGGGTGTGAGTTCTATCTATGGGAGGAAGATTACGTGAAATATTTGAAGGCCAACCATGGCTACAAATCTGAGATTGGAGAAGGAGGTGGCGCTGGGGTAGCTGGAGTGCTTGGAGGTGGAAGCCAACAGGAGGCCATGCGCACAACAGGTGCTGAAGATGAAGAAACTGGACTTCTAGGGTGTACAGTGAGGAAGGGATTTGATAAAGAGATTTGTATTGTGCTTAAAGCACTGTTAGCAGTGGGTGTGGTTGGTCTTGTTGTCATAATTTGTATCCTGGTTGTTGTAATCATGAAGTGAGCATGAATGATGCAAGTTGTAAGCTTGTTGATAGTGTTTGAAACTCTGGAATGAACTTGCAGTCTGAATGTTGCCATTTTTTTGTGCAGTGTGTTGGTATGACATGTTTCAGTGTTTGTTAGTGGAACCAGGCAACATAAAGCAGAAATAGGCAAATAATTAGTTGCAATCTGGTAGCAAGCACCACATTCAGGTAACTATATTACACGGGCTTCATGCACAAAAGGTTCTGGTTGCTACCATCATAACAGCACTGCCTAAATGCATCTAGTAGTAGTTTCTGATGCAAATTACATATCTCTTGACCACATTGCCTAACTATAATGCATCTACATTGTTTTGATGCTAGTTACATAACAAAAGAACCCTATCTTTCATTCACAAAAGGGGTTAGGCCTATACTTCACAAAAGAGGGGTCAACTGGTTCATTGACAAAAGAAAAACACTACTTGCATCACTTGTGGGCTTGCCTTGTTACTTTCATTTTCACTGCCAACTTCTTTTTCATTGGTCCCTTGGCCTTTGCTTGCTGCCTTGCCTACTGCCTTTGCTGCTGCCTTGCCCTGCTTTGTTGCTATAGTAAGTGGCATTGGCCTGGCAACAGGTTGGTTGTTTTGAATGAAACAACTATCTGGCAATGGTCCCAGATGCCTTCCTGCAACAGTTAGTGCTCGATGCCTGAAAAAACAGACACTTATCAGTGTACGAAGCCTGCCATAGCATCTGTGATGAGTCAGTACAACTGATCAGGCTTACCTGTGATAGCATCTGTGACAACAGGATATTTTCAGTGTCCAAATTTTCCATTGCATGTGGTTGTCCAACTTCCTATTGTCATGTCAATACAATTAGAGTATGAAAAACAATAATACTTTGGGTAGTATGTGCCAATGTATGTTTCATTACCTGAGTGATAGTTGCCTCTTCATCAGGTTGGTTGTCTACCTGAGTATGGCCCTCTTCATGCTGTGTTGGTAGTGTGTTTCTCTGGAGAGTTGGCCTTATCCCTTGTTTCCTAAGGCTGCAACCAGCACTGTTGTGGTTCTCACCTTTGCACCAACTACAAGTAATAGTTACCCCATGCTTTGACAGCCTTGGCCCAGCTCTTGCTTGCACTTCATAAGGTTGCTTCTTCCTGGATTTTGGTGGCCTCCCAACTTTCTTTTCATATATAGGTGGCTGCACTGGAGGTCCATCCATCTTCTCCCACAGAGTTTTGTCAGCACAGGGCATTATGTTGAAGCCATAAACATTGGTATAGGTCTGTGTAGAACAACAAGTAGGCAGCATATCTTCAGCTGGAATTCTCTCATGTCTAAGACATGCTATGGCATGATTGCATGGGATGCCAGTTAAGTCCCATCTCCTGCAGTCACAAGTCTTCTTTCTAATGTCAACAATGTAGTCAACTCCCCTAGATTGCACTTGGAAAAATCCCTACACCAGCAGGGTGCACAAAGCATGTGTTAGCAAATTCTGAGTTCTTCAACAATTTCTTTCTGATCTTGGGGCACACTGGTCCTGGCCAATTTTCACTAAGCTCCTTCTGCTTGTTGTGCAGTCTAGTCATCAGCTGTCCCATAATTCTCTGAATCATACTCAGTATAGGAAGTTCCCTTGCTTCCAAAATGTACTTGTTGAAAACTTCACAGGTATTGTTCAATAACAAGTCACACTTGGGGAATGTACTAAAATATGCTTTGACCCAAGTATTTGGTTCCATCTTCTCCAACCAAGCATGGGCAGCATGATCCAATTTCTTCATATCTTCCATGTTGGTGTTGAACTCTCTAATACAACTGGACCAGGGCACATTTCCATAGTTGGTTCTTCAAGTTTTCTCCTTTGAAACTACCTTGGAAATTCTGGTACAGGTGTCTAACACAAAACCTATGCTCTGCCTCAGGAAATACATCCTTAATAGCTGGTATGAGGACCCTACAGGTACATTAAAAATCCTCATTAGAAGCTACCACAATTATAAAATGCAATGAATTCAAACAATACAACAATGTGTACCTTTTGTTTGTCAGTGATAATGGTCCATGGATATGTGTTGTCAATGTTCAGTTCTTGTTTCAGTGTTTGCAGAAACATCTTCCAAGTGCTCTTGGACTGAACTTCCACAACTGCCATGGCTATTGGAAATATGTAATCATTGGGGTCCACTCCTACAGCAGTCAATAGTTGCCCACCAAATTTGGTCTTGATATGGCAGCCATCTAGGCAGATGACTGGCCTGCAGCCACTAAGAAATCCCCTCTTGCAAGCATCTAAAGCAAAGTATAGGTGGCTGAAGTGTCCATCTTCTATGCTAAGATAGAAGGTGCTTCCTGGGTTGGACCTTCTAATCTCTTGTCCAAAGTCCCATAGCTGATTGTATTGCTCAATTTCATCACCATATATCTGCTGTAGGGCCAATGCTCCTAGCTCTGCCTAGCTTACTCCTTGATGGTGTGAGGTTCCAATCTTTCTGCACAAGTCTTCCAAAGTTTCCTAATGTCATCTTTGAATCAGCCCTAAAGGTGTCAATATATTTGCCAGCTAGCCATTTTGCAGTGCACCTCTTCAGAACCCACTCCCTCCTACAGTTGTGCTGTCCAACATACCTCTTCATAAGAATTAGTCTTTGCTCTGGCATCATATGAAGCATACAACTGCCAGGGGCATCCCTCTACACAATGGGCACTTAGCCTTATCTTGTCATTCCTAGGCATCTTCACATCCACCCTGTATTTCAAGCTGTATTCAGTCACTGCTTTCCTTAGCAACTCCATGGAAGGGAAGCTCAGGCCAATCCTGAATGTTGGATTATTCAAGTCATCAGGGACAAAAGACTTGAACTTCAATATATCACCACCTTGTTCTCCATCAGATGCATCAGGAAGTTCTAGGCCATCACTTTCACTGTCATCTTCAGTGCTACCAGAGGGCATATCTTGTGTTGTTGCTCTCCTAAGCCTACTGCCTGCTGCCTTCTTGTTCCTCCTGCTATCCTCTGTGACTTCCTCATCCACATTGTCCATGAACAGATCATCATCTCCATCATCTATCTCATTGTCAGTATCAATAAAGTATGGATCTTCCTCACTGTCCTCACTATCCTCACTGTCATGAGCTGTGTCAACAGGTGGTGCTGCTCTCTCCAAATCCCTATAGAAGTCTGGGAGCTTCTCATGCACTCTACCCATATGCTGCACCTTGGTGGGGCTAATTACTTGGGGCAAATCAGCTACAGGGTTGATCACTATGTCTTCATGAGGCAGCCCTCGTATGTGATCGTCATGATCAAAGTATAGGACAATGCTCTTCACCCTGTCAACTATTTTTGACATCACAATTGTATCATCATTTGACTCTATTACCCTGAGTCCATCACTAAGATTTTTTCCAGGCAACAACCAGTACACCTGCAAGCATTTCTGTGACATGCCATATCCAAGAATATAACTGAATTCATCTATCCAGTAAGTACTCCACACATGCTCATCGACATAGTCAAACCAATCTGTCTTGCCATCCACATAGCATCGATTTGTTCCAATCCCACAGAAAAATCCAGCGTGATGAACTTCTACTGAGAACTGATTGCATCCATCGTCCCCTAAACAAACGATCAAATCAACAGAAGTCCCCAAAAATCAAGAACAACAACATGAGAAAACCCTAAACACTAACCAAGTACCAATGTACCTCCACCAAACATTTCCAAGAAATTGTCACAGCCTAATTGACTACTCATACATGCCATCCTAATCCTTGAACGAGAACAGAGGAAGCAGGCAAGTGAACTCATGGTAGTCAGGTGGGGGATTGCCTTCATTGCGTCGGTGTGGTGCCATTGGGAGGCGACCGAAGCACCTTGCCGTGGTGCGCCTTCTGCTGCCACCGTTGCTCCCCGCCGACTCCCACTCGATTCGCCTCCTAGGTCGCCTTCCTCGTCACCGTCGCTACCTCCGCCCACATCGCCCCCTCGCCTTCAGCCAGTCCTTGCCCAGGGAGGCAGTTTAAGTGAGAGAGAGAGAGAGAGAGAGGAAAGTCCAGGGGCTTCTTGGCATAAAAGCCAACCACCACAACTGGTCACGCGTGCGGCTCGTGACTAAAACAGCGCCAGAACTCCCGCCCAGTCCATGATGGCCGCCACATCAGCAGATTACCAGCTTCTTACAAGGTTTGGACCTGATTGGAATACTAATGCGAGTTCAATGTGCCAGAAATGCAAATCCTAAGATTGGGGACCTATGTGAGAACACCTGACAAGTTCAGGGACCTGCTACTGAAATTTACTCAACTAAAACTATACTAAACGATCGGCAATTCCAAATCTTGGAGACAATTACAAGCTTCCTTTTTTTATGTGAACACAACTTGTGCAACGTGAGACAATTCAAATATATGAACACAACTTCAAAAGAAGGAAAACATAGAAAATTGGAGAATTCCAGTTCTATGGAAAAAAAATACTTGCAAACTCTTTAGGGAAATGTTGAACATTATTAAATTCCTTAGGATTTTCATGGATGTATGAAACTGTTCCCCATATAAATTATGTGGAGGCAAACTAAATAAGGTTGAGACCTATATATAGAAACTTTTCACTGACAACAAAAATGTGCCCACAAGTATAATGGGATCCTTTATCTAAAAAAAAGTATAATGGGATCCACCAACAAGTTTAAAACGTCAAGATGATCAAGAAATATATTTGGAACATCAAATTTAGAGTTCAAATAATAAAGAAAAGAAAGGTTTTAGGTGCCACCGACCAAAACAGTCCTGGCCTGGTCTTGAAACAGTTCTGATCAGGTCTTAAAACCGGCCTGGCCGCTTTCTCTCTCCACCATCTGGCAAGCCAGATAGCCCCATGGAAACTGGTTATGCCATTTTCTTGTTCCGAGACCCATCTCAGATATAGTTAGGTCTAGACGGTTTGTGAGAAACATATTTATTATGCGTTGAAAGAAAAGATTGAAAAAAAATATCGCTACGATATTCGTAACAGTCAAACTTTTATAAGTTTGATGACTTAAATTTATAGAAAATATTAACAACAATTATATCTTCAAATAAGTTTATTATGAAAACATATTCAACGTTCTATCTAATACTATTAATTGTATAATACTATAATATTAATGTTTCTTATATATATTTGGTCAAAGTTAAAAGTGATTAAGTTTCTTTGGTTCAAGCGGTCCTCAGGTTGAACTGTTTTCTGCTAAGTGTCAACTTGATTTATTTAAACAGAAAATAACGGAGGTTGCTCCGTGCCTGCCAGTTGCCACTGACATCACGAGGTCCTTTTATGTCAAGAGAATGATATGGAGTGAACAAATCCCCACGATCCGCTAGTCACCTTTGCTTTGCTGCCGCCCCGTTCCTGTCTAAGGTCACCTCACCCAATGACCCAAACATCTCACCTAAAAACATTGTGTTGTCATGTATATGTGCCCGCGGACATACGGTCCCAGCCACTGAATAATGGAGATGAGATCCTACCGTGGAACATGGATCATGGAAGTCGCTGTTTTTGTGTTTAATTAACTTGTTGGTTTGACCTGCTGGTCATTATATTGTGCCACCGCATGAAAACAAAATTTACAATGATAGATTAAACATATACATGAGTGCGCTCCTAACTTATATGGTGCTATGATCTAATTACTTACATTTTCAAGGTGTCTCGAGTACCTTTGGATGGTTCTCATGTACTCGCCGACATAATATTCACAATATACACTTCCGAATTTGTTTGTGGTATTGCGTCAATGCGACGTATTGCATATCATAATAGCAAGTACTTATGTAGAAACATAATGCATCAATTAGTTGAAGTACTAAAATACAGAGAGACATACCAGTCATTTTATTTCGATATACAACTCAGCCTTTTCAGACTATACTTCCCCTTAAGTTGATTAATAACGTAGTGCCTGTATGCCCCCATTCGAAAGTATTTAACCAATATATATCCAAAATTCTATATAATAGAATCATACATATATCTAAGTTAATGAGGATGGTACATTTAGGTATGAAGAATGCATATAAAGTTTTTGTATGTCTCCTCATCCTTACATAGTGGGTCCAACAACCAATACACACCTACCTTGACATCAACAAAAAACATATAGCGTATCATTAAAATAAAATACATTGTCAGTAATCATATTAAAGTACAAGATAAAATTTAATTTACTCAAAGCTGTAGAGCAAGCTGTAGAGCACGCCGGTATAGGAATTGGTGACACATCAGGATGAGGCAACCTCCTGAATAAGATGTCGTGGCAATGACGATAGTGATGAAACCCTAGGGCTCCACATGGCGTGGCCCCTAGCCCTAGCCCCTAAGGCTTATTGTTGTGGCGGCGGACCCATGGACTATCGAGGAAAGAGAGTCTAGCAATGAGGAGAGTGGTCAGTGTGGAGGTAGGACACAATGATCATCATAGAGGTAGAGTGACCATTGTAGATGAGGGTGTCCAATGTGGATGGGGACCTCAATCCCATAAAGAATGCAAATCTAGTTGAACTACATAGCATAAAGAATGCAACTCTAGTTGTGCCACTACTTAAACTATTTTAAATTTGACAAAATTTATAGAAAAAATATTATCAACATTTATGACTCAAATATATTTCATAATAAATTCAATAATAATTAATTAGTATGTTGAAAATTTAGAAATTTTTATAATAAAAGTTTGAGATCAAGCTTGGGATATAGATGCATTCAGTCTACTGGGACCAAGCAGAACATACGAGAGGGATAATGGTTTTGAGAAACTAATCTTAATTATTTTCTTCTACTCATGGCACGTATGCCCGACGTGGATAGATCATGGTCATGGATATGCAATATAGGATCTGTCTTCAGCGCTAACAATTGTTGCTGCAAAAAAAAAAAAAAAAAGAACATTGCTCTCGCTGCAAACCTCTAGAGTTATGTTCTTTATTTCATCTCGTTTTCAACTTAGCATATGAATTATTTTCTAACTTCTAGTTTGTCTTTTCACTATTTTGCATTCCAACCTCCTGAAAAGGCCCCAATGGATTAAAAAGACATCAGCAAGGTATCCCGCAACCAATAAGACATTTGATGCGGTGCTAAGCTCTTCTAATAAACTTACTATTTAATGGCCCCTTTGAAACTCAGGAATTTTATAAGAAATTGTAGAGGAATTACCACATGAATTAGTTCATATTTTTTATAGGAAAAACACAGGAAGGGGGCTTTAAGAGAGGAAGCACGTCTTGAATGATATACATTGTACAAGTGTGATATGATGCCAATCAAATGTGTCGCTTTCGAACGACTATAATTCTCGCTCATGTGTCATGTGTTTCAAAGTGACGTTTAAGAGTTTTCATATTCTTAAACACCTTTTTCCTGATGTTGCTATGTTGGGAATGGATGCCAGGGAGAGTCGTTGCGTGGCGTTTATCATATACAGCATGTTCGGTCTGTTGCCAGATACACCAATGCACAAATATTTTTTAGGGTGCGTCAAAACACCAACACGCGAAGTATTTATATTCACGATCAGATTTCATAATCTGTATACGCGTTTTTTACAACCGCCTCTACCAGTGATAAAGCTAGACAGGAGCGTCTTATGGGTTCTTGAAAAATTAAGCGTCTTATGGGTTCTTGAAAAATTATCTTTATTGAAATTCGACTCGTGGAGTAAGACAACACGGACATTGGCACCGTGGGGTGGACGAGGGGATCTTTTACATGCAAAACTATACATGTGGAGGTGAAGAGTCTTACTCTAGGAGGAGCTTCTCACGGAGGCAAACGGATCACCAATGGTGAAAATTGATTTCTAAGGACGATGGAGAACGTGGCCACTATTAAAAATTATTATTAAAAACTAAATTTAGCCATAAAAATAACATTTTTTTTGCCCATGTGCGATTTACAGGATTTGAAGTCGTAATCTGTTTTCGAGAGAATTATGCATTAGGCACTTAAACAAATCCGACTTTCTCATTTGGCACTCAAAATTTTGAACATTTTTATTTGGCAACAAGTTGAAGTTTTCTTCCCTGAGATGGCACTAACGTCCATTTAGACCAATAACGGTGTCAAGTGGCTGGTAAGATAAAATGAATGCCCTTGTTTATAGCAGAAGTACATGGTGCCAAATAGGGAAAGAATGAATATATAGGTTTTCAAATAAGAAAATCATAAATATCACAAATATACTTGTGCACTACAACATGGGATTTTGACCATAGAAATCTGCAAATAAATAATCAATAATTTTTTAATTTTAAAGCAAGAACACGTACACATTACTTTCGTGCACAAGCTTCACAAATGTCATATCCGCATACTTAAAAAAAAAAAGAGAACCACACCTCACATTAGCTTAACAAATCCATACAATAAATCTGCATCCAATTCACTCCGTCAGGAACCCATCTCAACACCATCGTCGCCCCTGGTGTGCTTCACGACACTAACCTTTCTGGATTCATGTGTTAACTTTAGCAATTTCCTCGGTGTAAAGTTTCTGGGTACTATAGCACATGTGTTAACTTTACCAATTAGTGTTCAATCATGGCCTAACTAGACTCAAAAGATTCGTCTCGTAATTTATATGCAAGATGTGTAATTAGTTTCTTTTTTATCTATATTTAATGCTTAATGGATATGTCTAAACATTCGATGTACCGAGGTGTAAATTTTTTGGAGGTGTAACTAAACGGACCGTAAAAAATGCAATCAACACCATCTTCTGTTTCACCGGCATGGACTGAATCCACGGCTTCACAGGCACTGTGGGAGCTCCACATCACACGTAAATCCAGTAGACGAACCCATTCGCTTCCATCTTCCATTAGTCCTCAATCCAAATTTTACCACTAGGTTCACCTGAGGTACCGTCTGCTGACCTTGCTGGGAAGTTGAGCAGTGGCCACAGCCGGAACACGAGCAGGCCGACCCCCAGCCTTTGCTCGATGAACTGTGGCCTACGGCGGAGGCTGCCCTATGGTGTCAGAATTGTCCAATTTATACAAGATCCAGTATAACTGCTCTCGCTAACACGTTAGCACGCACATACTTTCCCTTATATAAATCCAGTAGTCCATCATGTGTCATGAGAGCCTCGATAAATCAACATCACAATCAAGATTGTATGATTAAATACACATCACATACATGAGTTGGCAGCAAAAATAGTATTACAATTGAGTTCACAAATATAGTACGAGCATGAGTTCAAAATACATTGCTAGTTTAAATGACATCTCTGACAAAAGCATGTAGATGAGAATGCTATATATAGATTCATGGAACCCACCGGTGGTTAACCACTATCTTCAATAGGCTAAGGAACTTCACCTACAACATGGTGAGATAAACCTTGAATCCTTGAGGGTATTCAACAAGTCTTACCCGACTAAAAGAAAAGACTTTAAGGATATGTATTCTTAAAAGAGTATATGATAGCTGAAGATAAGATTTAAAGACAACTTTGCATAAAAAGTTTTTATAAGTGGATCCTTATTTTCAAGTTTTAGCTCTAGATTAAGTATGTAGAAGTATCCACTTAGCACCTAATCTAAACCATTCACTTCTTCAAGCATCATATCTTTTGATCATAAGTTTCCATTTCAAGTTGTTATTACGATGAGTGGTGTGAGGGTCGAGTCTCTATAACCGAGGAGCAATGACGACTCAATCTGATTATACTCAGCTGGGGATCCCTAACCACACGATATATGTTGGTTCGCGCCTTGCATATATCAACCTGTCTCATGGATCCTCCAAAACATGAACGGGTTCGCACTATCCAAGAGTACAGTACTCCATCAGTCCTGCACCGCCATCACAGATTATTTGTAGGGTGGGTACAAAATACTCCCACCATCTCCCACGCCTAGTGTGTGGTTGTCTTTTCACATAATAGAATAGCCAGAGGCAGGGCTTACCGGAGATGTGGCCAGTTGCAAAGTCTCAACGACAGCATACCTACATTCATACGGTCCTCAATCGACACAAGCCGGCGAGCACGACCAGACAAACCTGTCTGCCCAAGAATACTTACCATATCATAACTTGCATTCCCACCCGGTCTCGATTTAGGTCATCATCATTACGGTGTCCTCACGACCCATAAGCATAGTCGAGAAGAACAAGGGTAGATCATATTTCTCGCGAACGATGAAACCATCCCTCGATTTCTACCGGAGTCTAAGCATTGCTAATCATTAGAGGTATCGCCCTACACTAAAGTGGTAACTAGGTATACCTTAAAACCAAGGTAGATTATGCAGCAACAATTTTCAACCAATTCCTAATAACTAAAATGCACATTTCACAAGATCTAAAAGTGTAATAAAGATTTGTAAATAACAAGAAAAAGGTTTAATGCGTCGGGGCTTGCCTAGAATCTAACACTAAGTTAGTGTTTGTTAGAGAATACTCACTTGGCGAGCATCTCCCATCCTAATACTTGCTTAGTCCTTCCACCTTCAGGATAAGTCCATCGATGCATAATCTTGTGGATCGGCTCCAACACCAAGTGGTCTACGTCAACGTGCTCATCATCTAGCGCACCTAAATGAGATGCAACAATGCATATGTATGAATAAAAAGAAATAATACATGACAAGTACAAGGGTATAATAAGGTATCGCTAGTATATAACCCAACACCACCAAACGCAAGAGCTACACTAAGTCACTAACAACAATGTCAATCATCAACCTAAATCAAACAAGGCACAAGCACATGCCAAGAATCTAGACAACAGAACAATAAGCAATTATTTAACCATAACTCGAGCTATAGTCATGCAAAAGGATGATCTTAGACTCTCTATAAAGATAGGCAAATTATATACAACTTTATTATTATCATCATCATCTAAAATTAATTCAGAGATTATAAAGGTTAGAGCCAACATGGCCAGAAAAGCTGGTATGAACTTCAGAGAAGCATTGGACTTATAGACATCCAACAAGCATGATTTTTGACTTAGAAATCCTATGAAACTATTTTTAATTCTCTTATTATCATCTTAAGATGATTCAACACTTAACAAGGTCAAACAATCATAAGGAAGTAGCTCTATCCAGACTTGGACAGATTTTGACATTGAACTAGAAACCACTATAACTGGACAACTAGACGACCAAAAAGGGTGATCTTTAGCAATTTGTAAAGTTTAAGAAAAGCACTACAACTCATAGTTATCACCAAGAGTTGGATCAAGGCTTAACTTAATCAAACAGTACGGTCATGCATATCTACCCAGAGCACAAGAAATTCTTGATAGGGAATTTGTGAAGGGCATAATTCCCAAAACACCTAGCCTAAAATCATGAAATTTTAAATAGAGTTCAAGTATCACATAGAAAGCCTACCAATAAATTTTCAATCCATTTGGAGCAATACAACTCTAGATATGAGCATAGCTAGCAAACCAAGCTCAAATTGCCTATTTATCAAGTTTAAATTAAAACATCATAAAAAACAATACACACATAGCATGTTTAATATTTTTATTAGCTAGAGCGTGTCAACACAAGACTAATAAAACTGGAACAACTATTTTTGTGCTTCTAAAACTCAAGATATGGCTCTGGTCAATTTAAAAGCAACAATTATAATAGCACTTTTAAAAATTAATTAACACAGTACACAAACCTACATGAAACATAATATCTTGTGGATCTATCTGTTAGAGCACTTCATAAGGAATCTAACAAACTAGTTTCCCTATTTTTGGACCTTTCTAGAGCTAGATGTGGAATTTACAAGATTTAGCGCGGAATATGGAGAAACAACACACAAAACATTCAAACCCTAGACTTTTCCTAGGTGCACCAGTATCTGTACCCAGTCTAGTCCCAGATCTCAGTGACTAGTTGGACCCATAAGTCTCTCTCTCTCTCTCTCTCTCTCTCTCTCTCTCTCACACACACACACACACACACACACACACACACAAAGCAGGAGCATCGGCTTCTTCTTCTTCTTCCCTGAGACGAAGAGCAGAGCAGGGGCTCAGTGGCCGTGGCCACCGGTGGCAGCGGAGAAGCCGGCCACAGTAGCGGGAAAGGCCAGACAAGGCCCCGCATGGCTCAGGCTCGGCTTGCTATTGGACGCAGTGGCCTAGGACGCGAGGTCGCAAATCGGCGGCCCATGCAAGCGGGTGCTTGCGGCTGCGTCGTGTGAGCGACGATGAGGAGCCACGCGCAGGACACTGCAGCTCAGCAGGACGAGACCCAACGGCGTGACAAAAGAGTGTAACACCCCTGGTGTTACGGTAATTAAAACCTGCCATGTCATCATGATTGCATGTAAATCATCCCGCATAAACTCACAATTACGGTGCATCATTAAAATAATTTTTTATACATATGATTGTGCATAGGTGACTTATAGTGATTTTATGATATAAATGCTTGTTTGTGTGTATTTCTCTAAATCCAATTGAAAATAAAAATAAAATCATTTATAAACCCTAAATCAGAACCTAAAACTCTGATTAAAAAACTACAAGGAATTAGAGGTTAGGCCTTAAACCAAAGATGTAAATCTTTAAAAGTTGAGCAACTTCTATTTGGGGCAATTTTGAAGTTATTGAAAAGAATTTGAAATAAAACCCTAATCTATACTTTAAAGTTTAAATTTGAAATATAAATTCAAAAACTAACAAGAATCTGATGAAAGTGCTTTAATAAAAGTTGTAGACATTTTAAAATGAAACAACTTTATTTCGGGTGATTTTGAGGTTATGCATTGGAAATTTAAATTAACCTCAAATCAATGCTACGAAATTTAAATTTGAAATGTCATTTCAAAAATTATCAAGAATATGACCAAACTCCTTTAATGAAAGATGTATATATTTACAAATATAACAACTTCTATTTTTACAGATTTTCTAGTTGTTGAGAAAAATTTTGAGAATTTGACTGGATTTGAGATGGAATTCAAAATCCACTTTTACCCCCTTTTGAATTACTCAAAATCCATTCAAAATTTGAAAAGGGTCCAAAAACCAAAGTTATTCAGCACTAAATTTTCTACAACTTTTATTAAGGTAATTTTTCAAGTTACCATAGAAAATTAGAAGTAATTTTGCAAAAAGTCAAAAAGGGAGTTTAGTCTGCTACAGTACATCTTGGGGGGGGGGGGGGGTCCGGCTCTGCCCCTGCGCGCCTGCACGCGTGCGTGCCGCGCCGCACGCCGGCGATGCCGGGCGGCCGCGTGTCGCTGTCGGGGCCAGGCCCGTGGGGTCCTCTCCAAGCCGCGCCACCTCCATTGCCCTATAAAAGGCGAAGCTGTCGGCGTTCTTCTCGTTTTCCCTCTCTCTGTTCATCACCGGTAGTGCTCGGGCCACCGGAGAAAAACACCACCGCAGCTCCATCATCACCAAATTTCTCGCACAGTCAGCTCCGCAATCACGTTGCACATCCAGCGAAACCATTCTCTTCGCGTGGCATCTCCCGAGTCGCTCGTGCGGCTGTTTCGTCCTTAGGTCCGGTCACAGCGTCACCGTGAGGAGCTTCACCGCGGCCGACTTGCTACGGTGGATTTTCCTCTCTCTTGTCTGTTGTTTCAAGTTTGCCTTGATGCCTTGATGGTGAATTGATCCACCGTTTTGGCTGTAAAGCTCCCGTCGAACCGGAACGTCGTCCTTGCTGCCGGAGCTTGCTGCAGAGTCCTAGCTGACGTGTTAGGACTATAGATCGATGCGCCGTCGCCTGGGCTTGCTCCAGCCCCGTGCTGCCGCCGTCGGGCGCCGGCTAGCCGGAGATGGCCGAGCCGGCCACCTCCCGGTCGCTCCTCCCCTGGCCTGCTTTGTTCTGAGGAAGAAGAAGAAGAAGAAGAAGAAGAAGAAGAGCACGCCTTTTCTCTTGGGGTGTATGACAGGGGGGTCCCACCCCGGTGAAATGCAATACTAAAGGGTTCATATTTCATGTTGATGTTTAAAAATCCATATCTTGAGTTTGGGATCTCCAAAAATAGTGAAACTTGTTTTATTAGAATCTTTACAAAGTTCTCTGCATGCTAGATCTAGGAAATGTGCTATGTTATTTACATTTTGTGCTGTGTAAATTAGTTTCAAAAAATGGTTTAGGAAATTAATTAACTTACTTTTGGCCATAGTTTGAAAAATATAAGTCCTAAAATAGTGATTCCCAATTTTGTTAGTCTTCTCATGACATGCACTAACTAATAGGAACATAAAACATGCAGGTTATTTACTGTTTTAATGGTGGTTTGCTTTAATCTTGTTGAATAGGAAATAAATGCTTGTTTTACTTGTTATTTTCGTATCCGAAGGTATAGTACTCCAAATAGCATGAAAATTTATTGGTAGCTTCTCTGTATGATTTTTGATTCATGGTTAAAATTTTTTGATTTATGGTGCAATGATGTCTGAGTTATTGATTTACCTCGTTTGGTGCCTATTAAGTAATTTTAAATTGTATTATAAATAATATATAAGTGTAAAAATGGAAAATGGTGCTCCATGGCCTTTTCATGATGTTGTGTTAGCCTGAGAACCAATAATATGGCCATGTTGTTTTAGAAAATGCTGAGTTTCGCATTTATATTGCTTTCCAATGTATTGTTACATTATAAACTTGTTTAAGTTACAGTAATTAATTTATAAAATCTAGGGCATGTGAAATTTGTAGGTGGGTCATGATAATCTCCTAAGTCTCATTAAAATTTAGGATTCATTTGAGACGTTTACCATATAACTTAATTAATTAAATAATCGATAAAACAAATAGTTGAGCCCTAATGACCTAGGATTTGTGTGACTTTAGCATTGTGTGTTGACCCTGGATCATTAACCCTAAATGGTCCTTGGCATCCTTAGTAATTGTTTGAGTTCATTATTAACTTGTTTAATAGTAGCATAAATTGATTAATACGGCTTTCAACAACTATTAAAATAAAAACCCTAAGTCGATAATCGATAAGTTGGTTTTGTTGGCTTGCAACTTTATCGTGAAGAAAAATTGTAATCAACTTTATAAATTAAGTTTACTTTTTATTAATTCACAATTTAGTGCATCTCATGCATCATGACATACATATCATCATGTTAAGCACTGTATTATTATTTCGTGTAGTGGACGTGTGACAGAACCGCCTTAATCATAGGGCCCACGTGCACCGTCATCGTCCCTAAGGACCTACGATCAGTCTGCATGAGTTCCCCTTGACCTAGGTGGCCTGCCGGGTTTCCTTGGAAACCCTAATTCACCCAAGGATCTCATTGTAAAGACCTTGCAAGTATTACAACAGTTTACACAAATAATATAAATCAGAATGAGGAGTGCGAAAGTATTACATAAACATAGGTTTACAAATATAAATGACATTATCCCTAAATTAGAGTTTCGTAGTGGAGTAGCATCATACAACTAGACACCCTGCCCAAGGGTTATATCACACATATCATCATCCATGCCCGATCCGCCAACCGACACGGTCTCAAGCAAAACTGTACTCTCGACTCACCTGCAACAGGGGTTAACAAACCCTGAGTACGGGGGTACTCCGCAAGACTTACCTGACTAAAGAAAAAGGAATAAGACTCAGGAATGCAGGCTGAGGGGGAGTCAATGTTAGGCTTTAGCAAGAGTCAAAGTATTTTGCGGCAAAAACATTACTAATCTTTCTTTCAGTATTTTAGTCAACATTATTATAATCAATATCAATAGTTCTCAAGTCTTTCACATATATCCTTCAATTCCAATTACTTATTCATTCTCGAAAACATCCTAATTCCGAACCACTTTTCGATGTAGGTGTGAGGATTAAGTCTCCATAACCAAGGAGCAACGACGATTCGAATCGATTAGTACCCAGCTGGGGATCCCTAACCACACTGTATATGTAGCACCTAAGCTTGCATATACCAACCCTGTCTACCACGGTTTTTCTATCCCTAAACTGATCCTGCGCCACCCGATAGCACAGTACTCCTCTCGTCTCCAGGCACGCCGGCCACGAGGGTACACGCTACTCTCGCCATCTCTCCACTCCTAGTGCGTGGTTGTCGGTTCAAGCAATAGAGCCACCGGAGATAGGGCTTCACGGAGTTTGTGGTTAGTTGCAAAGTCTCGATCACAGCAGGCCGACAACAAACAGACCCTAAATTCTTTTTCCGTTGGAAACCATGCATTGGGACTCTAACCCAAGTATACTGGTGACCACCCGGTTTTCACATCCCTTTTCCGTCGGCGACGATAAGTTGGGACTCTAACCCAATCATATGGCCACCGAACGGAAAATCCCTTCCCATCAGTGACGATGTAATGATCCGGTGCACAGCCACCGAACGAGAACATTACCAATTCCCTTTTTCATGAATTAATCAATAATATATATCACAATAGCTCAAAAATTGCATTTGTGCAAATCTAAATTATTCAAGTAGGGCTAAGCATTTTTCAAATATTTTATTTTAAAATGGTTTCCGGATATTTCAGTGGTCAAGGTTGGTAATGCATCAATTGGGTTATCAATCAACTCCTATAAACCTAATGCAGTAGATTAACTCAAGTTATAAACATTTTATAAATCACAAGAAAGGGGCTGAATGCACCGGGGCTTGCCTGTTGCTTGGAGTAGATAAAACTCTGAAGTCAAATGCCGAGAAGATCCACGTCCACCGAGAGAAGACCTTACTCGGGACTTGCTTCCAATAATATTTACCGCGCGTTTACTACATGAAATAATAATGCATGCTTAACATGATAATATGCCATGATGTAAGAGATGCCCTAAATTTGTGAAGTAAATAAAGTAAATTAATTTAGAAAGTTCAGTACAACTTTCCTTCACGATAAAGTTGCAAGTGCTAATTTATTGACCATTTTAATAGTCGTTAGAAGCCACATTAATCGACTTACACCACTCTTAAGCAAGTTAATAATTAACTCAAACAATTACTAAATATGCCAATGTTAACCTCCTTATAACACCATCACTCATTTGCTTAAGTAAGTCATCAACCCTAATAATATACATTGTTAATGTTTCTAATTAACAATTTCATTAAGAACTTAAACAACTAATTAAAGTGCTGAGGATCAACTCAAATTAATGTCTCAGGGACATTACTCAATCCGAACATCACACAATCCTAAAAGGATTAAGGTTTTTATCCATTTTATTAATCCATTTATAGGACATAAAATGATACAAAAAAATTATCTCCAAAAGGGCTCAAACTTTTGCTACAGCTTGGTCTCTGCCCCAAACAACACCAAGATAAATTTCATGATTTTCGGATTAACCGGGAATTTACTAAAATTCTTCAAAGTTGCATTTTCTAATTAAAAGGTACAATTTTAGCCCCTGTATAAAGTGCCCAAACATCATAATTAATATTTTTATAAAATTCTACATATTGCAGAGAGCTCACACAATTATTTTCATAATTTTTAATGAAGTAAATTAATCTATACAAAAAGATTAAAGCACAGAACTATTCACCCCAAAATATAAATAGAAAATGCTTTGGGAATTTCCAGAAAAAAGGAAATCAAAATCCGGCCCGGATCGGCCCACGGTTAAGCAGGCCGCCCCAGCGACCGAGCGCCCGCTCGCCCCATCACCTCCCTCTCACCGGCTCGTTGACTGTCAGGGCCCATTCGTCAGCCCCCTCTCTCTCCTCACCCGCCCTCTCGGCGCGTTTCCGCGCGCGCACGCGGCGGCTCGCCGCGAAGCTCGTCGCCGGCGACCCCCGCGACGTAACCGAGTGCCCTACCGCAGACCCTAAGGCCAAGCGGACAGCCTAGCGCACCTAACCCGACAACTACACACCTCAGTCGAGCTCAAGCGCGTCCAAGGCGGACCATCAGCAACCTGCTCACCGGCGAGCATCGGTCCGGCGGCTCTGACTCATCCTAGCACTGACCGACCTCCCCTAGGGCTACAGGAGACTCACCAGAGACCTATGGGTGCGCTAGTTAAGGATGGGAAAGATCGGGGATGCCTCATCGGCGTGCACAGCGACCTCAACGGTGTTCTCCGATGGCCACATCGGCGTTCCGGCTCGTCCTGCAGTGGAAACGACGAACGGACCTCTCTGTGAGCTTCACGAGTCCTTAGGGAGCACAAAACACAAGAGTAAGAGGAGAGAATGTCACCGAGACGACTTGGCCTCAACAAGACCGAGCGCGGCGGTGCTCCGCCGGAGTCCGAGACGATGACGAGCCGCCCAGGCGTTTCCGACGATGAAAGGCTGGGATACTAGGCTCAAACGACTCGCACAGAGATGACAAGGCTATGCACGAGATGGAGAGGGTGGAGGTAGCTTGAAGACGGTGAATTTTGGTAGACACCGAGACGATGCCGACGGCAGCAGGGAGGATGAAGAGACGACGACGGCGGCTTAGAGGCAGCTCCACAGCATGGCCCGGGCCCCCACGGACCCGACGCGCGGCCGAGTGCAGGGGATGGGTAGGGGCCTAGGGTCACTGTAGCTATAGGATCAAAACCTACCTCCTTATCCTTTTTGCAAAAATTACTTTTTATTTTGTCTATAAACTTGAAAAATTTCCTTAATAAGAGTTGTAGAAAATTTTATTCTGAGCAACTTTGGTTTTTGCACCACATTCAAATTTTGAAGGGATTTTGAATAGTTGAAAAGGGGGTAAAAAGGGATTTTGAATTTCAAATCTAATCCAGTCAAATCCTCAAGATTTTTCGAAATAAGTTGAAAATATCCAAAAATAAAAGTTGTTCCACTTGACAAGCCCTACAACTTTTATTAAAGGAGTTTTGTCGAATTCTTAAAAATTTTGAAATGACATTTTAAATTTGAATTCTTAAACACCAATTAGGGTTTTATTTTAAAATTTAACTCCATAACTTGAAAATCCTTAAATACTAAAGTTGTCCTATTTGAAAAGTATTACAACTTTCATTAAAGGTGTTTGGTTAAATTCTTGATATTTTTTGAATTTGTATTTCAAATTTACATATTCAAACACAGAGTACGGTTTTATTTGAAATTTTATTTAATAAATTCAAACTTACCCAAAATAGAAGTTGTTCAACCTTTAAATCTTTACAACTTTTGTTAAAGCCCCAACACTTAATTCCTTTTGGTTTTTGAATTAGGGTTTTGGGTCAGAATTAGGATTTATAATTGATTTTCTTTTATTTTCTCAATTGGATTTAGAATAATTGTTGACATTCGATAACGTCAACTTTTATTAGAAATTTAGACACAAAAGGATACATGAAAACATACTAGTCTAGGGTTTTAACTGACAGTTTCCACGAGTTTTGCATGTTCTGTATTTTCCAGGGACTATTCCAGAAAAGCATAAAAGAAGGGTTAAAGAGCATAAAAGACACGAAACTTAACCGCGAAGGAAACATCATCATTGGGACGCGGGAAGAGTGTAGAAGGCACCCGAAGCAACCTGGGGCCGAGCCCTGGCCAAGTGGGGCCGGGCGGCGCCCACCCTAGGGTTTCGTCGCCGCCTTCTGGAGTCTTCTTCCGCCGCCTCTTAGGAGTCATCTCGGCCCTATGTTTAAGTCGGTTTGATTCTACGGTGCACGTTCATCCCACCGGGCTATAAATAAAGGGGCAGACCCCCCCTGGAGGCATCAATCAATCATTCATCGAAGGCAACAAGTCTTCAAGCCATCAAGAGCCTACTAGTTTATCAAGAGCCTTCTAGTTCATTGTTCTAGCCTAGTTAGATTAGAGAGTAGAGGAGATCTAGTTCTTCGGCGGGATCTGGAGCCCCAGTATCCATCTGGAGCGCAGAGTTTGGTATAGTTCTGATTCTTTCTCTACTATTGTATTCTTCATTATGATTAGGGAAACATTGTTCTTAATAGTTCATATGTTCTTAATTACATTAGTCTTTGTCTACTTTAATTATATGTTTAGTATAGTTGGTTTGATCTTATTGAATTCATGTAATTGCTCGTATAGCGTTTATCCAAACGATCGTTGAGTAGATGATGAATAATGTGTAGACGTGGTGTCTAGATATTTCATTTATCTGCGAGTGCACCTTGATGTGCCGGGTCGTGTGGTAGTTCGCGTAGGTGACAGCTACGTTGATTCCTCTGTAGTCCACCCCCCGTATGTAGGCAAGCAGGCACGGTCGCGAAGTTGAGTGATGACTCTGTTTCACACCTTTTCTAGATGATGCCCTTTGCATGTGATCATGATATAGAACTAATCTGACAATGATTGCTAGATGTAATTGCACTAGTTAGAGTTATTCATTGACGTAGTTATAGAATTACCTTAGATATTAATTCCTTAGTTTATCCATTGGCTAGCTATTACTATGACTAGAAAGTGCTCATGTTTATCTTTATTAATGATGCTTGATCATACTTATCACCTGTATTTATCCTTATTATCTTGTGACCTCTACCTGTTATGAGTAGAGTATATGACATTGGTAATTTCACTTATTTATTGTATATGGTTGTTATCAATATAATAGATTGTAGTTTAACCAAGTCCTTCCCAGTGGAATAAATATAAATCGACAACCTGGTAGAACTCCTAGGCAAAATGCTATAATGGTATAATTATCTGTTCGCTTGCAGAATTGTTCTTAGTTTATATTTATTTATGTTTCTGCCTAGTCACATGGAATAATATGTAAAACCTTTCTTTATTCTTAGCATATATAATTTGGATTGACAACCCAGTTCATGCTAAAGAATGTTGGTAATAGATAAGTGGCTAGTTGCTAATGATCAGTTAATTAATTACCATACATCTTCTAATCTCGTCTCTAGTGTTAAAACTTATAAAGTTATATTTGGCGACGTTAGTAGATGTCACAAGCATTTTTGGCGCCGTTGCCGGGGAAGGCACATTAAACTTAGGAAATATTGATAAAACATATGCATCATGGATAATATTGTATTACCGATTTATCTCTAACTCAAACAGGCATACCCCTGTTTTTTATCTTTTACTTATCTTATGCAGGGTGATGAATGAATATTTTTTCTCTTCCAAATAATTTCACTGATGATCCAGAAAAACTCCTGAGAAGAAAGAAGTTTGTAGAGGCAAGGGACAATTTCAAGCTACCATCAAGAACACCCATCGCTGATCAAGTTAGTTCATCAAAGGAGCCAGCTCCAACATTGGAAGAAGAACACTTAGGAGAATCCTGTGTTTGAAGACATGGCTGAGAAGACACTGCGCGATTTCTCTGCCCCAACAACAGAAAAGATCTGGACTAGACCAGCAGTCAACACGGGGGAGAATGGATTCGAGCTCAAGCCTGCTCTTATCACCATGGTTCAAGCCAGCTAGTTTTGTGGAAAAGCTCATGAAGATGCAAATGCACACTTACAACACTTTTTAGAGATCTGCAGCACCTTCACGATCAGAGGAGTACCAAGAGATGCTATTTTACTCCGTCTTTTCCCATTTTCACTTTAAGGGAAAGCAAAGAAGTGGTTCTACACCAACAAAGACAAGAACACTATATGGGACCGATGCTCAACTGCTTTCCTGGCAAAGTTCTTTCCTACAGGCAAAACAAATGCTTTGCGTGGGAAAATCTCAAGCTTTCAATAGCAACATGATGAATTATTCATTGAAGCATGGGAGAGATTCCAATATTACATTGAAGGCTGTCCTAATCATGGGATAGAGGATTGGCTACTGATGCAGACCTCCTACCACGGGCTTATCTCAAGCACTCGTGAATCCATAGATGCTGCAGCTGGAGGAGCTTTCCTGTCACTGAAACTTTCAGAAGCTCAAGCACTTGTGGAGAAGATGGCCTCAAATCCGAGCTATAATAAAGAACGTATTCAACCTTGCAAGAGAGGAGGAGGCATCCATCATCTTAAGGAGATCGACATGGTCACTGCCAAGCTAGACCTCATCATGAAGAAACTTAACATAGAGAAGAAGGAAGTCATGCATATTGATGATTCTCGCACGTATTCAACCTCGCAAGAGAGGAGGAGGCATCCATCATCTTAAGGAGACCGACATGGTCACTGCCAAGCTAGACCTCATCATGAAGAAACTCAACATAGAGAAGAAGGAAGTCATGCATATTAATGATTCTCACATGACCTGTGAAGAATGTGGAGATTACGGGTATTCCGCTGTCAACTGCCTTACATTGCAAGAGGATGTGAATTTCATCAACAACAACACCTACTATTGTCCTCAACAAGGTCAAGGATGGAATCAGCCAAACCAAGGATGGAATCAGCAACCTCGACAAGGTAATTACCAAGGTAACAACCAAGGTAATAATTACAATAATTACAATCTTCCACCTTTAAGAGATTTAGTTGCTGGTCAATCTAAATTGATAGATCAAATGTCTAGAAAGGTAACCTCTAATGATAAAGCTTTAGGAAACATAAATACCAAAATGGATACCTTTGCTCCTGCTATAAAGAATCAGCACGACTTTAATAAAATGTTAGAATCACAATTAGCTAAGTTAGCTGCTGTTGTCCCTCCATTTGAGAAAGGTAATATTCCGGGCCAGCCGGAAGATTTGGAAACTGCTAACCTTGTTGATATTCACAATGCAACACAATACCAAATTGAGCCTGCAGATATACAGTGGATAGATCACTTACTACCTGAGAAGATGGGAGACCCTGAAAGACCTGTCATTCCTATCTCCATAGGATGTCACAGCTTTCCAAAAGCTATCTGTGATTTCGGCGCAAGTGTCAACATAATGCGTAAGGTAATCTATGAGAGAATATTAGGTGAATCCTTTATTATACACAGATATGCGTTTGCAGCTTGCAGATCAGTCTATTTGCTACCCCGAGGGAGTACTAGAAAAAGCTGTTATCAGAGTGGGGCAATCATATGTCCCAATTGACTTTGTGATCATGGATACCGGAGGAGATAAGAAGGCACCCATTATCTTGGGACGACCATTCTTATGCACAACCAAAGCCATCATCTATGCGGAACACGCCAAAATTGTCCTCTCTATCAAGGACAAGAAGGAGAGATTCTCGTTCAAGAACCGCATCCTGAAGGATCCAGCAGTCCCGAAGCAATTTCATCAACAAGAAGAGCAACAACAAGTGCCCAAGAAGAAGAACAATAGAAGACTGGAGGAAGAACAAGCCCCGACATGTACCTGAAGAAACCGTTCAACTTATCAATTCTATCAACATAGAAAATGATCATATGCTCCCAAAACCATTCCCAATAAAGAAAGGTGACCCAGATGTGCCAATCATTGACTGCACAATCAGAGACATCACTTTTCTCGACACCGTGTGCAACACTGGATCAGGCGTCAACGTAATGTCCAAAAAGGATATGATGAATCATTTGATGATTTACCATTATACCCAACATATATTCAATTGCAGATGGCAGATCCAATCACCTGAGATTCCCTGAAGGCATAGTCAAGGACGTCATGGTAAGAATTCAAGATAAATATACCCGCAGATTTTCTAGTTCTTGACATGCAGGAAGACAACGAATCGCCTATTCTTTTGGGAAAATCGTTCCTCTACACCGCCAATGCTATCATCTACATCGGGTCTTGACAGATCCACTTCAACCTACCCACTGGGAAGGTACGCTGTCAATTTAGAACACATCTTAACCATGAGCAGAACAGGAAGCAACGCAACAGGAGGAGACGCCAAGCTCGCCGTCATGCTGCCCAGCCTCACTATGGATGGGAGGAGTTCCCTGGTAAGATTGTGAAGTATGAAGACTGCTACAAGGAGCAAGAAGAAGCCGTACAAGCACCACGCTGGAGTCAGTGGGAAGCAAAAGCTGAGAGGATGGACCAGATTGCTAAGGCAGAGAAAGAAGAGATCCAGGCACAAGTAGAAGAATGGATGAAGAGAGACGAAAAATCAAGAGAAGTATACAAGGAAGAGCTGGAGTTAGAAAAGAGAGAAGCAGAAGAGACAGAAAAGATGGAAGGAGAAAGAAGAAGCACCTACTACACCACCACAAAATGGGGAATTGACCGAGGTAACATCAAACGATGAACCTACTGAGTAAGTACTCTCCTCTATCTAAGTCCTGTCGGCAGACTTTAAATTCCGTACCCTAGCCATAAGGTTAGAATGGTAGTTATCTAATTAAGTTAGCATTCATCAGTAATTTTACTTTAACACATTTAGCATAATCATTTTTGCATATTAAAAATAAAATAACAAAAATATTTTACTGCTTTATTTACTGCATCATAAAAATTAAAGCCCCATGTGAATAAACCTATGGTAACCCTTTAGGCGTATTTACTGTGGTGGCATAAAAATAAAAATAAAATAATAAAATAATAATAACAATCTATATTTACTTTGTTGCATTATGAAAATCCGATGCCCCATGGGAATGAATATTCCCTGTGGTGGCATAAAAATTATATAGCATGTATACATATTTGATTGCTGCATAAGAAACTTAGAAAAACCCTAACAAGGAAAATCCTATTAGAATCCTGCTAAAATCCATTAATTAAAATTAACTCAAAGAATAATCAAAGTACTTCATTGGCTGACCGCTAACCCCTTGATAATTCGTGCCTTCGAGTTTTGGTTTTCTTGTTGGAGTATAATTATGCAGGAATAATATAATGACTATGGAGAGAGTCTATTAGTGGCACCCACCAGGACTACTACTTAGCTCACTCTGAGAAACATTCAAGCACCAAATATTACAAACATCAAGCTTGGGGGAGGAGCATCCCCTAGTTATCAGGTAATTATACCTATGCACTTTATTGAGTCAACTTTATACAAGCACAGAATACCAAAAATATGTGAACACATGAAGGTTCATCATAGTATCAGTAGGAAAATCTAAAAAATACCAAAAATATGTGGGCACATGAAGCGCCACTCAGTTAGGAAGCTTCTGCTAGAAATATAAAATCGATCACTTACCATGGAGTGGTATTAAACCTAACCCCTCTCTATGAGATTTGGTATTTTTATTGGCAATTGTGTTTCATAGGAAAATACAAGATCAAAGAGCTAGTCAACCCGACACCTCTACGCTGTCAATACACCTGCTTCCCTGAAGGATCACTCAATTTGCAACATCAAAAATTCTGTCAAACGTCAAGCTTGGGGGAGGGCGCCCTCCAATTAAAATCCAGCTAAGTATAAGTTTCCTATCTTATTATTATTACTATATCGCTTTTTCGCATGAGTTAGCTAGTAAGATAAAATTTAAAAACCAAATAAATATTTAGCTATATATTAGAGTTTGTTTAGAGTTAGTCTAGGCTAGAACAAAATTAAATTTGATGAACACTAAATTTTATTTTGAAGATGATGAATAGTTGCTCTGCCCAATTCCTTTCAAGTGCCTAGTTGTCAAACTTAGATTTTCCTGAGTCTTGGATACTACTGTTTTAATATGAGAATTTACTCTGAACCTGAAACTTGTGGAGGCATATGCTTGAGCTAAATCTAGGTAATTGATTGATATGATTCATGAAGGTTGAGCTACTATTTATCTTATTCCTAATATTACTAAGTTATGTAGATTTATTTTTAAAAATTTAAAATCTACATGATGAGCTCTTGTATGACAAAATATGAATTCCTACCAAAACCATATATTATACATTTAGAGATAGGAAACTTTTGCACATTCATGCTGCTTGCTTTGCATTGAGTTTAGTTAACCTTTGTTGAATACCATATGAGAGTCTTGTCATGCTTTTAAAACCAAGATCGCGTAAACACCTCAGCACATATGCATTATTCCTACCCTGGGAGTAATCGCAACCATTTCCACTTTCATCTATGTTCATCATAAAAATAGTTTTCTCCTGCACTGGGAGTAAACACCAAAAGTATATAAACCCCATAGGACAGCCCTGTTATAAATGCTCTAAGTTTTCACTATTGTTATCTCTCCA
This sequence comes from Eremochloa ophiuroides, assembly GCA_038502445.1. Taxonomy (NCBI): domain Eukaryota; kingdom Viridiplantae; phylum Streptophyta; class Magnoliopsida; order Poales; family Poaceae; genus Eremochloa; species Eremochloa ophiuroides. The sequence continues at coordinate 25,493,726 of JAHLJS010000003.1, read as the reverse complement.
AACCATATATTGGATGCATATGGCTATGCAAAAATATGAAAATAAAAGGGAGTAAAAGATGGACAAGTGTCCTAACATTAAAACAATGGGTACTAGAATGCCCGCCTCCCGAATAAAAAAAAGAAGAGAAAGAGAAATAAATAATGATAGCCCATGTGTTCCTCCAAGTTCCAAAGGAGAGTGAATCATTTCAAAGAGTATAAGTAGAATTAGAGTTAGCCACTAAATACCTTATGTACACATATCCACCATATTCCATAGACATGCACATCTTGATTTGATTGTATGCCTCGATTCTCTGTGGATCCATCGTTTGACTTTACAACATATGAATTGCAAGTATGCTTAAACCTTACTTTTGCCACTCCTATGAGCTCCACTATAATCCTTAGTTATAGGAAGGCATAACATAAATGCCTTAAGTGAGATCCACAAATACCACATATTGAGAGACTTGAGGGTGTCATACAATTAAGCTCTGAGGTTTGTTTCGAAAACTTGCAAAACTCCGGAATGCTAGTACTGTGAAGAATTTGAGACATAGTGCTTGACTTAATTGTTCTATCCTTCAATTGCTCAAGACTTATGCGAGGGTTATAAAGCTCCATAGTTAAAGGTAAAACGAGTAAGTCTGAAGGTTATAGCAGTTATTGTCTAATCTGGAGGAGAATTTCTGTTTGAAAGCATGTGTACTTGGAAAGAATGAAAGCATTGTAGCAACTACTGATTCAAATACATTTGTAATTAGGCTTAGTTTGTTTGCCAAGTGACTGGCAAAAGGTAAACCTGGGGGAGTTGTTGACGGTCGGTAACTGTCAACTTTTATTACAAAAGGATACATGAAAACATACTGTTGACATCTACTAACGTCGCCAAATATAACTATATAACTTTTAATGCGAGAGGCGAGATTAGAAGATGAATGGTAATTAATTAACTTGTCATTAGCAACTAGCCACTTTTCTATTGCCAACATTCTTATGCAAGAACTAGGTTGTCATCCCTAATTAATAATGCTAACAATAAATAAAGGTTTCATATATTAATCTATGTAACAAATATAAATATAAAATAAGATCAGTTCTGCAAGCGAACAGATAATTATACCATTGTAGCATTTTACCTAGAGAGTTCTACCAGGTTGTCGATTTATATTTATACCACTGGGAAGGACTAGGATAAACTTTAATCTATTATATTGATAGTGACGGTATACAATGGATAAGTGACATTACCGATGTCATTTACTCTACTCATAAGGTAGAGGTCACAAGATAAATAAAGATAAAGGTGATAAATATGATCAAACATCACAAATAAAAGATAATCATCAGAGCACTCTCTAGTCATAGTAATAGCTAGCCAATGGATAAACTAAGGAATTAATATCAAAGGTAATTCTATAACTACATCAATGAATAACTCTAATTAGTGCAATTACATCTAGCAATCATTGTTAGACTAATCCTATATCATAATCACATGCAAAGGGCATCATCTAGGAAGGATGTGAAACAGAGTCATCATCCAACTTCACGACCGTGCCTGCTGGCCTACATACGGGGGGTGGATTACAGAGGTGAAATGACCTCGATTTCCGCGAAAGGAAATCCACAGGCTTGAATTGTAATTCAACAGATTGCTTGGAACAACCCATGAAATTACCCATATCTCAGTTGAAACTAGAATCCATACAACGATAATTTAAGTCTTACATAAACATTTATTACATCGCCACATTGGCGGAACCAACATTCAGAGAAGCTTAGAAGATGCGGAAGCGATTCATCCTTCACGGCCAACTTGAGTGTAGCACGTGACCCTATTCCTCGTCATCATCTCCGTCGAAGTCGTACTCATTCTCGTCACCTGACTAGCAAATTTATCAGTACGATATGTACTGGCCACGGAGCCCACCTATGATAGCAGTCGCTTTGTGGAAAGTGGATGCAAGGCTGATCAAACAGACCTATAGGCTGGGGTTTCCTATGCAAGTGTAATCATTATTTTTAATAGTCAAATTTATATCCCATCCAACTCCTAACCATTTCACCCAACCCATTCCAATCCCATCCCATACACCACCTCTCGCACACCTCGCACTCATTCGGCAGGCCCAACTCCCTCTCGGGCCTGTCTCAACGGCACACTGCCGCATCGGGCACACTGCCGAACAAATGTCACCCTAGGGGGAGAAGAGAACACTCACTACACTAGTAGAAGCTTCACTAGGAAAGGTCCATAGCCAACAAGTTGGCATATGTATCGATCGATTAACCACACACACTCTGTAGAGGTTTCACTACTCACAAGATTAGCCATCATAGGTGTTGCGCAAACACCTAGGCTGATTTCCGGGTGCTTGCTTGCCTAGGTCGATGCCACCCTACCACTCTGCCCTGGGATATTCCGGATCCAACACCGTTATGCTGAGACTGGGGGACACAGTACCGGGCCCATCCAGTGGTACTGCGCATCTAGAACGGAACGGGAACCCATCGACCGTTTCCGCCCTCCCTTATCACCTCTCATCCTAACAGTAGTGGCACCGTCCTACCAAGTAGTCTAGCCGTCTCCCGCCCATCAGAAGCGAGTGAGTAGAAAAGAATTCCCATGAACATGAAACTAGTCCGTCCTAGGTTTGACCAAGCAGGCATCTTCACTTAGGGGATACTCTCCCCATGCCATCACAGCACCTCCGTCCACGGGCTTCAAACCACCAAGGCTATCCCACCCAGAACCTCCTTAACATCTTTACCCGCCACAGGTATCTCGCGTGGGGATGCCCAGGTTGCACCCCCGGCACGACTTGCCCCACGGGCTTGTCTCATATCCAACTTGGTCGAGATCAACCCTTACCACGCACCCAAGACGCACGCAGCACTCTCTCCCAGTGGTTATAATCAGGTTCACATATTCACCGTCCCAATTCCACCACATAACACATAGCAAGTAGTAAGTAGTGGAAGAGTAACAGTATTAAAGCAGCAGCTAACCTAGCAGCGGACAGCAGGGTAAAGTCTTAGCAAGGCAGGGAATTCAAATATACTATCATGCAACCTATGCATAACATATAATCATAAAGCAAACTGACAACAATGTCATTAGCAATGTGTAAATAGGATCTAAGGATTTGGTGGGACGTGGCACCTTCGTAGTTGTCGCCTAGCTCCTGAAGGTACTCGTGGTCGCCCTCCTCAGTCAGATCCTCCTCCATCTCTGAAATTAATTACGACATATTCGCGTTAGCGACTCCTATAGAGTATTTCAGAAAGATCCAATAAAATAAAGAACCAAATGCACACAAATATAGTCTTAGATTGTAGATCTCATTTTTGTGAGAATTTTGGTATATGGTGCGTAATTTTTGGACTTCATATGAATAAGTTATGAATTTCCGAAGATTATCCTGTTTTCTGGAAATGGAAAAAGGCCAAATAAACTAGGGAGTGACACGTGGCAGCTTCTGATTGGTCAGGCACTGTTCACGTTGACCAGGTCAACGGTCTGGCTGGCACTGGTCTGCTGACATCAGCATGACGTCATTGCTGACGTCATGCGTTGACCAAGTCAACGGCGTCTGGCCAGCGGGGTCGGGTGACGTCATCGTGACGTCATCACGACGTCATCACCAGGACGCGTGTCGACTTCGTGACACGCCACGTGGCGGCTTCCGGTGCTCCGTGGGGTGCTGGTGCATGGGCCCGGCTCACGGTGAACCGCACGAGGGCCAGTTCATGGGCCGACGACCCGGCTCATGGTGAACCAAGTTCCCCTACTCCTTTTCCCATACGGTCTACGGTGGACAGGGTCTACGGATGTGGCGCCTCAGCAGAACACATACCCGATGGTCGCCCACCAGGTGTTCGACGCTGGTTCCCAGAGACTCGCCGGCGGCGACGAAGCACGCCAGTGGTCGAGCGGCTCCTCGGCTCCTCCGGCGGGATCTTTCTTGTTCATCCGATAGGTGTGTAGGTCTGGCGGGGGTCTCAAATAGGTGTCTTGGGCTCCTAGCCGCCGGATTTCAGTGTCACGGCGGCCGGCGGCGAGGTCGCTGTGACGGTCGGGCTACTGCGGGGCTAGACAAGGCCTCCAGAAGATGGTTACACCCTCGATGGTCTCTGTATATGGTATCGCGGTCTCCAATTTGGCTAGTAGGGTCCCCTTTGGTGCTCGACCACGGCACAGGCGCCTCTCCGGCGAGGCGGGCGGCGGTGTGGTTGCCGGGGTTCGGTTTTGGCACGAACGGGTGTGGTTTCCTTCTATTGACATAGTCAGTAAGGCCCTCGGGTCGTTGGTGGCAACTTGGGGTCACAGCAGGGTCTCCTCACGGCTACGGTACACGGCGGCTCACCGGCGAGGTCGCGATACATGCGGCCGAGGCGAACGGGGACGAGGGGTCGTGGCGTTGCTCCACGACGACTAGCCTACACGGATAGTGGACGGTGTCGCTCGGAACGTCGGAGGTTTGTGGCGGAACGCGCCATGGTGAGCACGCTCTGCCGGGAACGCGCCGCGCCGCGTTGCAGGTCACCCAGTGGCGCTCGGTCCGGTGGCTGGGGTCTGTCAAGTGCCCGTGTCGTGCAGGTGTTTCCCGGAGTCGGTAGTGACTCGTGCCTGCGCCTTCCAGAGGTGGAACGCCATGGCACAGTGAAGGGCGGGGCTGGACACGGCGTGCGGCAGCTCACCGAGGTGCCGAGGAAGAAAGGATGGCGATGCAGTGGAGAGTTGAAGCCGTGCAGCTGTTCGCCGTGCCGTGCAGCTCCGCGGCGATGGCACCGTCTCCTCCTCCGGTGCCGGCAGTGCTCCGTCGCGATGGTGCTCCGGCAGCGCCTCCTCCTTCGATCCGCCTCCTTCCTTTCTCTCTCAGTGTCGCGGTGGGGTGGTGATCCTGTGCCACAGCGCGGCGGCGGCGAGTGGAAATGCGGTTGGGCTCCAGGAGGTCCCCTTTTATAGCCGTGCTCGAGCGGCTCTAATGGCGGACGGCTAGGATCTCGTCCGGCGGATCTGAGGGCTACGGGCAAGTTGCTTTAGGGTTCCAGGTGAACGCAGGAGGTCTTCTTGTTGTTTAGGTGACTGGGGAAAACGCGGGGGACTACCCAGGGGACAGGCATGCCGGGGTCATGCGAATTGCGTGACCCTGCCGGTTGTCGCCTGTGGGGAAGAAGAACAGGGTTGGGGTGTTCGTGCGCTGACAGGCGAGGTCCGGACGGTCAGCGGCTGTGGTACTGGGCGTGCTGTGTTCCTTGATAGCGGGCTGGCCCAACTCGCTGTGTGTTGCGTGGGTGCTCCTAAACGTGCGCGCGGGGATGGGCCGCGGCGTGGGCCGGTGGCGCGTGTAAGTAGGAAGGGGAGGAGGGCTCGGCTGGCTGGGCTAGCAGGCCGGTTGGGCCGAGCTGGTTGGTTTGCTCTCTCTCTCCCTTTTCCTTACTCTATTTTCTTTTCCAATTTCCTTAGTGTATAAATATACATAGGCATTGCTTTTATATAGTTTAAATAAATGCTTAGGCCAAGCATAAAATGCAAATAAAAATCCCAATTATGATGCATGATCTATTACTTTATTTCAAAGGAATTAAAGTGCTAGCTATTTTTCCCATATCTAATATTTGCATAATTAAATCTACATGCATGCATAAGGAATGTGTTTTCCAAAATAATTAAATGAAAAATTTAAATTGGTTGGGATTTTTGGTGTGGGACTTTTAGGGTTGTTACGAGAGGACTCAACGCAAGCTGTCACATACGCGATCTACCAAACGACCCGGCATATCAGGGTGCACTCACAGATAAATAAAATACCTAGACACCATGTCTACATATTGTTCATCATCTATCCATCGTCTGCATGAATAAACGCTATACGAGCAATTGCATGGATTCAATAAGATCAAACCAACTATACTAGATATATAATCAAAGTAGACAAAGACTATTGTAATAAAAAACATATGAACTATTAAGAACAATGTTTCCCTAATCATAATGAAGAACACAATAGAGAAAGAAATAGAATTATACCGAACTCCGTGCTCCAGACAGACGCCGGGGCTCCAGATCCGCCGAAGAAATAGAACTCTTCTACTTTTAATCTAACTAGGCTAGAACTATGAACTAGGAGGCTCTTGATGAACTAGGAGGCTCTTGATGGCTTGAGGACTTGATGCCTTGAATGAATGATGGGTTGATGCCTCCAGGGGGGTCTGCCCCTCTATTTATAGCCCGGTGGGATGCACGTGCGCCGTAGGATCAAACCGACTTGAAACAAGGGCCCAGATGACTCCACAAAGGCAGCGGAAGAAGACTCCAGAAGGTAGGCCAAAACCCTAATGGGGGGGCGCCGGTCGGCCCCACCCTGATGGGTCTCGGGCCCCGGTGCTTCGGGTGTATTGTAGACTCTTCCAGTGTCTTCGTGATGATGTTTTCTTGGCAGATAAGTTTCGTGATATTTATGCTCTTTAACCCTTCTTTCATGCTTTTCTGGAATAGCCCCTGGAAAATACAGAACATGCAAAACTCGTGAAAACCGTCAGTTAAAACCCTAGACTAGTGTGTATTCATGTATCCTTTGGTGTCGAAAGTTTTAATAAAAGTTGACGTTATCCACCGTCAACAACACCCCCAAGCTTGGCAAACAGACTAAGCTTAATTACTAATGTAATTGGATCAGGAGTTGCTACAATGTTTTTATACTTTCCAAGTACACATGCTTCAAACATAGATTCTCCTTCGGATTAGACAAAACTGCTCTAACTTTTAAACTTACCCATTTTACCTTTAACTATGGGGCTTTATAATTCTTGCCTTAGTCTTGAGTAATCGAAAGAAAGAACAATCAAGTCATGCACTATGTAACAAATTCTTCACAGTACCAATATTCCAGAGTTTTGCAAATTTTCAAAGTAAAACTCAGAGCTTTAATTGTATGACACCCTCAAGTCTCTCAGTATATATGGTATTTGTGGATCTCATTAAGGCATTAATGTTATGTCTTCCTATATCTAAGGATTATAGTGGAGCTCATAGGAGTGGCAATAACAAGGTTTACGCATACTTGCAATTCATATGTTGTAAAGTCAAACAATGGATCCACAGAGAATCGAGGCATACAATCATACCAAGATGTGCATGTGTATGGAATATGGTGGATAGGTATATATGCGGTATTTAGTGGCTATTCCTAATTCTACTTTTGCTCTTTGAAAATGATTCACTCTTCTTTGTAACTTGGGGGAACACAAGGGCTATCTTTATTTTTCTCTTTTTTTCCATTTGGGAGGTGGGCATCTAGTACCTATTGTTTTAATGCTGGGACACTTGTCCATCTTTTACTCCACTTTTCATATTTTTGCATAGCCACATGTATCCTTTGAATATAAATAACTGGAGAGATAATAATAAGAACTTAAAGCAATTATATCAAGGCTGTCCTACGGGGTATATATATTATTGGTGTTCACTCCCAGTGTAGGAGAAAACATTTTTATGATGAACATTGATGAAAGTGGAAATGGTTGCAATTACTCCTAGGGTAGGAATAATGCATATGTGCTGAAGTGTGTATGTGATCTTGGTTTTAAAAGCATGACAAGACTCTCATATGGTATACAACAAAGGTTGACTAAACTCCATGCAAAGCAAGCATCATGAATGTGCAAAAATTTTTCTATGTCTAAATGTATAATATATGGCTTTGGTAGGAATTCATACTTTGTCATACAAAAGCTCGTCATGTAAATTTTAAATTTTTAAAATAAATCTCCAGAATTTAGTAATGCTAGGAATAAGATAAATAGTAGCTCAACTTTCATGAATCATATCAATCAATTATCTAGACTTAGCTCAAACATATGCCTTCACAAGTTTCAGGTTCAGAGTAAATTTTTAATTTAAAACAGCAATATCTAAAACTCAGGAGAATTTAAGTTTGACAACTAGGCATTTGGAAAGTATTGTGACAGAGCAACTATTCATCATCTACCAGACAAAATTTTAATGTTCATCATTTGTTATTAATTCTAGCCTAGACCGACTCTAAACATACTCTAATATATAGATAGATATTTATTTAGTTTTTAAATTTTATCTTACTAGCTAACTCACGCGAAAAAACGATATTGTAATAATAATAATAATAATAAAATAGGAAACTTATACTTAGCTGGATTTTAATTGGAGGGTGCCCTCCCCCAAGCTTGACGTTTGACAGGGTCTTTGATGTTGCAGATTGAGTGATCTTTCTGAGCAGTGTATGGCAGTGTAAGGGCGTCGGGTTGACTAGCTCCTTGATCTTGTGTTGTCCTATGAAACTCAATTGCCAATAAAAATATCAAATCTTATGGAGAGGGGTTAGGTTTAATACCACTCCATGGTAAGTAATTGATTTTATATTTCCAGCAGATGTTTCCTAACTGAGTGGACCTTCATGTGCCCACATATTTTTGGTATTTTCTGAAACGTGTGGACCTTCATGTGCCCACATATTTTTGGTATTTTTTTCGATTTTCTTATGATACTATGGTAAACCTTCATGTGTTCACATTTTTTGGCATTTTGTACTTGTATAAAGTAGACTTAATAAGCGCATAGGTAAAGTTACCAGAGAATTAGGGGATGCTCCTCCCCCAAGCTTGATGTTTGCAATACTTGGTGCTTGAATGATCTTCAGAGCAAGTTGGTTAGCAGCAGTCTTGATGGGTGCCACTAATAGACTCTCTCCTTAGTCATAATATTATTCTTGCATAGTTATACTCCAACAAGAAAACCAAAACTCGAGGCTCGAATTATCAAGGGGTTAGCGATCAGCCAATGAGCACTTTGATTATTCTTTGAACTGATTTGAATTAATAAATTTTAGCCAGGATTCTAACAAGATTCTTTTTTGGGGGTTTTTTTCTAAGTTTCTTATGTAGCAATCAAAAAATGTATACATGCAATATATAGTTTTTATGCCACCACAGAGAATATTCATTCCCATAGGGCTTAGGATTTTCATAATGCAACAAAGTAAATATAGATTGTTATTTTTATTTTTATTTTTATACCACCATAGTAAATATGCCTACAGGGTCACCATAGGTTTATTCACATGGGGCTTTAATATTTATGATGCAGTAAATATTTTTGTTGTTTTATTTTTAATATCCAAAAATGATTGTACTAATAAATATGCTAAGCAAAATTACTAATGAACGCTAACTTAATTAGATAACTACCATTTTAACCTTATGGCTAGGGTACGGAATTTAAAGTCTACCGACAGGACTTAGATAGAGGAGAGTACTTACTCAGTAGGTTCATCGTTTGAGGTTACCTCAGTCAATTCCCCATTTTGCGGTGGTGTAGCAGGTGCTTCTTCTTTCTCCGTCCATCTCTTTTCTGTCTCTTCTGCTTCTCTCTTTTCTAGCTCCAGCTCTTTCTTGTATGCTTCTCTTGATTCTTCATCTCTCTTCATCCATTCTTCTACTTGTGCCTGGATCTCTTCTTCCTCTGCTTTAGCAATCTGGTCCATCCTCTCAGCTTTCGCTTCCCACTCACTCCAGCGTGGTGCTTGTACGGCTTCTTCTTGCTCCTTGTAGCAGTCTTCATACTTCACAATCTTACCAGGGAACTCCTTCCATCCACAGTGAGGCTGGGCAGCCTGACGGCGGGCTTGGCGTCTCCTCCTGTTGCGTTGACAGCGTACCTTTTCAGTGGGTAGGTTGAAGTGGATCTGTCCAGACCCGATGTAGATGATAGCATTGGCGGTGTAGAGGAACGGTCTTTCCAAAAGAATAGGCGATTCGTTGTCTTCCTGCATGTCAAGAACTAGAAAATCTGCGGGTATATATTTATTTTGAATTCTTACCATGATGTCATTGACTACGCCTTCAGGGAATCTCAGTGATTGGTCTGCCATCTGTAACTGAATATATGTTGGGTATAATGGTAAATCATCAAATAATTCATCATATACCTTTTTGGACATTACGTTGACGCCTGATCTAGTATCGCAGATGGTGTCAGGAAAAGTGATGTCTCTGATTGTGCATTCAATGATTGGTACACCTGAGTCACCTTTCTTTGTTGGGAATAGTTTCGGGAGCATATGATCATTTTCTGTGTTGATAGCATTGATTAGTTGAGCTGTTTCTTCAGGTACATGCTGGGGCTTGTTCTTCCTTCCATCTTCTATTGTTCTTCTTCTTGGGTGCTGGTTGTTGTTGTTGCTCTTCTTGTTAATGGAATTGCTTCGGGACTGCAGGAGTCTTGAGGATGCGGTTCTTGAATGAAAATCTCTCCTTCTTGTTTTTGATGGAGAGGACAATCTTGGCGTGTTCCGCATAGATGATGGCTTTGGTTGTGCATAAGAATGGTCGTCCCAAGATAATGGGTGCCTTCTCATCTCCTTCAGTATCCATGATCACAAAGTCAATTGGGACATATGATTTCCCCACTCTGATGACAACTTCTTCTAGTACTCCCTCGGGGTAGCAAATGAACTGATCTGCAAGCTGCAAACGCATATCTGCGTACAACAAAGGATCACCTAAAATTTTCTCATAGATTACCTTGGGCATTATGTTGATACTTGCGCCAAAATCACAGATAGACTCTATAAAGTTATGACATCCTATGGAGATAAGAATCACAGGTCTTCCAGGGTCTCCCATCTTCTCAGGTAGTGAGTGATCTATCCACTGTATATCTGCAGGCTCAATTTGGTATTGTGTTACATTGTGAATATCAATAAGGTTAGCAGTTTCTAAATCCTCCGGCTGGCCCGGAATTTTTCCTTCCTCAAATGGAGGGACAGCAGCAGCTACCTGAGCTAATTGTGATTCTAACATTTTATTAAAGCTGTGCTGATTCTTTATAGCAGAAGCAAAGGTATCCATTCTGGTATTTATGTTTTCTAAAGCTTTATCATGTGAGGATACCTTTCTAGACATTTGATCTAACAATTTAGATTGACCAGCAACTAAATCTCTTAAAGGTGGAAGATTATTATTATTGTAATTATTACCTTGGTTGTTACCTTGTCGAGGTTGCTGATTCCATCGTTGGTTTAGCTGGTTCCTTCCTTGATTTTGCTGAGGATGATAGTAGGTGTTATTGTTGATGAAGTTCCCATCCTCTTGCAATGTAGGGCAGTTGACAGCTGAATGCTCGTAATCTCCACATTCTTCACAGGTCATGCGAGAATCAATGGTATGCATGACTTCCTTCTTCTCTATGTTGAGCTTCTTCACGATGAGGTCTAGCTTGGCAGTGACCATGTCAGTCTCCTTTAGATGATGGATGCCTCCTCCTCTCTTGCGAGGTTGAGTACGTTCTTCATTACAGCTTGAATTTGAGGCCGTCTTCTCAACAAGTACTTGAATTTGAGGCCATCTTCTCCAGCTGCAGCATCTATGGACTCACGGGTGCTAGAGACTAGCCCGTGGTAGAAGGTCTGCAATAGTAGCCGATCCTCTATCCCATGATGAGGACAGTCTTCAATGTAATCCTGGAATCTCTCCCATGCTTCAGTGAATGATTCGTCATATTGCTGTTGAAAACTTGAGATTTTCCCACGCAGAGCATTCGTCTTGCCTGTAGGAAAGAACTTTGCCAGGAAAGCAGTTGATCATCAGTCCCATGTAGCGTTCTTGTCTTTGTTGGCATAGAACCACTACTTGGCTTTCCGCAGAAGTGAAAATGGGAAAAGACGGAGTAAAATAGCATCTCTTGGTACTCCTCTAATCGTGAAGGTGCTGCAAATCTCTAAAAAGTGTTGTAAGTGTGCACTTGCATTTTCATGAGCTTTTCCACAAAACTGGTTGGCTTGAACCATGGTGATAACAGCAGGCTTGAGCTCGAATCCATTCTCCCCAGTATTGACTGCTGGTCCAGTTCCGGATGTTTTCTATTGTTGGGGCAGAGAACTCACGTAGCGTCTTCTCAGCCATGTCTTCAAACACAGGAGATAAATATTCTCCTAAGTGTTCTTCTTCCAATGTTGGAGCTGGCTCCTTTGATGAATGAGCTTGAGCAGCAATGGGTGTTTTCGATGGTAGCTTGAAATTATCCCTCGCTTCTACAAGCTTCTTTCTTCTCAGGAGTTTCTCTGGATCGTCAGTGAAATTATTTGGAAGAGAAAAACCATTCATTCATCACCCTGCATAAGAGAAGTAAATGATAAAAAACAGGGGTGTGCCTGTTTGAGTTAGAGATCAATCGGTAATACAATCTTATCCATTATGTATACATATGCTATCAATATTTCCTAAGTTTAATGTGCCTTCCCCGGCAACGGCGCCAAAAATACTTGTTGACAGCTACTAACGTCGCCAAATATCACTATATAACTTTTAATGCGAGAGGCGAGATTAGAAGGTGAATAGTAATTAATTAACTTGTCATTAGCAACTAGCCACTTTTCTATTACCAACATTCTTATGCAAGAACTAGGTTGTCATCCCTAATTAATAATGCTAAGAATAAATAAAGGTATTATATATTAATCTATGTGACTAGGAAGAAATAAATATAAATATAAAATAAGATCAGTTCTGCAAGCGGACAGATAATTATATTAAGAACAGTTCTGCAAGCGGACAAATAGCTAGCCAATGGATAAACTAAGGAATTAATATCTAAGGTAATTCTATAACTACGTCAATGAATAACTCTCACTAGTGCAATTACATCTAGCTAGTGCACTGAATTAATATCTACATTCATTTCCGGTGGAATGAACGTGCGCCATGGGATCAAACCGACTTAAACAAAGGGCCGAGATGACTCCTAGAGAAGCGGTGGAAGAAAACTCCAGAAGATGGGCCTGAAACCTAGAGGGGGGCGCCGGCTGGCCGCACCGTGGCACCGGCCGGCCCCACCCTCGTGGGTCTCGGGCCCCGGTGCTTCGGGTGTGTTTCAAATACTTCTAGTGTTCTCGTGATGATGTTTCCTTGGCGGTTAAGTTTCGTGGTAATTAAGCACTTTAATCTTTCTTTTAAGCTTTTCTAGAATAATCCCTGGAAAATCTACAATTCACCAAAACTCGTGGAATTTGTCAGTAATAACCCCTATGCTTCTATTACTGATCTTCCCTAGGCATTAGTTGATGGTATAAAATTGGTACTTAACGACCGTCAACAATACCCCCAAGCTAAGTCTTCGCTAGTCCCTTAACAAAGTTGACTTGAAATAATTTATTCAGAGTTCCATAAAAATGTATAACTCCCAACAAATACTTAAATATTAAACAGAAATTCTTCTCCGGATTGAAATTCATTAATCCACCTTCCAAACTTATTCTTATTCTTTTCAATCATGGGGCTTTTAAACTAGATCTTGGGTAATTGAGAGACAGAATAATCAAGCAAGCACTAAGTCTTTCATCCTTTGTTTCAACCATTGCTCCAGAGATTTTTTTTAAATAAGCATATAGTTTTTATTTAGGAAATAATGAGAGCCTACTAATAAGATTGCAGAGGACTACTAAGCTATACATCATGATTGAATGTGTAATTGTGATTAAATTTTATTTTTGAACTCTTATACATTATCCTCTCTTTTCTGTCTTTCTGAAGGGTGTGGGTTATCTTCCAGCGGATACTTTTTGTACCCATTTTTTTCTCTCAGGTGAGTGTCTTTGCACCCATTGTCTTTCTCTCTATTTTCTTGGTATAAACCCTTTTGATATGGCATCTTTCAGACCCATACTTCTTCGGTATGCCATCTTTTAATTTTATAACACAAACTCTCTGTTAGACTTCTAAGAGAGAGACTTGTGCATAGAGTGAAAACTTTTTGTGCATGTGAATTCAATCATGAATGCATAACAGAATAGTCTACTTACATCATATTAGCAGAACAAATTATTATATTTGTTTTGACTTTGATTTTTGAAATGTCTGGAGCTTAGGTGTCACTTAGGATAAAATAAATAGTAACTCAAACCTTATTATATCACATCCATCAATTACTTAGAAAAGCTTATGCTAACCTACTGACATCAAGTTTCAGAATAAATTTTCATGGTAGGTAAACTTCATGCAATTTCGTAGGAGAATTTAAATTTAAATACTGAAGCAATTGCAGGAAATTATATTTAACAAATTAAATATCCTTTTGATTTTTCTCTAGCTTCAAGTTCTTAATTATTCTAAAAACAAATTGAATGCGGAATTTATAGCAAACTTAATTATACAATCTATTTTATTTTTTTGGATTTTTATTTTTTTAAGCAAGCAGAATTTTAATGCAATAACTAATGAAAGCGGTAAATAAATTTTTATTTGGGTTTCTTGTTGTTTGTAGCAATATTGAAATTGATAGAATTAAAGACTGAATTAAATACTGAAATAAAAAGCATATATAAAGGTGAGAGGTACTCACCTGGCGGGGATCTCCCCCAAGTTGGATGTTGCTCAGTAATATGGTGGAGGTGTCCAGGCGGGTATCCCATCTGATGTATCAAATACTCCAATCCGCTCTGCGTCTACTGCTGTCCCTGATATATCTGATCCAGTCGTTGGTCCGTGCTGTGCTGCCTATTGTTCATGCTGGTAGAACCTATCGTCGACCTGCTGCTGCCACTGCTCGTGCTGGTGCAGTGTGTCGCTTATCACATTCTGTCCCTGTTCAATGTTAGTGAGATGCATAGATAATGCTGAGAAATCATTAGCGGTAGCTGAAAAGTGCTGCTCAGGTAGGGCGATAGTAAGTCATCTTCTGGTGGTGCGTGGAACGGATACGGTCCACCAGCGGTGAAATCCGTGTTCCCGCATGTAAAAAATGATGCTCGTCCTCTCTGAAAATCAGTTGCTCCCCAACCCGCTGCTGCTGCTGGCTGCTGACGAAGATTCTCCTTGCTGAAATGTGGCCTGTTCCTCCCATCCTGTATGTGCAGTCCATTGCTGGCGTGGCTCCTGCGTTGATACCTGTTCTCCAAAATTAACATAATGGGAATAAGCTGGCCCAGACTGGTGCTGGGTCAGCTCCAGTAAATTAGCTCTCGGCGCCCTACTGATGCGCGCGGACGGACACCTGCCAATATTAGCTCTAACATCTGGAAAAATAAAATTCTGGACTGAATAAATTCCTAACTCTCAGTCTGGCAGTTCGTACTCATTGTTCATAATTTTTATAAATCATGACTATTTTATTATTTCAGCGTTTGAGCATGTGAGCACGAAAGAAAAAATAAGAAACCAATAATTCTGCGGGCATCAGAAATATAAACAAGTGAAGCATTCGATAACAAACCCAGCCTTGCAGCTAAACGTGTAATCCAGGAAGTAAAAGAAATACTGCACTTTCTCAAGGAAGGGACAGTTCTCCAATAATTCAACATCATTTTTACAGGTGACGCCTTCCTCTTTTTAATCATGATATATAACAAATGTAGTTTATCTTGTTTAATAGTATTTAACTCTTCTCTAGGAAAGAATGTAAAAGCTAGCCATTTAAGCATAAATCTCAGTGTGGGATGATGAACTTCTTCACTAGTATATTTTTTCTCTCTGGTTTCTTTGCAGTAATACTCTCCTAAAAATTATCTTTATCAAAGTCTTGGAGAGTTTTAGAAATATTGACTACACACTGATTATTAAATCCCAATGCTAAACTAAGAGTTTTCCATGAGAGAGGTGAAAGGTTTATTAAACATTCTAAAATTAATCCTCATCATCATCAAAGTCTAGGGTGCTAATAAATTCTATAGTGAGTAGCTTGCTACCCTGCTCATTAATTTACCATGCATTTTCTCATCCAACATTTCTAAAAATAAGCTCAAACTCGGAATCCATTCCGGTTTCATGGAGTAAAGTGGCAGTCAAAAATTAGAGTATGCGTAAATTCCTTATTTTTAACCACATTTAAAATTTCTCTCTGGGGTCTAGTTGGTAATGAAATTTGAGTGATGCTTATGAGCTCATATCCTCTCGTCCGGTTAGGAAGAGGATGACGGGTTGTCATACGTGAAGGGTGATGGAGGATCGATATTCATATCGGAGCCGACGAACGATGGCACTTGTGATGACGATTGGCTTCTTAGTTGTGCGGCGTGAGAGGGCTCTTCCAAGGGATCGAATGACACCTTTCATTCTATTGCTCATCTTGCCTATAAAATGAAGAACACGAAGAACACGGCAAGAACGAACAAGAACACAAGAACAAATCAAGAACAAGCAAGAACAAGAGGAGAGAAGGAATCAAAGTGGTGATCTCTCTTCTAGGACTTCTTGCTAATCTTCTTCTCTACCCTTTTCTTTGCTTAAACTTGAATCAAACGATAGGATTATGGAAGTTTGAAGTCACGAGCTGCAAAATAACTTGGCTACGTGCTCTCTGGAGTGTGTGTGAGTGAGTGAATAAGTGAGAGGAAGGAGAGGCAGAGAAAAGGAGGAGGGGCGCCGGCCAGCGTGGCCATGGGGCCGGCCTAGCCCCACCTGGTCACCTTTGGACTCTCTCCTTTAGCTAGTGTCAACACCACCTTCATTTACTTCCAAATGCATGTGAGTTGGTTCCTTTCTCTGATGAATGCATGAGTGGAGAGTAGTACATGGATGAATGGTGGAGTTTGGATGGTAGTGGTTGATGATAATGCATAATGTGACTTGATGTGATGATGGTGGGTCCCAAATGTTTCCCGTATTTATGCCGTATAATGACACAAGAATGAAAAACTAAATTACTTTTATGAATCTATGAAAAATTAGAATTCTAATGATGGTCTTTTTATAATTTTCTACCACCACAGCAAATTTCACTGACGGGGGTTTAACACTCCGTTAGCAATAATCACATGGGCTTAAGATTTAATCATGCTATGCTTATTTTTAGTTCTTTTTAATAATGTAATTTATGAGAAAGTAAATATGCAGATTTAAATGCAGGAATTAAATTACCGATAACTACCGAGTTACCTCCCGGCGATGGTTCGGGGTTTTTGAGTCCGTCGATCCGGACTTCTCCAGTTGAATTATCCTTCATGATTCATCTCCGGTGTCGGAGATTTGTTGCATCTTGTTCTTCATGACACTTCAATGTTTGGCATTGCTCCAGTCTTGGCTTGAATGCGAATCGCTCTTCTTGTCCATTGATGGTAAATGTGATCTCTCTAGCTCCGACGTTGATGGTTGCATTTGCAGTGTTTAGGAATGGTCGCCCGAGGATGAGGGGTATCTTCCTCTCTTCCTGTATGTCAAGTACTACAAATCTACAGGAATGAAAAAGTTGCGGATTTTTACCGGAATATTTTCTACGATTCCTGCGGGATAGCGAACCGATTGGTCAGCTAATTGCAAACACATCGTGGTTGGTGTGAGCGTAGAACAGTTGAGTTTGTCGAAGACGGTCTTGGGCATGACGCTAACACTT
This sequence comes from Eremochloa ophiuroides, assembly GCA_038502445.1. Lineage (NCBI taxonomy): Eukaryota > Viridiplantae > Streptophyta > Magnoliopsida > Poales > Poaceae > Eremochloa > Eremochloa ophiuroides. The sequence continues at coordinate 25,476,377 of JAHLJS010000003.1, read as the reverse complement.
GCTCCAAGATCAGATAAAGCATTCTCGAACATCTGGTCTCCTATTGAACAATCAATAGTGGGACACCCTGGATCCTTCTTCTTAGTAGGAGAAGAACTCAGAATTGCCTCACTACACTAATACTTCGCATATGTAGGTACCTGCATGGCATCTAACAACGGGATATTGACATATAACTTCTGAATTACATCTACAAACTTACCAAATTGATCATCTGTTTTAGCTCTTGTTCTTCTACGTGGAAACGGTAGGAGGGTTGTGTCATGAAAATCTTGAGTTAATTCTTGATCTTGTGATTCAGCTGGTGGTGAAGGTGGTATAACTTCTTCTTCTCTGTTGTCCTTCTCAATTTCTTCTTCTACCTACACTAAATGTGATGGTCTACGTGCCCCTTTTGGGTAAGGTGGATCACGTGTAGACTTACCTCCTCTAGTAGATATTCCTGTTATTTGTTCATGGTTAGTGGTAAACAAAGTAGAAGATAATTGTGAAATTTGTAATTCTATCTTTTTATTAAATAATATTTGATCTTTAACAGCAGAAGAGAAATTATCCAATTTAGAATTAATTCCTTCTAAAATTTTATCATTAAAAGCAAGCTTTTATAAATACTTTCATTAATTCTAGCTTGTTCTAATATTAATTCTCTCAAGGGTGGTTGTCTATGATTTGAAAAATTAGAATTGCCTCGGTACTTACCTTGATTGGTTGACCGAGGTTGATTCCATCCTTGCTTCTGACAAGTAGACTTGATGACTGTACTAATATCTTCTGAGGGATTTGCAAACTCAATTTCTAAAGATCCTTCATATTGATTCTGAGAATTGAATGCATCTTGAATAGCTTGACGTTCTCTTTTATGATTGGCTCTTTGCTCTAACTAGTTCAATAGTACATCCATCTTGGTTGACAGCGCACACACTTCCTCTGAAATTTCTTCACTCTTATGGCATATCTGAGTGTTGTTTGTCTAATTCCTGATTTTTCTACTATCTTTGCCATAATATCTTCAGCTCTTCCAGGAGTGAGTGATATAAATGATCCTTCAGCAGTGGCATCTAGTTGCTCACGTGACCTTTGAGTTAGTCCGTGATAAAATGTTTGCATGAGCAACCACTTTTCCATTCCATGATGGGGACAATCTGATATGTAATCATTGAAAACGTTCCCAGGCTTCTGAAATAGATTCACCTTTCTGCTGACAAAATTCTGAAATCTTTCCTCGTAGAGCATTGGTTTTGCTTACTGGGAAAAACTTTTCTAGGAAAGCTTTCGAACATTCTACCCATGTCTTGACTCGATCTTTATTCTGATAAAACCACTGCTTCGCCTTTCCCTCCAATGAGAATGGAAACAAACGAAGTAGCACGACATCTTGAGGAATGCCTTTAATGTTGATGGTGTTGCCAATCTCCAAGAAATTCTGCAGATGGACACTTGCAATCTTCATCTTTCTTTCCAGTAAATGTGATAGCTTGCACCATTTTGATAAGACTTGGCTTGATCTCATAATCTTGATTTCCAATGTTGAAAGTTGGCCCAACGTGAATATTCTCAGTGCTTGGGGCAGAGAATTCACGTAGAGTCTTCTCAGCCATGGCTTCACAAAATAATAGTAAGGCCCTTCTTCCTATGGTCGTTCCTGATTGATAAAAGTTAAAGTACACAACCAATCTTGCACTTACCCTATATAAGATATTTAAATATAAACAAAATACGGGTAAGTCTGCTAAAGGAAAAGGTTATGGTTATCTCTAAGTATTTTATGTCTATAGTTATTTTTATGTTTTTCTAATAATATTATCTATGAAGAACTCTCCTATATAAAATTCTATAATAAATATCCTGGCGAATAAAATCAACGAACTCAATAAATTATCCTAGTGAATATAATTGCCATCCCCGGCAACGGCGCCAGAAATGCTTGTTGGTATTTTTGACATCACTTCACGTTAAGTTGTCATCCCTAACATGATGCCAAAAACCAAACATAAAATAGTCTTCACTTGCCTCCTAAAAATAATACTATAGAATATATCCAGCAAGCGCACAGATAATTCTCCCATTGTAGCACTTCACCCGGTAAGTATTCCGAGTATCGTTGATTTGTTTTATGCCAAAAGGATAAAGGTGGCATTCTACTCATTAGGATAATCTACTATAATGATTGGAAAGATAAATGTGCAGACCTATGATAAGTCCATAACTCTAGTGCTTTAGCCATAAATAAGTCAATGATGAATGGTAAATGATAACTGAGTAAATGAGGTAAATGGTATTACACAGATAGAATATAGAGACTCACTAATGTAGAAAAGACAATCTTGAGATTCGGCTAAAGTAAAGGAAACCTATGTAATTACTAAATACAAAGTCTACAGTCTACGACACATTACACATTTTCATCTATAGCATAATCAACTCAGAAAACATCATAAGGAGCATCATCTAATGAGGATATTAAGACACAAGGGTCACCTCCTTTGCGACCGCGCTCTGCTCGTCCTACGTACGGGGGGTGGACTACAGAGGAACCAACGCAGCTGTCACCTACGCGGACTACCACACGACCCGGCACGTCAGGGTGCATCTGTAGGTACACAATATATCTAGACACCACGTCTACATAATGCATACCACCTAACTCACTCGAGTACTGAACTAGGCGCTTTACGATCATACGACATTAATCATCACCAATCACAACTATATCGAATATGCAACTAGAATAAACTAAGAACTGAATAAGTAGCAATATATTAAAATAAAGCAAGGTCATAATGAGATACATGATAATATTACCGATCACCAGACGAACGGATCTGGAATCCCGAGTGTAGCGCCCAACTCTACTTGAACCTTGCTAGACGCCTAAACTATGAACTTGAAGAACTAGAGCCCTATTTCTAATCTCTAGAAACCCTAACTTCTGTCTACTCTTGACGAATGAAACAGGAGGAATGAATTGGTGCTCTGGGAGGGGGGTCTGCCCTTTTATTTATAGCCTGGTGGAATGAACGTGCGCCGTGGGATCAAACCGACTTGAACAAAGGGCCCAGATGACTCCAGAGAGGCTGTGGAAGAAGACTCCAGAAGATGGGCCGAAACCCTAGAGAGGGGGCGCCGGCTGGCCCCACCCTGGTGGATCTCGGGCCCTGGTGCTTCGGGTGTGTTCCAGATGCTTCTAGTGTTCTCGTGATGATGTTTCCTTGGCGGTTAAGTTTCGTGGTAATTAAGCACTTTAATCCTTCTTTTAAGCCTTTCTGGAATAATCCCTGAAAAATACACAATTCACCCAAACTCGTGGAATTTCTCAGTAATAACCCCTATTCTTCTATTATTGATCTTCCCTAGGCATTAGTTGACGGTATAAAATTGGTACTTAACGACCGTCAACAGATAATGTAATCTAAGTTTGTAAACCTATATTTATGTAATACTTCCACACCCTTTACTCTAATTTAAATTATTTGTGTAAACTGTTGTAATACTGTAAGGCTTATAATGAAGATCATCTGGAAATTAGGGTTTCCTAGGTGACCCGGCATGCCACCTAGGTCAAAGGGAACTCGTGCAGACTGATCGGACGTCCTTAGGGACTGATGACGGTGCATGTGGGTTCCTAAGATTAGGGCGGTTCTATCACAAAGAGCAGGAGAGGAATGGAGGGGGAGAGCAGTGGTGGTGGAGCTCCGGCTCAGCCGACGGCCATGACGATGATTTGGGCAAAGAGGGACACACCGATCCGACTTCAGAGTACAAAGCCTCGATTTCTGCAAACTTAGTACCACGTCTTCTCTGATTGACCTCACCAATGAGGGCTAATCCTTACTGTGAATCAAAGAATATAAGCAAGAACAAGATAACACGCAACTCAAGTGAAGTGACAATTGTAGATATATGATTAGGATTTTGAATGCAGGGTTTCACAAACCGATAACAACAATTGTCCAACGACAGATTGATATAAAGCAAAACTCAAACCCTAACTTAGGTGATGACAATTGAATATATAGCCTAAGGGGCGTTCAAGGACCCCAAGTCGTGTCCCTAAGGAGTCCCAACACGTTATGTTGACACTTGTTAACATCTAGTTTTTATTATCAATTATCCCTGCATTATACATGAATATCTATTAGAATAGGGTTATTACTAATAATTTCCACGAGTTTTGGTGAATTGTATATTTTTCGGGAATTATCCAGAAAACCTTAAAAGAGGGATTAAAGTGCTTAATTATCACGAAACTTGAACGTGAAGGCAACATACGTCATCGACAAGGTAGAAGCATTTAGAAGACACCTGAAACTACCGGGACCCCACCACCTGACAGGTGGGGCTGGCCGGCGCCAAGGGGGGCGAGTGGGTTTCTGGCCGCCGTCTTCTGGAGTCTTCCACAACCGCCTATGAGGAGTCATCTTAGCCCTACGTTAAGTCGGTTTGATCCAGCGGTACACATTCATCCCACTGGGCCATAAATAAAGGGCCAGACCCCCTGGAGGAAGCCAGATCAAGAGCTGAAGAGTCTGAAGCATTAGATACATATCCATTAGATCCAGGCTAGCAATCAAGAGAGAGATTAGAGAGATAGAGTAGAGGAGTAGAGATTCGGAGGAGTCCCGGTGAAAGGACCAGATAGGCTAGAGGGGGGGTGAATAGCCTAGCAAAAAATCTACAAAGCACTTAACCACAAGTTAGTAAATAAGAAGGCTACTGCTAAGTACTAGCACTAAGCTACTCTATGCAAGCCACCTAGCACAATATACTACTCACGAAAATAAGCACTCAATCGCAAGAAACCCACTCCTTCGAAACCTAAGGAGAAGGCACCTAAACAAGTAGTAAGCGCACGAGAGTAGTGAACGAGGAAAGCTATACCGCCAAGGAGAGTAGAGGTTGATCCAATCACCAAAGATAGTCAATAAGCAACAAGAGGATCAATCAAAAGAACACCAGAAAACCAATCATCCACTTGATGGTGGAGAAGAGAGAACACTCAATTTTTTATCGAGGTTCACGTGATCGCCGTCACGCTACTCCTCGTTGCGGCACCGGTCTTCCTTGGTGGCTTGCGAGCTAGGCTTCACATGCCAATCCCTCACCGGGAGCCGCTCACCAACACAAGAAAAGTGGCTATCAACCACGAGCAATCCACTAGAGTCGGTTTTGGCACTCCGCCGGAGAATAACCGCAAGAACCCCTCACCACAAACCTTAGGTGTGGGCTTGAACAATCACTAATCAACCTCAACACCGGAATCGCCTCCAAGCCGTTAGGGACATGGCAATGCCCCAAGAGAATAAGAAATCAGCCTTGGCTTGCTCTCAAGTGCTCTAGAATGCAAATCACTAGCAATGATGCACTTGAGAATCACTCAACTCACAAAGATGCACTTGAGAATCACTCAACTCACAAAGATGATCAAAGATGAACAAGTGAGTGGGAGGCCAGAGAGTGCTCACAAGTGTATGGCAATGAATCAAATATGCAAGAGAGTCACCAAGTGACCAGGGAAGGAGTATAAATACCCCTAAGTGCACTCCTAGCCGTTACCCACTGAAAAACAACTGTTAACACAATTTTCGGGGTGTCGGACGCTACCGTCGGACGCACCCCGTCGGACTAAATGCCACGGTCCGACGCTCGGATTTCTGCCACGTGTCAGCTCAGGTTTAACGTTAGCCGCTGATCTCCAACGGCTACTGCTCGCGCCACTGTTGGTATTTATTAAGTGCAAATATGTGACAGAACCTCCTAAGCTATATGGCCCACATGCACCTGTCGTCGTTCCAAAGACCTTCGACAGCCGTGCAGGTGACCCACATAACCTAAAAGGGTCTGCTAGGTTTACACGGAAACCCGTTTCCTTCGAACAGGATCTTAATTGCGAAGAGATTGCAGGGTACAACATTTCATACAAATTATACAACTCAGAGTACAAGAGCGAAAGACTTTGAAATATTACATATGATTACAAACCAGGGTTCTTAATTAAACATAGGTACGATTATTACAAACCCAAAATACGAGTAGTGGCAGTAGGTAAGTAGCCTATACAACCCATATATTACATAACATCCCTGCCCAAGGGATCAAATACTCACTCACTATCACTATCACTATCACTATCCTCCTCGACCACTTACTCGAACACCGTTATGCAGCAAGGTCCAAGGCAGACCTTGGGTTGCTGATTTCCTGCAACATGGGGTTAACAAACCCTGAGTACATGGGGTACTCCAAAAGACTTACCCGACTAAAAATTGGGAGAAGACTTAGGAATGCAGGCTAAGGGGAATCAAGGAGAGGCTTTAGCAAGAATCAAAGAGTTTTGCAGAAAAGCCCTCTAAGTCAGCTTAAAACGTAATCCTAAATCTAGATTTATTTATTAAAGTGATCTCAGTATTCACCCTTTTCCCACATCTTTCACCTAGTTCCGAACCACTCTTCGCTGTAAGTCAAAGGATCAAGTCTCCATTAACCGAGAAGCAACGGTGACTCGAATCGATTGAGAACCTAGCTGGGGATCCCTATCCACACTGCATATGTAGCACTTAAGCTTGCATATACCAACCCCGCCTATCACGGTTTTTCTAAAACTTGAACCGGTCCTGCGCCACCCGAGAGCAAAGTACTCCTCTCCTCTCTAGGCACGCCAGCCATGAGGGTACACGCTACTCTCGCCATCTCTCCACTCCCAGTGAGTGGTTGTCGGTTCAAGTAGAGGAGCGACCGGAGTCAGAGGCTTTTCGTAGTATGTGGCTAGTTAAAAAGTCTTGATCACAGCAGGCCGACAACGAATGGTCCCTAATGGATTTCATTTCGTAATAGACAGTCAGAGTCACTATATTGAGACTCCTTTCTCAATGCAAGTCTACTGCCCTGTCGAATAATTACAATAGTACATGGTTGTATACCCCAAGCATACAAAATATCCTTTACATAAAAGCTTAACTATTAAGCATAGCTAAGCATTTCATAATCATTTGCATTTAAATCAGGTTTCAAGGGTAATATATATCAAGGCAGGTAAATGCAACAAGTAGGTGACAATCAACTTCTATCAACCTAATGCAGCAATTTAATTTAAGGTGATAAAATTTGTAAATTACAAGGTAGGGCTAATGCACCGGGGCTTGTCTTGTTCCACGGCGAGGGACGAATCAGGATCAGAACCACAGATGTCGAATCCTCCGACGGCTCCCGAGGTCTCGTCAATGACGACTTCCTCGGTCTTGACACCCTCGGCTTCGGTCACTATACGTGATAATGATGCATGCTTAATGACGGTGCAAATGATATGATTGACAAATAAACAAATGTTATTCTAATAACCTTGAGTACAACTTTGCTTCACGGTAAAGTTGTAATCAGGATGTTACCTAGCAGTGTTATTGTTACGTAATTATTTCATTAATTATTTTAACAGTCATAGAAAGCCGCAATTAACACGACTTTCAACACTAAGGAAAGTGCTTAGGACCAATTAGGGTTTCCTGATCCTAAGTCTTCACACAATCCAAAATAACACAAAAATCCTAAAGTGATTAACACTAAATATCATTTTTATTTATTTATTTAATTAGGGATAAATCACAAATGATAAAACTTTATCCAAATAGGCTACGGATTTTTGTGGAGGTAGCTCATGACCCAAAATAGTAGCACAATAAATTTCACAGTTTTTGGATAATTATTTTGAGCTACAAAAATCATGGAAAGGCTATTTCTTAATTAAAATGTCTATTTTTATCACAAACAGATAACGCCCAAAATACAAATTTCGTATTTTTCATAAATACTACATTACTCAGAGAGGCTATACAATTTATTTTGTGATTTTTGGAGCTATACATTAATTTTCACAAAATTCACAAAATTCAGCACTAATTATTCATTTCAAAAATGAAAAGAACATTACTGATGGGGTTACTGTGCCGGCCCGTTTGGGCCCAGCAGAGCCCAGCACGACCCTTCCTCTACCTCTGCTTTCTTCCAAATAGAACAGGGAGATAGGGTAGCACGCGCTTGTGCAGCGAGTGTGAAAGCCTATGTTTGGTTTTGGATAATTGATGAAACCTAGTTTGCTAATAGTGTGCTCTATGTGTTTTATAAGAACAATTAGCAAACAAGATGGAGCAAAGGACCGGGACGGTGGAGGCCACAAGTGAAGGGCAATGACGGCGTCCATAAAAATGGTGTAAGCCCATCAACAAAGGAGAAAGCCCTAAATGACGGCATCCATGCAAATGGTATAAGTCCATCATCAAAGGTGTCCACAAGGTCCATCAAGAGATGAGAAAGAAGTTGACAAGAAACCGAGAGCTCAAGGCAAAGGTATAACCAATAGGAGCTCTTTTGGTTTTGGTGATCAAGACTCCATAGAGGGAGTGATCACATTTAGGATAGATAGCCGTACTATCAAGAGGGAAAAATCGTTGATGAAATACGGTTATCAAGTGCCACAAGGTGTTCATGATCATTGCAATGCATATAGATGCTAGTGACACTAATAAACCCTTGGAAAACTCTTTTGAAAAGCTAACACACGTACACAAAGTGTAGAACACTTGGTGTTAGCACTTGGGAACAAAGGGTGAAAGGTTTGAGTGAAAATCCTAAGAAAACTGGGCGTTGGACTCTAACTTCGCCAGAGCGTCGGACCAATTAGCTGAGTCCGACGGCTAACCCAGCGCTGTGCAGTTTCAGAGCGTCGGACTCTGTGTTTCGGAGCGTCGGACTATTGTCCGAGCGTCCGACGGTGCTAAACGAGCGAGAGCTGACATGTGGCTGCTACTGAGGGCGTCGGACTGTCCGGTTTAGTCCGACGGTGCGCGTCGGACTATCGTCCGACGAATTTCAGCGCTCGGGGAGCTCTCGGGAAGCGTCGGACTGCCGCGATCATTAGTCCGACGACCCTCTGCGATTCAGTCCGACGGTGGTCTGTTGAGGGCGTTGGACCGAGGCTTTTGGTCCGACGTTGCTCTGTCCGACGGTGAGTTTTGGCGCGAGAAAATAGCCGTTGTGTTTCAACGGTCGACTTCAAACGACAGAGGACACGTGGCGTCCATCCGAAGCGTTGGACCGGCGTTGTTAGTCCGCCGGTCAAGCCGTCGGACAGTCCGACGCTGCGCAGTTTTGTCCAAACGGCTTGTTCTTTGTGTGTGGCTTATAAATAGTCGCTTGACCGGTTTGGGAAGTATCTCTTGGCACTCCTGAACATCATAACATACTTGTGAGCCTTTCCACTCCATTCTCACTCATCCTACTTGATTGTGTTCATCATTTGGTGAGTTTGGAGAGCATCAAGTGCATTGCATTGATTGAGATCATCTAGAGGCACTTGGTTGTTGTCTTTCGCAGCGGTTTTTCTTGTTACTCTTGGAGTTTGCCGACTCCTAGACGGCTTGGAGCTGCGAGGATCGTTGAGGGGAGTTGATGATTGTCTCCGCTCCAATCGGTGAAGTTGTAAGGGGTTCTTGAGCCTATCCCCGCGGGAGATCGCAAAAGTCTACTCTAATGGATTGCTCGTAGCTTGTGGATCCCCATCTTGTGTTGGTTGTGCGGCACCCTTGAGAAGGGTTTGGCGTGTGATGTCAATTAGCGCGTGAACCTCCAAGTGGGTGTATCGCTACAACGAGGACTAGCTTGCTGGCAAGCAAGTGAACCTCGGTAAAAAAATCTTGTGTCATCTCTCTACCGAGGATTTCTGTTGTATTGTGATTGATTATTCATTTGGTACTCTCTACTCTTCACCGGCGGTATAAGATTCACTATCTCTATTCTTTACATTCTCGCACTTACTCTTGTATAGCTTGTTAGCTTAGTTGCTCACCTAGGAGTAGAGTAGAAGTAGCAACCTAGCCTCTTGTGTGTGAAATAGAGACTATAGGTTAGAATGGTTAGGTGGCTTGCATCTTTTAGTAGGCTAGCGCAAGAATTCGCTTCGCTGCTTATTTGTCTAACCACTTTATCTTAAGTGTTGTTTGTAGAATTTTATAGGCTATTCACCCCCCTCTAGCCATTTAGGACCTTTCAAGTGGTATCGGAGCCGAGGCACCGTTATTTTGAGGCTTAACAACCTACGGTGTTAAAATGGCTCAAATCAACATTCACATCAAGAACACCAAGAAGCGACCCCAATTTGATGGCACAAATTATGCATATTGGAAGAGCAAGATGACCTCACATATCAAGTCAATCAATAGAGAGGTTTGGAAGGTTGTGAAGACAAAGATTGAGATTGCCAATACGGCCAACCCCACAACCGCTGAAGAAAGATTGCTCCAACTCAATGATATTGCGGTTTGTACTATTCATGAGGCTCTAGATGAGAAGGTGTTTGAGCAAGTCAAAAATATTGAGAGTGCCCATGAAGCTTGGAAGAAGCTAGAAGAATCATATGAGGGCACCAAGGGTGTGAAGACCGCAAGAGCATATATCTTGAAGGACAAGTTTGCTAGCTTCAAGATGAAGGAAGATGAAACCATGCCGAAGATGTTCCATAGATTGCAAGTCATTGTGAATGATCTCAAGGCCGTGGATGAAGAGGTGAAGGATAGTGACTTCTCAATGAAATTGTTGAAGAGCTTGCCCAAGAGGTTTGCTACCTTGATCACGGTTTTGGTGAAGACTACATTGAGTGAGTTGACACCAAACCAAGTGCTTGCAGAGGTAATGACCGATGATGCCTATAGAGATGATGATGACAAGGAGGAGTTGATCAATAAAAAGAAGAAAGAAAAAGATGAAGACTCTAAAGATGAGAAGAAGAAGAAGAGTGTGGCATTCAAAGCCACATCATCATCAAAGGGCAAGGGCAAAGAAAAAGTTGAATCAAGTGAAGACCCATCAAGCACAAGTGAAAGTGATGAGGAGATGGCCCTTCTAGTGAGAAGATTTGGCAAGTTCATGAAGAAGAAGGGCTACCGGGCAAGAAGGAAGAAGAATGCAAGAAAGTTTGATGGGCCAAGAAGATGCTTCAATTGTGGAAGCAAAGATCACTTGGTGGCCGATTGCCCACACTCAAGTGATGATGAGCACAAAGGCAAAAAGAAGAACAAGCATGAGAAGAAGGAGAAGAAAGAAAAGGAAGAATCTTCATACAAGAAGAAGAAGAACTACTCTCATGTGGTGACATGGAATAGTGATGCATCTTCAAGTGATGAAGATAGTGATGATGAAGATAGCGAATCTAGTGATGATGACCTAACAAAAGAAGAGCTAATTGACATGCTTGATGATGCTCGTATTCATTTTGACTCACTTAGAAAGGAATGTAAGGGCTTGCGCAAGGATAAACAATCCCTTGAGCAAGAACTTGAGAAGCTTAGAGCATCTTATGAGAGTGTAAAGGAAGACCATAAGAAGCTTCAAAAGTCTCACACTAAGCTTGATGAAGCTCATTCCGCTCTAGTGACTCAAAATGAGAACTTGCAAAGTCAAGTACAAAAGAAGGAAATTAAAACTTGCAACATAGGTGTAACATGTGATATATCTTGTGAACCTATTATTGTTGCCACCACTAACCCTTCTTGTAGCACTTCCACTACTACCTCACCCACTAGTGACCCTTCACTAGTAGTTGAGAACAAGAACCTAAAGGAGGAGGTTAAAAAGCTCAATCACTCCTTAGCTAAGGCTTATGGTGGTGAGGACCGCTTGCTTATGTGCTTGGGTAGCCAAAGGGCATCTCTCCACAAAGAGGGATTGGGCTATACCCCCAAGAAAGGAAACACCGCCTTTGCTCCTCACAAAACTTGTTTTGTGAAGAGAAATGGCCGGTATTGCACAAAATACAAGCAAGTTGGTCATTTAGAGAAAGATTGCAAAAGTAAGAAATCCAATGCATATGTATCCTCAATTAAGTTTGATTCTTGCTACATTCTTACCAAGGGCTCAAATGGTGTGAAGGCTAAGTTTGTTGGTACATCCATGTTGTGTCCAAAGAACAAGACCATTTGGGTACCAAAGAGCTTAGTCACTAACCTCCAAGGACCCAAGCAATATTGGGTACCTAAAAAGAATTGATCTGTTTTTTAGGTCAATTACAAAGCCGGAGGAAGGCATTCGGTGCTTGATAGTGGATGCACACAACATATAACCGGTGATTCTAGTATGTTTGGCTCTCTCAACACAAGTGCAAATAGTGGCTATGATGTAATTACATTTGGTGATAACAAGAAAGGAAAAGTGAAAAGACTTGGTAAGATTGCAATATCCAATAACATGTCCATCTCAAATGTATTGCTAGTTGAAAGCTTAAACTTCAATTTGCTCTCGGTTGCATAACTTTGTGATCTCGGTTTCAAGTGCATATTTGGGGTTGATGATGTTGAAATTGTTAGTGTTGATGGCTCAAATTTGATATTCAAAGGCTTTAGATATGACAACCTATATCTTGTGGATTTCAATGCAAGTGAAGCTCAATTGTCAACTTGTTTGATCACTAAGTCAAGTTTGGGTTGGTTATGGCATAGAAGGCTTGGTCATGTTGGAATGAAACAATTGAACAAACTAGTGAAGCATGATCTAGTTAGAGGCTTGAAAGATGTCACTTTTGAGAAAGATAAGCTATGTAGTTCATGTCTAGCCGGCAAACAAGTTGGAAATACACATCCTAAGAAGAGCATGATGAGTACTAGTAAAACTTTTGAGCTCTTGCATATGGACTTGTTTGGACCAACCACATATACTAGCATAGGTGGGAACAAGTATGGATTTGTGATTGTGGATGACTACTCTAGATATACATGGGTATTCTTTCTAATTGACAAGAGTGAAGTTTATGATCTATTCAAGTCTTTTGTCAAGAGAAGCCAAAATGAGTTTGAAACAACCATCAAGAAAGTTAGAAGTGACAATGGAAGTGAATTCAAGAACACCAAGATTGATGAGTTGTGTGATGAGTATGGCATTGGACATCAATTCTCAACCAAGTATACACCACAATCAAATGGCATTGTTGAAAGGAAGAATAGAACCTTGATTGATATGGCAAGATCAATGCTAAGTGAATACAATGTTAGTTATTTCTTTTGGGCCGAAGCAATCAACACCGCTTGCTACTACATCAACCGATTATATTGCCATGGTATGCTTACAAAGACTCCATATGAGCTATTGAATGGTAGAAAGCCCAACATTGCATATTTTCGGGTTTTTGGTTGCAAATGCTATATTCTCAAGAAAGGCACAAGATTGAGTAAGTTTGAGAAGAAATATAATGAAGGTTTCTTACTTGGCTATTCAACCACAAGCAAGGCATATAGAGTTTGGAATTTGGCTAGTGGTACTCTTGAGGAGGTACATGATGTTGAATTTGATGAAACCCAAGGCTCTCAAGATGAAGTTAAAAATCTTAGTGATGTGAGAGGCAATGACTTGGCTAAGGCAATGAAAGATATGGATATTGGTGATATTAGACCGAGGCAAGTCAATAATGATGAAGATGATGGTGCTATTCATACTAGTATGAAAGTTGAAAATGAAGCAAGTGCAAGTGACTCACAAGATCAATCTCAAATGCAAGATCAACAAGCTAGTTCATCTCAATCCAATGATCAAGTTCCTATTCTCCAACCGATTTCTATTGCAAGGGATCATCCTTTGGATCAAATCATTGGTGGTATTCAAAGTGGAGTTCAAACAAGAGCAAGCCTAGCTTAAATTTGTGAGCATTTCTCATTTGTGTCATCTATTGAACCAACCAAGATTGAGGAAGCATTGAAAGATGTTGATTGGGTTAATGCCATGCATGAAGAGGTCAACAATTTCATAAGAAATCAAGTTTGGGAGCTAGTGGAAAGACCAAAAAAACATAATGTGATTGAAACCAAATGGGTCATTAGAAATAAGCAAGATCAAGATGGCATAATAATAAGGAACAAGGCTAGATTGGTTGCACAAGGTTACACTCAAGTAGAAGGTCTTGATTTTAGAGAAACCTATGCACCGGTTGCTAGATTAGTAAGCAATTAGAATCTTGTTAGCCTATGCTTGTGCCCACAACATCAAGTTATATCAAATGGATGTCAAGAGTGCATTTCTCAATGGGTACATCAATGAGTTGGTTTATGTGGAAGAACCTCCCGGATTTGAAGATATGAAGAAACCCAACCATGTGTACAAACTAAGAAAGGCATTGTATGGTTTGAAGCAAGCACCTAGAGCATGGTATGAGAGATTGAGAAATTTCTTGCTCTCTAAAGGGTTCAAAATGGGAAAGGTTGATACAACTCTCTTCACTAAGAAGCTTGGTAATGATTTATTCGTCTTACAAATATATGTGGATGATATCATATTTGGATCAACCAATCAAGATTTTTGTGAAGAATTTGGAAATATGATGGCAAGTGAGTTTGAAATGTCCATGATTGGTGAGCTTAGCTATTTCCTTGGTCTTCAAGTCAAGCAAATGAAGAATGGTACATTTGTAAGTCAAGACAAATACATAAGGGACATGGTGAAGAAATTTGGATTGGAACATGCAAAGGCCATGAATACTCCTATGGCAACTAATGGGCATTTGGACTTGGATGATAGTGGCAAAATGGTAGATCAAAAGCTATATAGATCAATGATTGGAAGTCTTCTTTATGTGACCGCATCTCGACCGGATGTTATGTTTAGTGTGTGCATGTGTGCAAGATTTCAAGCCTCACCAAGAGAAAGTCATTTGAAAGCCGCAAAGAGAATATTGAGGTATTTGAAGGGCACACAAGATGTTGGGTTGTGGTATCCTAAGGGGTCCAACTTTGAGCTTATTGGATATTCGGACTCCGACTATGCCGGTTGTAAGGTGGATAGAAAAGGCACTAGTGGAACTTGTCAATTGCTTGGAAGGTCACTTGTATCATGGTCTTCGAAAAGCAAAATAGTGTTGCTCTCTCAACGGCCGAAGTGGAGTACATTAGTGCCGGAAGTTGTTGTGCATAATTGCTTTGGATGAAGGCAACTTTGGGTGATTTTGGATTGAAATACAAGAAAGTGCCTTTGTTATGTGACAATGAGAGTGCTATCAAGCTAACCAACAACCCCGTGTAACATTCAAGAACAAAGCACATTGACATAAAGCATCACTTCATTAGAGATCACCAAATCAAAGGGGACATTGCAATTGAAAGTGTTGGCACCGAAGATCAATTAGCGGATATCTTTACCAAGGCACTTGATGAGTCAAGATTTTATAAGTTGAGAAGTGAGCTAAACATACTAGACTACTCCAACATGAAGTGAAAAGCATCCCACATTATATGACATGCCTCTCCTTCGACTAAAGTAAGGTAAAATTGGTTAACATGACATTCATACTTTGATAAGGACGTGTCTAGTGCATATAGACATGAAATGCATGTTATAGGCTCATTCATGAAAAACCAAATGCTTTCATATATATATGGTACCACTTTTGTTCTTTATGCTTGTATGATCAAGTGGTAGCATATGACATATTGATGGGCTTGCAAACCTAGTGTTGAATCTAGAACATGAGCTCATGATGTGTAACTTAACATGGTCAAGATAACCCTACTAGTGAGGTGTGAAGAAGCTTGTCCTTGGATCAAACTTAGTTACATATTCTAGGCAAGTGATCTAGATTGAACCAATGTGAAAATGAACTAAACCCCATTTATTGACTTGATACTCCCATAATTTGCACCATTTTTTGTGATTGTTGACAAAGGGGGAGAGGAAAGTCACAAAGATAAGAAAGGAAGGGGTCAATTAAAAATTTGAAAGCACACAAGTAGGGGGAGCAAGCTCATGAATAAGTTGTTGCATTTGGTTGCGCATTAACATATGATTTTTTGTATTGTCAAACTTCAATTCCTATGACTTGTTTGTTTGGTGTAATGCTTAGAAATAGGATTTGAATGGTGTTTGACAAACTAGCATGCATAGTACTTACTTGTCATACAAAGTACCTCTATTGCTTAAATGTTGATCTCACGAGGTATTTTGAGTTTGTGATGCATGACTAGTAAACTATGGTGCTAAGGATGGTATAATTCCGCAACTCCGATGGTATCACGCTTCAAAGGTCCATTCTTTATACCTTAACATCATTTGGTTGCGGTAGCTCACCCAAACTTTCAAATCCAAGCATATGTGAAAAATTAAACCAAACGCAAGGAATCACATATGTAGGGGGAGCTAATACTACCAAAGTGCAAACTTGGTTTTCATTTCATATCTTTGAGAGGGTTGTCATCAATTACCAAAAAGGGGGGAGATTGAAAGCCCATGTTTGGTTTTGGGTAATTGATGAAACCTAGTTTGCTAATAGTGTGCTCTAAGTGTTTCATAAGAACAATTAGCAAACAAGATGGAGCAAAGGACCGGGTCGGTGGAGGCCATAAATGAAGGGCAATGACGACGTCCATAAAAATGGTGTAAGCCCATCAACAAAGGAGAAAGCCCTAAATGATGGCATCCATGCAAATGGTATAAGTCCATCATCAAAGGTGTCCACAAGGTCCATCAAGAGATGAGAAAGAAGTTGATAAGAAACCGGGAGCTCAAGGCAAAGGTATAACCAATAGGAGCTCTTTTGGTTTTGGTGATCAAGACTCCATAGAGGGAGTATCACATTTAGGATAGATAGCCGTACTATCAAGAGGGAAAAAATCGTTGATGAAATGCGGTTATCAAGTGCCACTAGGTGTTCATGATCATTACATTGCATATAGATGCTAGTGACACTAACAAACCCTTGGAAAACTCTTTTAAAAAGCTAACACACGTACACAAAGTGTAGAACACTTGGTGTTAGCACTTGGGAACAACGGGTGAAAGGTTTGAGTGAAAATCCTGAGAAAACTGGGCGTTGGACCCTAACTTCGCCAGAGCGTCGGACCAATTAGCTGAGTCCGACGGCTAACCCAGCGCTGTGCAGTTTCAGAGCATCGGACTATTGTCCGAGCGTCCGACGGTGCTAAACGAGTGAGAGCTGACACGTAGCTGCTTCTGAGGGCATCGGACTGTCCGGTTTAGTCCGACGGTGCGTGTCGGACTATCATCCGACGGATTTCAGCGCTCAGGGAGCTCTCTGGAAGCGTCGGACTATCGTGATCGTTAGTCTGATGACCCTCTGCGATTCAGTCCGACGGTGGTCTGCTGAGGGCGTCGGACCGAGGCTTTTGGTCCGACGTTGCTCTGTCCGACGGTGAGTTTTGGCGCGAGAAAATAGCCGTTGTGTTTCAACGGTCGACTTCAAACGGCAGAGGACACGTGGCGTCCATCCGAAGCGTTGGACCGGCAGTTGTTAGTCCGACTGGTCAGGCCGTCGGACAGTCCGACGGTGCGCAGTTTTGTCCAAACGGCTTGTTCTTTGTGTGTGGCTTATAAATAGTCGCTTGGCCGGTTTAGGAAGTATCTCTTGGCACTCCTGAACATCATAACATACTTGTGAGCCTTTCCACTCCATTCTCACTCATCCTACTTGATTGTGTTCATCATTTGGTGAGTTTGGAGAGCATCAAGTGCATTGCATTGATTGAGATCATCTAGAGGCACTTGGTAGTTGTCTTTCGCAGCGGTTTTTCTTGTTACTCTTCGAGTTTGCCGACTCCTAAACGGTTTGGAGCTGCGAGGATCGTTGAGGGGAGTTGGTGATTGTCTCCGCCTGCGATCGGTGAAGTTGTAAGGGGTTCTTGAGCCTATCCCCGCGGGAGATCGCAAAAGTCTACTCTAGTGGATTGCTCGTAGCTTGTGGATCCCCATCTTGTGTTGGTTGTGCGGCACCCTTGAGAAGGGTTTGGCGTGTGATGTCAATTAGCGTGTGAACCTCCAAGTGGGTGTATCGCTACAACGAGGACTAGCTTGCTGGCAAGCAAGTAAACCTCGGTAAAAAATCTTGTGTCATGTCTCTACCGAGGATTTCTGTTGTATTGTGATTGATTATTCATTTGGTACTCTCTACTCTTCACCGTCGGTATAAGATTCACTCTCTCTATTCTTTACATTCTCGCACTTACTCTTGTATAGCTTGTTAGCTTAGTTGCTCACCTAGGAGTAGAGTAGAAGTAGCAACCTAGCCTCTTGTGTGTGAAATAGAGACTATAGGTTAGAATGGTTAGGTGGCTTGCATCTTTTAGTAGGCTAGCGCAAGAATTCGCTTCGCTGCTTATTTGTCTAACCACTTTGTCTTAAGTGCCCTTGCTCGCTGCGACGGTGGAGGGCAGTGGCAGGTGAAGCAGGCAGGCAGAGAGGAGGTGGCGCTGCTCTGCCCTTGCTGAGTTACTGTAGCAGAGATTATCCCCTTTTCGAATTTCTAAAATTACTTCAAATTTTCGGTAGCAACTCGAAAAATGGTTAACATATGAAATGTGCAAAATTTTGTTTTGCACAACATTGATATTTGAGACATTTTCAAATTCGAAATATTTATGAAATTATTAAAAGGGGGTAAATAGCCTTTTCAAATTCAGTTCTAATCTCAAATATTTATTGAATAAGTTCAAAATCTGTAAACATCAAAGTTGCTCAGTTTAGTGAGCTTTACAACTTTTGTTTAATGACCAACTTCAGATTCCAAATAATTTTTAACTTAGAGTTTTAAATTCAAATTTAAGAACCGAAATTCAAGTTTAATTCAAATCTCTGAACAGTAACCTGAGAAACTTTGTATACCAAAGTTTCTATATTTAATAAGAGCTACAACTTTGTTTTAAGGACCAAAGTCTAATTCTACCTAGTTTTAAATTCTAGGGTTTTAGCTCATTCTAGGGTTTAAAAATTGATTAACAGATAAATCACTCTATTGCCCTAAGCACAAACCATCAATATAAATTAAATTTATTTTAGTTAATGCAGGGCAATGTTGGCAAAAATCACACATGTGATGCAATGCTCATGATGACATGCCCAATTTTAGTTCAGTAACTACAAGAGTGTTACAAAATAGAATATAGAAGATTCCGCAAGCGCACAGAATACCATTGTAGCTTTTACCCGGGAGTATTCCATAGTATCGTTATTTATATTTTACCACAAGGAAGCAATGGTTAAAGAATCCTGATAGCTACCATCATGTATCTACTAACTTAATACACCAACTAGACTATAGCGGGGGTAAGTGATAAATAATAGAAGTTATGCACAATAATCACCTATAAGATAAATGAGTAGTCTACCTAAGTTGAGAGGACAACGAGAGAGTTCAAGGTTCCTAAATACTTCTCTATTACTTGGGTTCTAAGATAACTGAACGATAGTTAGATAGGGATTCACACAATAGCACTTCGGGACATCAGAACACTAGTCCTATACTGAGATGAGAATGGGACTAGGAAGCTCTGACTACGGTCCTACAATCATCAACCTACACGAGGTGGAATACGTCGGCCGTCAGGGCTGTCACCTCCTGGGGCTACCACAACTATTCGTAAGATTGAGTGCAATCCCAGGTAACCTCTAATCTAGACACCATGTCTACACTATTAATTACTACTCTAATCCCATATGAAAACTAGACCACTCGATGCGAGCGAAGATCCTATACCAAAGTATAACAAGTATATTAACCAATCACATAATAAACCTTATAAGCAAATAGAGAAGATGAATATATAAAAAGCATAAGTCTTACAGAGATAAGATACAAGTCATACCAGACCTCATAAGACTCCTCCATACCAGACCTCATAAGACTCCTCTAGAACCCAAGCATGGCTCCGCTCTCCCTAACTCCCAACTAGAACTAATTTACTACATTGGAGAGAGGTTATCCTTCAATGAGACACCTCTCTATCCAAGCCCTAACTAGAGAATATGAAATATATTAATGGAAGGGATAAAACTTAGGGGGTCCCTGGGGCTGTATATATAGGGGGCGGCCTCCCCTCCTCCACCTTGAGCAAGCCATGTGGTACTAAACCTTTTCACCATGTCTCATTAAAGTGCACTGTTGACATCTACTAACGTCACCAAATATAACTTTATAACTTTTAACACTAGAGACGAGATTAGAAGATGTATGGTATTTTAATTAACTGGTCATAAGCAACTAGCCACTCATCTATTACCAACATTCTTTAGCATGAACCGGGTTGTCAATCCTAATTATATATGCTAAGAATAAATAAAGGTTTTATATATTATTCCATGTGACTAGGCAAAAATATAAATAAATATAAACTAAGAACAATTCTGCAAGCGGGACAGATAATTATACCATTGTAGCATTTTACCTAGGAGTTCTACCAGGTTGTCGATTTATATTTATACCACTGGGAAGGACTTGCTTAAACTACAATCTATTATATTGATAACAACTATATACAATGAATAAGTGAAATTACCGATGTCATATACTCTACTCATAACAGGTAGAGGTTACAAGATAATAAGGATAAATACAGGTGATAAGTATGATCAAGCATCATTAATAAAGATAAACATCAGAGCACTTTCTAGTCATAGTAATAGCTAGCCAATGAATAAACTAAGGAATTAATATCTAAGGTAATTCTATAACTACGTCAATGAATAACTCTAACTAGTACAATTACATCTAGCAATCATTGTCAGATTAGTACTATATCATGATCACATGCAAAGGGCATCATCTAGGAAAGGTGTGAAGCAGAGTCATCACCCAACTTCGCGACCGTGCCTGCTTGCCAACATACGAGGGGTGGACTACAGAGGAATCAATGTAGCTGTCACCTACGCGAACTACCACACGACCCGGTACATCAGGGTGCACTCACAGATAAACGAAATATCTAGACACCACGTCCACATATTGTTCATCATCTACCCAACGATCATTTGGATAAACGCTATACGAGCAATTACATGAATTCAATAAGATCAAATCAACTATACTAGACATATAATTAAAGTAGACAAAGACTAATATAATCAAGAACATATGAACTATTAAGAACAATGTTTCCCTAATTATAATGAAGAATATAATAATAGAGAAAGAACCAGAACTATACCGAACTCTGCGCTCCAGACGGATGCCGGGGCTCCAGATCCCGCCGAAGAACTAGATCTCCTCTACTCTCTAATCTAACTAGGCTAGAACTATGAACTAGAAGGCTCTTGATGAACTAGTAGGCTCTTAATGTCTTGAAGACTTGTTACCTTCGATGAATGATTGATTGATGCCTCCAGGGGGTCTGTCTCTTTATTTATAACCCGGTGGGATGAACGTGCGCCGTAAGATCAAACCGACTTAAACATAGGGCCGAGATGACTCCTAAAAGGCGGCGGAAGAAGACTCCAGAAGGCAGGGCCGAACCCTAGCCGGGGGGCACCGGCCGGCCTCACCCTGGCAGGGTGCGGGCCCCGGTCGCTTCAGGGTGTGTTCCAGAGGCTTCTAGTGTTCCGATGATGATGTTTCCTTCGCGGTTACGTTTCATGATAATTATGCACTTTAATCCCTCTTTTATGCTTTTCTGGAATAACCCCTGGAAAATACAGAACATGCAAAACTCGTGGAAATTGTCAGTTAAAACCCAACACTGGTATGTTTTCATGTATCCTTTTGTGTTTAAAGTTCTAATAAAAGTTGACAGTTTTCGACCGTCAACATGCACATAGGCCTTAATGGGCCAAATTCTGATTTAGGCCCAATTAATCCCGCAACCCTCAATTAATCCCGTAGCTCATGTTCTAGAATCTTTCGGTATTTGTAAAATCTATATCCTTTCATTCCGGACTCCAAAAATAGCAAGTAATATATCCCTTTCGATCGTCTCGACGAGCTCTACGCAATGGTGAACTTCCAATTCATTATTTGATGATACTTTTATTCAGTGAAAAATTGAATATCTCTTCATACCTTGCAAAATAGGTGACAACACCAAAACTCGTGGAACTTGTTAGAATCAAACCCTATAACTATGTTGTGGATTGTTTTATGCCCTTGATTCATATTCTAGTTGATGGATAAAAATGATAGATAACTACCGTCAACAGCCACTTTCTCAACCGTCAAACTGGACAGCGTCGGACTAACGCCCTTTGGCATTCGACGCTTCCAGAGAGAGCACCCAGAGACGATTTTGAACGTCAGATCCAAACAACAGCGTCCGACGCCTTGCTCTCAGCTCGCTGTGCACCTCGCCAGAACGTGGACTCGCCACGCCAAGCCTGTCGGACCGAGAACCAAAGGTCCGACGCTCTTCTCTCAACCGGCGATGGACTGTCCGACTCTCACAGCTCGAACCACCGTCGGACTCAACTCAGTCAGCGCGTCGGACCAATGAGCTCCACCGTCCGATGCTTCAAGAAAGGTCCAGAAACGCTAAACCATCGTCGGACGGTGTCTGATGTCTACCATCGGACCAAGCCTAAGCGTCCGACGTCTTTGCACAGTGAACAGCAAGTCTGGGGACCATCGGACCCTACCAAACAATAGTCTGATGCCCTGCATCCCCAGAGTCCGACGCTCGAAACTCAGTGTTTTTCTATTGCGACTTTATCCGAAAATCGCCGAATCCTGCCGAGCATGTCTATATGTTCTAGCAAGTTCTAGCAAGTCCTGACGAGCATCTCCTGAAAACATTTTTGGCTTTCAATGAATGACCTAGAGAGAACAAAAGCATGTCTATATGTTCTAGCAAGTTCTAGAAAGATATGAATGCATATGTCAAATAATGATACCTTTGTCTTGCTTTGAGGATAGACATGTCATAAGATATTCATGAAGCCCATCAACACATGTTGGAGTAATCAAGTATGTTGTTGACATAAATTAACTGCACTCTATTAAATATTGTTATTATCAAGGTATCCGCAAGCGCACAGATAGAATACCGATGTAGTACTTCACTAGACATTCCCGGTTTTAATATCGAACCCAAAGGAACAGTAGGTGATACTGACTAAGTCTAATGATTCTTAACCCAATAACACAATCAATCCAGAGAATATCAAGAATAAAGAAATAGCTAGTGACTATCTAGTTCCAACAACCGATAAGCTTTGAATAATATCGTTCTAACTGGGCAGTGACCTGAATAAGAGCAGAAATCAGAGTTCTCTCCTACCAAACACTTATACACCTATCGATCCTATCAACGGGAAGTGGACTACAGAGGATTCAACATAGCTGTCACCTACGCGATCTACCACTATTCGGCTAATCAGGAGACATTCACAAGTAATTATAGCCTAGACACCACGTCTACACTATGAACTACTACTTCAATCTAGGAGCTACCAAGATCAAAGCACTCAATAAGAGTTGCAAACTTAAGAACGAATAAGAACAAATGCTTACTTGAATCAGAATGTTGAATACAAAAGTACCTCAGAACGCAACTCTGGGCGAGGGAGCCGAATCCAAACGAATACAGCAACGAAAAAGCTCCGACAGGCCGGGACTCCTCCGAATCTCTACTCATCTACTCTATCTCTCTGATCTCTTTCTTGATTGCTAGCCTAGATCTAATAGATATCTATCTAATGCTTCAGCCTCTTCAGCTCTTGATCTGGCTTCCTCCAGGGGGGTCTGGCCCTTTATTTATAGCCCGGTGGGATGAATATGTGCCATAGGATCAAACCGACTTAACCAAGGGCTGAGATGACTCCTCAAAGGTGGTGGAAGAAGACTCCAGAAGACTGGCGGCCAGAAACCCTAGGGGGGCACCGCCCGGCCCCCTTAGGGCCGGCCGGCCCCACCACCTGCCAGGTGGGGTCCCGGTTGCCTCGGGTGGCTTCAGAGGCTTCTAGCTTGTCGATGACGTATGTTGCCTTGGCATTCAAGTTTCGTGATAATTAAGCACTTTAATCCCTCTTTTAAGCTTTTCTGGATAATCTCCTGGAAAATATATAATTCACCAAAACTCATGGAAATTATTAGTAATAACCCTATTCTACTAGATATTCATGTATAATGCAGGGATAATTGATAATAAAAATTAGACGTTAACAAGTGTCAACATATGTTTAATTCATTTCTTAGCTTGCAAAATCTAGCTTCATCAAGTGGCTTGGTGAATATGTCGGCTAGTTGATCATCGGTGCCCACACTTGTGATTGCAATATCTCCCTTTGCTTGATGATCTCTTATAAAGTGGTGCCTCACATCTATGTGCTTGGTTCTTGAATGTTGCACCGGATTGGTTGTGATCTTCACCGCACTTTCATTGTCACATAGCAATGGAACCTTGTTGATTTTCAATCCATAGTCTTTCAAGGTTTGCTTCACCCATAAGATTTGTGCACAACAACTTCCCGCACTAATGTATTCGGCTTCGGCGGTAGAGAGTGCAACAATTAGATAACGAATCATTAGGCAAGGCTTGGGAACGCTTTGATGGATTTATAAATTCTGGACCAAATCTTACTTTGCCAGAACCTATGCTTTTGTAATATTTCTTTTTAGGCCTTAATATTAAAAATAAAAGATACCTTAACTTGGCCGCGGGTGGAGCATTTATGAATATTATGGCTACACATGCTAAAACCATTCTTACTAATATATTAAATGATCTTTCTGAAGAAAAAGAAGAGTGGTTAGAAGATAAATTTTTATTACCTAAATCTAAACTTTTATCTAATTCATCTCAACCTTTAGCTAAATTAGAACCTGAACTATCAAATGAGAAAGAAATAACTCCAATTTTTGATTTCATGCTAGAATTTGAGGATGAACTTTTTGATGATTATGGAAATACCTCACATTATCATAAAATTATGAAACCTCAAGAATTTATGAATTTTAAAAATTTAAATTTTTCACGTCCTGCTGATTTCAAATTTCTTAGAGAAATAACAAGAGAACTGATTTTTGTTATGAGTAATGAGTGGTTGATAGAATCTGAACTTTCAAATGATATAATTCGTTTAAATTCTCCTGCCATTACTATTAAATGTCAAATTGATGCATATCCTTTTGATGCCTTTTATAACCCAGTAATAGGTATCAATATCATGTCTCTTACATTTGCTGAAAAATTCTTGAAAGATATGACATTAATTCTTACAAATAAATTATTGAAAAGTCGTTCGGGACATAATATTCCTAGTTTAGGAGTTTTATATGCTCTTCGTATTGTGATTAATGAATTCCGAATTTTGCTGAATTTTTATATTTTTGATGTTTGGGATTTTGATGTAATGATTGGATTACCAATAGGAAAACTTATGCGAGAAGGTTGTATGTGCAATTTAGATATTAAACTTGGGAAAGCATTTAATCTCTCTGTGCCTATAACGCATGCATTAAAAGCTAAGGCAGAGTGACTTCCTGAGTTAGATCCAATAGAAGAGATTAAGGCTGTGTCATTTGAAGAATTTATTGAACCTGATTTACAAGATGATACCCAGTTCTTCATTAACGAAGAGGAGGAGGATCCTATTGATCTTAAACCTCTGGATGAATTACTAGAGCCACTTAAGCCTCCTACTGAGGTTAAACAACTACCTTCTGGTCTTAAATATGTTTTCCTGAATAATGATCAAAATTCTCATGTGATTATTAGTGATAAACTTTCTGATGAAGAATCTTTTAGACTAATAACTGTCTTAGAAAAACATCGTGCTACTTTTGGTTATTCAGTCCAAGACCTTAAGGGATTAGCCCTATTTTATGCACCCATCGTATTCCAACCAATCCGAAAATTACACCTTCTAGAGAGCCCCAACGTAGGCTTCATAATGCGATGAGGGAAGTTGTTAAGAAAGGGGTCTTAAAACTTTTGCATGCTGGGATTATTTATCATGTGCCGCATAGTGAGTGGGTAAGCCCCTATTCAAGTTGTACCTAAAAAGGGTGGAATGACCGTAGTTCAAAATAATAAAAATGAATTAATACCCCAGAGAACTGTCACTGGATGGCGAATGTGCATAGATTATAGAAAACTTAATAAAGCAACAAAGAAAGATCATTTTTCGCTACCCTTCATTGATGAGATGTTAGAGCGTTTAACAAATAATTCTTTGTTTTGTTTTCTTGATGGTTATTCTGGATATCACCAAATTCCTATCCACCCTGATGATCAAAGCAAAACCACTTTCTATTATCGTAGAATGTCTTTTGGATTATGTAATGCACCTGCTTCTTTTCAAAGATGCATGATGTCTATATTTTCTGAAATGGTAGAAGAAATCATGGAAGTTTTTATGGATGATTTTTCAGTTTATAGAAAAGAAATTATGATTGTCTAGAAAATCTAGATAAGGTTTTGCAAATGATGTGAAGAAAAGCACTTAGTCCTTAATTGGAAAAAAATGTAATTTTATGGTTAGAGAAGGAATAGTGCTAGGACATCTAGTGTCTGAAAGAGGTATAGAGGTAGACAAGGCAAAAATTGAAGTAATTGAACAACTACCTCCACCTATTAATATAAAAGGAATCCGAAGTTTTCTTGGTCATTGTGGTTTTTATCGTACATTTATAAAAGATTTTTCACATATTACTAGACCACTGACTAACTTATTAGCTAAGGATGTTCCTTTTGAATTGATAATGCATGTTTAAAATCTTTTAATATTCTTAAAGAAGCACTTACATCGGCACCAATCATTTAACCCCCTGATTGGTCGTTGCCTTTTGAAATTATGTATGTTGCTAGTGATTATGCTGTAGGGGCAGTATTAGGACAAACACAGGATAAGAGGCATCATGCAATTGCTTATGCTAGTAAAACTATGACATGAGCACAACTAAATTATGCAACAATTGAAAAAGAGCTCCTACCTGTTGTTTTTGCTATTGATAAATTCAGATCTTACTTAGTAGGAGCAAAAGTAATTGTCTATTCTGATCATGCTGCTTTAAAATATTTGCTCACTAAGAAAGATGCTAAACCTCGTTTAATAAGATGGATTCTGTTACTTCAAGAATTTGACCTAGAAATAAAAGATAGAAAAGGAATAGAAAATCCAGTTGCTGATCACTTGTCTAGAATGCAATTTGAGAAACCTTAGGAACTACCTATTAATGACTCATTAAGAGATGACATGTTGTTTAAAGTGACCAAGTCAGACCCTTGGTACGCTGAATATTGTCAACTTTATGGTTGCAGGTTATGTACCGCCAGGGGAAAATAAAAAGAAGTTCATTTATGAAAGTCGTCTCCACATATGGGATCCACCATATCTCTTCAGAATTTGCTCAGATGAGTTACTTAGAAGATGTGTACCAGTAGAAGAAGGAATGCAGATCATTCAGAAAATGCCATGCATCACCATATGGAGGTCATTATGGGGCATTCCGCACTCATGCTAAGATCTGGTAGAGTCGGTTTTTTTGGCCAACTATGTATGAAGACACCAAAGATTTTATCCGGAGATGTGGATCATGTCAGAGGCACGAAAATATCAATGCAAGAGATGCTATGCCACTCACCAACAATCTCCAGATCGAGCTCTTTGATGTCAGGGGGAATTGATTACATGGGACCATTTGTGAAATCAAGAAATTATGAATACATTCTGGTGGCAGTTGACTATGTATCCAAGTGGGTAGAAGCTATGCCACGCATGAATGCTGATTCCAAACATTCAAAGAAGATGTTTGAAGAGATTATATTTCAAGGTTTGGGACACCAAGGATGGTCATTAGTGACGGAGGAACACATTTCACTGATAAGAAGTTTCACCGATACTTGCAAGCTCATGGAATCCAGTCATAATGTTGCTACTCCATACCATCCTTAGACAAGTGGCCATCAAACAAACAGATCAAGAATATTCTACAGAAAATAGTAAATGAGATGGGTACTGCATGGAAGGATCGGTTACCCGAAGCACTTTGGGACATATCGAACCGCCTACAAGACACCCTTGGGCATGTCACCCTATCAGCTAGTGTATGCCGCTGGAGAAAAGAGAAAGTTGCAACTGTCAGAATTAGAAGAACGGAGAGAAAAAGCTTATCACAATTCAAAGATTTACAAAGAAAGAACAAAAAGATGGCATGATAAGAGGATCAAGAAGAAGGAGTTTGCACCAGGAGATAAGGTATTACTTTTTAATTCCATGTTTAAATTATTCAGGCTTGAAAAGTTACGAAGCAAATGGGAAGGACTATTTACGGTTGTTAATTCATCGCCACATGAAGCGGTAACTCTACAAACACATGAAGGTACGTTATTCAAGGTAAATGGTCACCGACTTAAATTATTTTTAGAACCATTTAATTCAGAGGTTGTTGACGGGCTGGACTTTATCAAATTACCAACTTATTAATCCCGTCGTCGTCCTGTTACGAAAAACTATCGCGCATCACAACCAACAGGAAGTAGTTAGAGTCTAGAGGCATCCACGAGCACGGCCACCCTGAGAGGCTACCATGTGGGGCCGGCTGGCAGCCCTAGTGGAGCCGGACGGTGCCCTCTGCCCCCTCTCATCCCAGTCTCTCATTTCCTTGTCCTTCTGCACCCTTCCTAAGCACATTCCCGTAGGATCCCGTCACATGCGGATATTCTTTCGTATGCACTCTGTAGAGACTAGATTTGACCTCATCCTGTCTCCTGTAAACCTATATAAATACGCACCTATACCTCCCTCAATTGTATCCCATCAATAACCTGCTCTCTCCTACAGAGAAACTCTCTAGTTTAGATCTAACAGCAATGGCAGACGAAAGCGGATCATCAGCGCTGACTTCGACAAGATCCCAAGAGACGACTCGAAGGCCATCGTCCTCGCGCAGCCAAAGCCTCTCGCCATCATGCCACCGAAGCAGATCGCTACGGTGCCTTAGCAATACGAGCAAGTCTACTACGCGCAAGCTCAGCCTGCTCTGCCATCACCACCCAGCAAGGCTACTGCTAGAAGACTGGTACCAAGGGAAAACAGATCGCTATTCCCCGAGGGACCCCGCTTCTTCCACTTAGGGACAATGAACGACTCCTGTCGGTCAAGACCAACAAGAACGGAACACTGATATGTGCGAAATACACCACTGCTCGCCCTGCCATCAATGGAGTTCGTGCACGTCCAGCCCAAGTCCGCTATACCGATTTCATACCACCTCCGCCCAAGAGACAGAGGGCTGCATCAGCATTAGCACTAGAGAAAGGTACTAAACAACCTCCACTAGAAATGCTCTATGTTTTTTTAAAATCTCTCGGTTACTAAATCCAAACGAGGTATGGGTTATGCAAAAGAAAAAGGGAGTATAAAAAAATAGACAAGTGTCCAAAGAAATTAAAACAATGGGTAGTTAGATGCTTGCCTCCCTGAAAAAAAAGAAGAAGAAGAAGAAGAAAGAAGATAAAAGACAGCTCATACTCTCTAGATAAACTCATTTGTTTAAAGAGAGATTTATTTTCTCAAGGAGTAAGGTAAAATTATGTTCCACCATATTCAACCAAATAAAGCTTGATTCGATTATATGCCTCATTTCTCTGTAGATTCATTGTTTGACTTTACAATAAATGCAATGCAAGTATGTTTTCACATTTATACCTACCTGAGATCCACATAAGCTTTTTAGAAATAGGATAAAGAAGGCAATATCATTAATGCTTGGTAAGGATACAAAAATATCAGATATATCAGTGATTCGAGAGTACTACAAAAAGAGAAGGTAAAGCCAAGCTTTATTTGCAAAATTAACTTACCCTCCAATTGACTTAACTAAAGGAAGAGAGTGATCTGTTTCAAGCTGTTCTGTTCTCCAACTACTCAAAGATTCATGGTAGACACTTTGAATTCCGCAGTACATGTATGACTAGACTAGTTTTATGTAATATATTCTCAAGTTATGTTTTAAATGTTCCATTCTCTCTCTAAACTTTTATATCTTAAAACCAACCTTTTCTCGGGACAAGTAAAAGCCTAAGTGTGGGGGTAATTGTTGACACTTGTTAACGTCTAATTTTTATTATCAATTATCCCTGCATTATATATGAATATCTATTAGAATAGAGTTATTACTAATAATTTTCACGAGTTTTGGTGAACTGTATATTTTCCAGGGAATTATCCAGAAAAGCTTAAAAGAGGGATTAAAGTGCTTAATTATCACGAAACTTAAACGCGAAGGCAACATACGTCATCGGCAACGTAGAATCATTTAGACATCCGAAGCAACCGGAACCCCACTACCTGACAGGTGGGGCCAGCCGGCGCCAAGGTGGGGCCGGCCGACGCCCCCCTAGGGTTTCTGGCAGCCATCTTCTGGAGTCTTCAACAACCGCCTATGAGGAGTCATCTTAGCCCTACGTTAAGTCGGTTTGATCCAACGGTACATATTCATCCCACCGGGCTATAAATAAAGGGCCAGACCCCCCTGGAGGAAGCCCGATCAAGAGCTGAAGAGCCTGAAGCATTAGATAAATATCCATTAGATCTAGGCTAGCAATCAAGAGAGAAATTAGAGAGATAGAGTAGAGGAGTAGAGATTCGGAGGAGTCTCGGCCTGTCGGAGCTTCTTCGTAGCTGTATTCATCTGGATTCAGCTCCCTCGCCCGGAGCTGCGTTCTGAGGTACTTTTGTATTCAACATTCTAATTCAAGTAAGCAGTTGTTCTTATTTGTTCTTAAGTTTACAACTCATGTTGAGTGTTTTGATCTTGGTAACTCCTAAATTGAAGTAGTAGTTTGTAGTGTAGATGTGGTGTCTAGACTATGATTACTTGTGAATGTCCCCTGATTGGCCAGATAGTGGTAGTTCGTGTAGGTGACAACTACGTTGATTCCTCTATAGTCCTACTTTCCGTTGATAGGATCGATAGGTGTAGAAGTACTTGGTAGGAGAGAACTCTGATTTCTGCTCTTATTCAAGTTACTGCCCAGTTAGAATGGTATTATTCAAAGCTTGCCGGTTGTTAGAACTAGATAGTCATTAGGTATTTCCTTATTCTCAATATTCTCTGGATTGATTGTGCCATTGAGTTAAGAATCAATAAACTTAGTCAGTATCATCTACTGTTCCTTTGAGTTCGATATTAAACCCGAATAGTCTGGGTGAAGTGCTACATCGGTATTATATCTGTGCGCTTGCGGATAATTTGATAATAATAATATTTAATAGAGTACAGTTAATTTATACCAACATGTTACAAGGTCCCAAATGGCCCAAAAGACGATGACGCAGCACCCTGACAGATTCTGGACGTCAACTTGTTTCAACGATTCCTGTGGATTTTGATGGAATTTGGACCTGAGAACAAAACCATTGGTTAGACATGATGCATCATATACTCTCCTTTACAATTATATTTACCAATAAAGCGATATGTACAACTAGACAATCATGACAATTCTAACACATTTGAATTTCTTCTCCAAACTACTTAGAGCACATAGAATATCAAACTCAATATAACCCAAAGTATTTAAAGAAGAAAATGGTTTTATTTCATCTTGTTGAGTGGCGATGGGAAGCAAATTTTTATTTTCAGTACAAGTATTTTGTTCTTAAACAAAAGAATCAATCTCATTCACTAGTTGTGGCATAGGTATAGTAGGAACACTGTCGAGCAACTCTTCTTTATTATAAGCACTATTAGAACAATTATTTTGTGACAAAGGACATTTAGATTTAGTGCCCTCTAAATGTTGCTCTATTATAGCATGAGTGGTGGATAAATTTAGCACATCATCACCAATTTTAACAATACCAGGTTTTATAGCAACCATAAAATAATCTGTCAAATTAAGTACTTGGTGATTTTTAGATTTAATATCAATCTCTTCATTCTCATTAGTGGTACTTTTTGTATATGGTTGTATAATTACAGCATGGATCATAATTTTACCAAGATCCCAAGAGTGAATAACAAGGCTGATGTGATATTGAGTTGGGATAAGATCTATGTGAAAGACTATCAAGTAACCTTTCAAATAAGTGGTCATTGACCTCAATCATACTCCGGATGGATGAGTTATGGTCATCCTAATGAAGCATTATCGGACCACCGATAAACTAAAAGTTGGCCTTTGAATGAGCTCGTACTCCATGACACATTAGCCGACGAGCAAATAACGATAATGTACATATGGAACTAAGTGAATTATGCTAAAAATTACAATGCAAATTTAGGAACGAACTCATTTTATTAACATTGGTCGTATGCGAATGTATCGTGTGCTCATCAAAATAGAGAGGTCACAAACAATGAACCGCTACGGTCGTGTCGCTGCAGAAAGAGTGGGGTGACGTTGTTGGCCGTCGAGGCAAAGCATGAGGCAGTGGGCATCAATGCATGGATGCTTTTCTAAAGGATGTGGTCGTGAGGACAGACTAATCGACATTGCTGGGATGAGGTCAATGTGGTGAAACATTTTTCCTCACCTTGCATGCAGAGTTTTTTCTTCCCCCAATGTTTTTCTAACCAGAGAAGTTGAACCTATAGGCTATACCTAAAGCTACTTTGATCAGAGTTGGAGCTCTATGCAACATGCCTTAAGGAGGCTAAAAAAATGCACACGGTGCGGGTCTAGGTTTTGGATGTGTGCAGCTTGGTCAGATGGTTTGTGCTTGTTTACGGATCAAACTATTTAGAAGGCATGATTCACAAGCATCACTCTCATTAGTTGGGACTCAGTACCTATGGGCGTGTTTGGATGAAGCACTGGAGTGGAGTTGCCTGGTCTGGGACTTGCCTGTGATCTGCCTGTACTCCGTTTGGTTGAGACCCTAGCAACGAGACTGGTCCAGGCAACACTAGGCGTAAGAAATCGGTCGCCTGGCTGGAGGACCGAAGCTACCTGGGATAATCCGTGTTAAAGCTGTTGCTCGTGACCAAAGATGGCTGGATGGATAGCTTTCTCTTTTTTTTTTTTGAATTTGTGTGCCTTGAAATGTCCAAGCAAGATAAAACATTTCTTGTGGCGGTTTGCTCATAACAGTCACCCCCTGAGATGCAATCTTTGTGCGACGAGGAATGAAGATAGACATAAGATGTCCAGTTTGTAACCATGTCGGCGAGGATGGTGGGCACTTATTTTTTAAGTGCAAGCTGGCGAAAGATGTCTGGAACCTGCTGGGGCTTGAGGTTGAGAGAAAGGCGCCGAAGGAAGCTCGCTCATCGAAGGAGGCCATCGAGTTCATTTTGCAGGCGGGAGAGAAGAAGGAACTGCTGATGATAATAGCTCTCTGGGTCCTTTGGGGCGAGAGAAATGTTATTCGAGAGGAAGACAGACGTCGCTGTCCTCGAGTCATTACCCGGTGCATTGAGCTCTATGTCAATGAGATGGATTTTCCATCAAAGGTGATTCCTTCAGTGCGGGGAAAATTGCTAGCAAGATGGAGGAAACCTGAACAAGAAACTCTGAAACTGAATTGTGATGTCCTCGTTCTCACAGGAAACAAAAACAGGGAGCTGGGGAGTCGTGATAAGGGACTGCGAGGGGGATGTTGTTCAGTCAGGGAGAGGAAGGCTAAACCATCTTTTCAGTCCTTTTCATGCCGAGCTGATTGTATGTCTGCAAGGTATTCAGTTGGCAAGTAGCCTAGGTATCGGTCATCTTTTAGTTGAGGACCGATGCACAGGAGGTAGTGAAGGCTATCAATTCGAATGTTTACGATGATTCTGTTGTTGGTCATCTGGTTGAAGAGGTAAAGCTTGCGCTTGCAGCTAATTTCATTTCCGTCGAGTGTGTGTTTGCCAACAGAGACTGTAATAGGGTTGCCCATGGCCTGGAGTGTGTTGAGGGTCAGGAGATTTTCTCCGTTGATGTACCAGTCTCGGTCTCTGTACTTGTTGTTGATGATTTATCAGCCGGTGTTTAATGAGCTTTCTCTTTTTTAACTGTGATACACCGTGTAACACAAAAAAAGTGATTATTTCTAAACTACACAGACCACTCTCTTATGATTATTTTTCTCTTTTATTATCCGGGTACACATGGATGTGCATGGACAACAGTCACTATAAAAGTAGATTTAATTAATAATATTATTTATGTACTTAAGCATATTATGCCTTCTAAAAGTTAACATATGACTATTCCATTAGACAATAAAACATTGTTAATGTCTTTCATTAGCTTTTCTACTTTTCTAGTCATAGGCTTTCAACCAAACATATCAACTCCTATTTTTTCCTGATTAGACAGATTTCGATCAATTTTTCAGGCAACTATTTTATGCCAAATAAGTCATCCAGGTCTTCAACCAAATAGGGCCGTATCTAAAAGGGCATCTCGTTAAGCGTCACCAACAAATGAGTGGTAACTATGAGGCAGCCATATGGCTTCGTTAAAAAGATATAAGCGCAAAGCTTTCTTGATTGAGCTATTATTATCATCATAATTACTTTTAAAAATATAGGTATATATATTTTTGCTAAACTATTCAAATTTACTGCCCTGTTTTCATAAACCGATAATTATTTATGTCCATCAAATGTGGAAATTAATTTAATTAAGCACCAGCCATTAATTTTAAAGGCGTCTACAAAAGGTCGTTTATTTGCATCAAGTCAATATCACTAGCTCCCCGTAGGAATGCCATGGACAAAAGGTCACTATATATAAACATGAGTGATGTACAACCATGATTATATAACAAAATGTCACAACTAATTGAAATACATGATGAAATCATTAAAACTCTAAGCTATAAATTATTTGACCATGTCTGTTGCAATATATGGGCAAATTTGCAAGTAATAATAAAGAAAAATAAAAAATAAAAAGGAATTAAAAAGGGGTGGAGAAAACTAAACGATAAGAAAATCCGCAGCACCCACCCAACATTTTTTTTTCTTCTCCTACCCGCTCACCTTTTCCCCTACTCTATAACTACCTCCATTCTCGCAGTCGCACAAGCTTCCTTCTTCCCCCATGGGCACCGCCCTCTCCTTCCCGAACTGCAAACTCCATTCTCCCTCCTCGTTCTTCGCCGCCTCCAGCGTAGTCCCATTTATGCTAGATTGGAGAGGTTTGAACCATGTTTCCTTCTCGCGCGCCACGTGCTCGACGGAATTCCTTGTCTGCACCGGAGCCAGGAAACGCTAGGATTAGGCGCTTCCCGGGGTTCCTTTTAGTTCCCCTCTAACAAATCGTAGGTTTCTGGTTTGGTGTGGCCGTGCCCTGTGATTTGTGGGTGGTTTTGGTGTAGAGTTTAGAGAGAGATCAAGAACTTCCAACTTGGGGTTTCTTGTTGCCTTTTTTAGCTGTTCTGGGGCTTTTATGGGAGTGCCCGTCGCGCAGAAGTCCGATTCTTGGGTGACTGTGCTTGCGATGACGGACAGCGGCGCCCTCGGCGTTCGGCCTATTAACGGAGGCCGAGAGGGTGCCGTGGAGCAGCGTGGGCTCGGCGACGACGGGCCTCCAGTGTCCCCACCAGAGCGTGTTTGTACGCCGCCTGCGCCGAGGCTGGCTGCTTGGCGGCACATGCCGTCGCCTGGTCCTCTCCGGTGCTCAACCCCGAGGTGAGCAATTTGGCTTGGAGGGGATAACTTGTTGATACTTGATAGACTTTTCACTGAATGAAATTAGTGGATGCAGGAGCGTTGGGTGTGAAGATGGTGAGGATTTGGATCGGTACTTTTCCCCACAGAGTGAGTTTTCTCAAGACACTTCTGATACGGATTCGATGAGCACAAGTATTAGTAGGATGTATACCTTCCGGTTGGGGACTTCGAGCCCGTTAGATAGTCCTATCAAACAATTGGGAATAGGAGACACAAGCCCTCCCTCAAGGATGGGTTGCCATTCTCCTAGCTATCCTTGGAATTCTTGTCGGGGATCAGATGATGTTGATTCTAGCTTTATGAATTCACCTCGGCATGATGATGAACAGAGGAAAGATGATGTGCAACCAATTGATTTTGAGAGTAGACACATCTGGTATCCTCCACCACCTCAAGATGAAAATGGTACTTTTCAATATGATGAGGATGACGACAACGATGTTTGTGATGGGAAGGTCTTTGGATACGTTAACCATGATTGTTACGATGGCGAGGATGATGATGATGATGATAATGATGATGATGATAATGATGATGATTCGTTAGGGATCAAAGGAAAACATAGTATATCTCACAAAGAGTTCTTGAGGAGCGCCTTACATGGCCATTTCAGGGCTCTCGTGTCGCAATTGCTCCAAGGACATGGCATTGATCCCGTGGATGGCTGGCAGGACATAGTAGCCTCATTAGCTTGGCAAGCAGCTACCTTTGTCAGGCCAGACACGAGCAAAGGTGGTAGCATGGATCCCACAGACTATGTCAAAGTCAAATGCGTAGCATCAGGAAATCCAAATGATAGGTATGTCTTTTGACTACAATCTGTACTGAAGACTTACATGAAATTTCTGCCATGGTATTTTGGCGCTAAATGATTGTTTGACTGTTTGCAGTGCTTTCATTAAAGGTGTTGTCTGTTCTAAGAATGTAAAACATAAACGCATGGTGTCAAAACATGAGAACCCTAGGTTGCTTCTTTTGGGAGGAGCACTGGAATACCAGAAAGTCACGAACAAACTAGCTTCGATAAACAGCATTCTTGAACAGGTATCATTATTTCCAGTTAAATGTTCATGCTGATTTGTCTCAATATGTTCTTAATAGTGATTTTCAAATGCAATGTGTACAGGAAGAGGAGTATCTTAAGAACGCTGTTGCAAAGATAGAGGCTCAACGCCCACATGTCTTGCTAGTTGAGAAAAGTGTGCCATTGGATGCGCAACAGCTTCTTGCAAAAGATATCTCTTTAGTATTGAATGTCAAGAGGTCACTTCTGGAAAGAATATCTCGCTGCACAGGTGCTCAAATTGCGTCATCTGTTGATAATATCACTTCTACTGTAATTGGACAATGCCAAACATTCTGGATTGAGAGAGTTACAGAATGTTCATCACCAAAGGTCTCAAACAAAAAAACAGTCAAGACACTGATGTTTTTTGATGGTTGTCCAAGGCGTTTGGGGTGCACGGTAATAATCAAATTATCTAATTGTATTTCAAAGATATAGCTTTTATTCAGTATTGCTGTTAATCAGCCAAATAGTTTAAATTCTTCTGTCATTTGTCTTTTCTGTCCATTATTTTACACCTCTAAAGGTATTATGTGCAATTGTGCATCGCAATGGATTTTCTTTTGTGGATAGCAAATCCTTTGTTTCTATAATCTCTTAATCTTTTACTATATTTGGAACTTACTATTTTGGATCTCTTTCTTTATATTGTGATTATGCCATATCTGAAAAAAATGGCATGCATTTACACCATCAACAATATGATTTTGATGCTGGAAAATTGAATGCCTATCTTTATATTGTGATTATGTCACAAAGGATAAATTTGATGCCTTTATTTATACTGTGATCATGTCATATCTTATAAAAATGGCATGCTTTTCCTAGGTTCTTCTAAGAGGAAAATCATATGAAGAGTTAAAGAAAGTCAAACTTGCTGTGCAGTATGCTTTATTTGCAGCATACCACCTGTCACTTGAGACCTCATATCTTGCTGATGAGGGTGCAACACTTCCAAAAGTCCCTTCAGACCTTCAACTTGAGAAGCAGAAGTCTTTCTCAAGATATTATCAGCAGAATTTGAATGAATTACAAACCATTGAAGGGGAAACTTTTGGAAGTGGGTGCATCATGCCTTGCCTTAATGGTTCTGCAAATCAATCTCATTCAAGAGATGGCATAATTCATGAGGAACATGCACGCTGTCATTCAAAAGGTGACTTAAGTAAGGAAGAATATACTGGTGGAACCATTGAGGTATACCCTTATTCCACAAAAGCTTCAATATATGGCAACTGTATGCCACCTTTATGCATGACTGTTCAGACACCTAAAAGTTCACTTGCCAGTGTGAGAAAAAAGACACCAGGAAATTTAGATTTTTCTCACAATGGTCACATAGCTGAAGCGGGTGGTGGAATGTCAAAGGTTGATAGTGACTTTCTTGACTTGGATAATAGTTGGAATCATATCTCAGATGAAGATTCTGTAGCAATACATGATCACAACGGGAATCACAACGAATATTTCCCAACATCTGACAGCCCACAGAGCATTTTGGTTTCCTTGTCAATTGCATGCCCTTTGAGAGGAATTGTATGCAAGCAATCTCAGCTATTTCGGATAAAGTTCTATGGTACTTTTGATAAGCCGCTTGGAAGGTATTTTCGTGAAGATTTATTTATTCAGGTAGTTGCGTTGTCATCCATAATCTGCCAGTTTATTATTATAGGCTTTATAATACCTTATACTAATTTTCATCCACCCTATATTTTCAGACTTCATGCTGTGAATCTTGCAAGGAGCCTGCAGAATCTCATGTGCGATGTTACACTCATCAACAAGGCAGTCTAACAATCAGTGTCAGAACTCTTCCATCTGTCAACCTACCTGGGGAGCTTGATGGGAAGGTATGGATGTGGCACAGGTGTCTCAGGTGCAAGCCAAAAGATGGAATTCCTCCAGCCACACAAAGGATAGTCATGTCGGATGCAGCTCGCGGATTATCTTTTGGGAAGTTTCTGGAACTTAGCTTTTCAAATCACACAACAGCCAATCGAATTGCCTGCTGTGGACACTCCCTCCAGAGGGACTGCCTTCGTTTTTATGGGTTTGTTGCTTCTTATTGTATACTCTTCTGCTCTTATCTAATAATGACCAACATTAATAGTTGGCATTCCCAATCAAACAGGCTTGGGAGCATGGTTGCTGTCTTCCGTTATTCACCAGTAGACATACTTTCTGTCAACTTGCCATCCTCAGTACTGGATTTTGCTTATCCAAAAGCTCAAGATTGGGTCATCAAAGAAGCTGTTGATGTATGTTTATGCTAATTTTATTTAAGCTTGTCTAAATTGGTTCTAAAAGCCAACCCATTGACATCATTTTGGAGATGTATTGCCCTAGGTAAGCTTTTATGACTTGACTTGTAGGTATGCGCTAGGAAGGAATATCTATATAGGGAAATCGTTGTTAAACTTGACTGCCTCGAAAAGATAGTTAAAGACCAGAACATTGGGATGAAGTCAGGCTTGCATAAACATGTTGCTGATCTTAAGGAGTTGGTTAAAGTTGAGTGGAAGAAGTATGATGTAAGTTCAAATGCTACTTGTTTTATAGATTGCTGTTGAACTGTACATAGCTTTCTACTTGTCTTGTAGATCGCTATCGAAAAGATAGTTAAAGACCAGAACATTGCCCTTTACTTTCAGGTTGTATCAGGGTTTTCCACCATAGATAACTTGCAGACATTTGAACCATATATAGATGTTCTAGAGCTCAATCGTCTGAGGAGAGAGCTTGTACTTGATATTCACATATGGGATCGCAGATTGTACATGATGCACTCCCTCACGAAAGAAAACTGTCGTACTGTGCCAAATGATGCACAATGTTCTGAGAAGCTTACTGGAAGCTTATTAGAACAATCAAAGGATATGACATCTGGTAAACATTTGAATGTTGAGAATTCTCTAGAACGGAATCAACCAAGTATGTTGGAAGTGGCTGCACTTTCAGTGAAATCATCTCCCATGGCAGAACAAACCAACACTAGTGTTTCACATTTGGGATTGGAAACCAACATTATGGGTGATGTATCCATGCATTCTGGCTCAACTGTTATCAGCTTTGCCTCTGGCCCATGTGAAATGCAGAGTGAAGGAGTGCTGGCTGAACTAGCATCTGGAAAGACTTTGCAGAAATCACAATCGTCTGCCTCCAATCTTTCTGACAGAATTGACTTAGCGTGGACTGGTTCTGGTCAGTTTGTTAACGATTCATCAAGTAGCATGGAGGCAGTTTCATTCATACCTGGTAGTCTGAATGGTGATCCTGCATACCAAAAGGTTATAGCACCAATCAGAATCAAATCGTTTGATTCTGCAGTCAGTTCCAGAAATATTGATGATTCAAATGCTAGTATAAGAAGATCTTATTCTCAAAGGCCCCCAAAAGCTATTGAGAGAACTGGTAAGGGTCTGTCACCTACATTCTTGAACAAGCTGTCACTTCCTGGTATGATTGATGGCGATTGTCGGTTGCTACTGTCACAAAATGAAACAGATGTTACTGTTCCAATTTATGATGATGAACCATCTAGCATGATAGCCCATGCCATGACTGTTCCAGAATATCACAGCTTCTTGTTGCCACTTGTGGATCAGAATAATCAATCTAGTTTATTGAATTATGGTTGTGATCAGCCTCAACCTATAACTGGAAATGATTCTAAAGATAACCATTTGACTGTTTCTTTTGAGGATGAAGACTCATATTCTGCTGATAAAGCAAAATTTTCTGTGACATGTTATTTTGCAAAGCAGTTTGATGCAATCAGGAGAA
Organism: Eremochloa ophiuroides; assembly: GCA_038502445.1. Taxonomy (NCBI): domain Eukaryota; kingdom Viridiplantae; phylum Streptophyta; class Magnoliopsida; order Poales; family Poaceae; genus Eremochloa; species Eremochloa ophiuroides. The sequence goes on along the minus strand of JAHLJS010000003.1, from coordinate 25,436,187 downwards.
AGTGTTGTCCAGATGAGCTAGATTATATCCGCTCCTTAAGTCGCTGCAAGAGATGGAGTGCTCAAGGTGGCAAGAGTAATGTCTACTTTGCCAAAACATTAGATGACAGATTTGTGATAAAGCAAGTGACCCGGACAGAATTAGATTCATTTGAGGATTATGCTGTTGATTACTTCAAATATTTGACAGACTCTGTATCATCTGGAAGCCCAACTTGCCTCACTAAAGTCCTTGGTCTTTACCAGGTTTGTGTTACTACTACTTCGTTATTTGTTCTGTTTATTAAATCCTGTGAGATTACATAATGGACATATTTGTGCATTTATGCACTAGATCACTGCCAAGAATTTGAGAGATGGAAAGGAGCTGAAGATGGATGTAATGGTCATGGAAAACCTATTTTTCAAGAGGAAGGTATCAAGAATATATGACCTAAAGGGTTCTTTGCGTTCCCGCTACAATCCTGATACTTCAGGGAACAACAAGGTTCTCTTGGATCTTAATCTGTTAGAAACACTTCACACAAAGCCCATTTTTCTTGGAAGCAAAGCAAAAAGAAGGCTGGAACGAGCTGTCTGGAATGATACTAATTTTCTGGCAGTAAGTAGACTCACTTGCTGTAAGTTCTTATTTCATTGGTGAAGGTTATATACATGCAGCAACCTAGTATTTCTATGTGGACCTTCATCTTGGTTGCATAGCTAATTTTACATCGTCCGCCATCTGACCTCGTCTGTATATGAGGTGTCACTACCAAAAAAAACTGATTCATGCACTCATTTCACTTCATGATTGGTACTATGAAGTAGTAATCTTTTTATGTCACATGACATGAAAAGTATGCCAGTATCTACCCTGGATATCTGGTGTACATTGATTGTCAGTATGCACCATAACCTTGACCCTGGCAATCTGCACCATTGCTGGGTTCCCTGTTCTGATTAGCCTGATCTGCACATAGGTGTACTATGATCTATAATATGTGTTCAGACATCTGAATTTCGGACAATCGCGCACATTAGAAAAGCCCAGGTACCCCCACCATTTTCAAGATCCCAAAAAATCCCAAGCGGCCAATTGATATGAATATTGAATACTACTTGAGGCTTTTGCCTATTGATTCTGTTTTGATTCATATTTGCTTCTACAAAAATAGAAATAATCAGCTTTTGCCACACATCTAAAATTCAGCTGTGAAAACATGTAGAAGCCACAATCTTTCATTTTGGAGTTTTTGAGGTGCTTAGAGAAAATAGCACATAAATCAAAACCACACATACACACCCATATACACAAGAGGCAAACCTTAATTCAGTTCTTCTGTGACATCGCGGAGATGTACAAGAAGTAGCACTACAAAAGTACAGAGTGAGTAAGTGGGGGAGGATCTATCAAAATTTTTTTTGGAGGTGCAAGCCTGATGGCCAATTGAGGTAGGGTGCACAAGTGTAGGTGTCGGGGAGTGGGAGGGAGCTCTAAAAGTAGTCCCTAGCCAGTGTATAGCGTGGTGGTCTTTAAAGTTGCAATTTATAAATTGTAATTGTTAGCTAGGATGTGTGTGGGGCAGGCCCTGCAGACAACAAGCTGTGGGGTTGCTAAGTTGAGGTAGCTCTGAATGTGCGGGTTTTTGAAAAATACTCTGTTGCCAGATGAGTGATTTTGGTGCCAGTGTAGCAAGACTTAGTGGTTAGTCCACATGGCTACTGTCGATGGTTCAGATAGTATGATTCATGCTGATATGGTGATTCGATTCCCGGCTCTTTTTATTGTTTCCATTCCAATTGACAACTTGTATCTAACCTATCTTGTCAGTATGGTTCAGCTTATATAGATCATGACTATTTGAGTAAACTGGTCAGATCAACAAACTTTGTAGCATATTCCTTTAGAATACCAAGGCTCATGAAGATGCGGCTGTTGTCACTATCTAACTCTTGCCGCCATGCATTTCCCTTTTCCTCAGTCAGTGGATGTGATGGACTACTCTCTCTTGGTCGGCATTGATGAAGAAAAGAAAGAGCTTGTGATGGGGATTATCGACTATCTTCGGCAATACACTTGGGACAAACAACTAGAGACTTGGGTGAAGGCGACAGGATTTCTAGGGGGCTCCAAGGATGTTCTGCCGACCATCATATCTCCGGATCAGTACAAGAAGAGGTTCAGGAAGGCCATGTCGAAGTACTTCTTGGCTCTTCCTGACCAATGGTCACCGTAAAGCCTCCAATGCATCCAGGCCATTCCAAGCGCGACAGGGAAGACACTTTGGTTCTCCTTCTTTTCCCCCACTCTCTCCCTTCTGGTTCATTTAGAACAATCGATCCATCTATGCCTCTTGTATGCTGTTTTTGTTCACAACAGGCAGGATGAACTCTGTGGAGGATTGTGGCGATTGTTGTCCATCCAGGCAGAGGTTAGGTGTTAATACGTGTACATACCCTACACTATAACATGAAATGCAAAGGAAATGAAAATATGCGAACTCGCGAGTTCCATACCAGTGATATGATTTGAGGTTTTGTGGATTGGAAGCTGTCCATTGTTGCTTCGCGAGATCTGAAGCAACTGCTCACTCCGTTCTAAATTTAGCTTCTGTAAATATGTATATTATTACTTTTTACTATTCATCTAAACGTAAGTGTATATTTAAGTGCATGGTAAAAGTTACGTATCTTAAAAAAAAAAGTTAAAATGTCTTATAATTTAACCTGCTAATGATGTGGGATCCAAAGTGAACCCACTCCAAACCACGCAACATATACAGTCTAAGCATCCCACTTCAGTCCATCCAATCATCTGCACAATCCGAACGAATTCAAACTGTTTGTATTTTTCAATCCAAACTCCCAGCCACGCCCCGACGCATGGCGCTGTGTTCGCGAACAGGTTCTAGCCCGTCAGCACGGCGCCGAATTTGCCCAGGACTAGCCGAAAGTTGGAAAGCATTACAATGTCAGCGTCCACAGTCTACACAGCCGGCGCTCTTGTTGTGGACGGGCGGCGGCGTCTCATCAGGTATCTGGTGCGTTCCTCCTCGATGGAGTTCACTTTCAAATCCTAACCTAACCGGTCCACCAGCTTGCTCATCTCGTTTTGCTCCAAACCAAATCAGCCCAATAAAAAAGAATTCAAACCATGAACACTGGTAGCTCGAACCATTACAAGGTTTACTTATAATTTAGAACGGAGCAAATATTTTCGTTTCAAATAACAGTAACGTTACTAAGCACGGCATGGTCGAAAAAATAGAAAACTTCTCCGTTTGATTGCTTATAAGGAACGGAAGGGCACCCTTTTTTTATGCGACAGAATTTATGTAATGATATATAGGTTCATGTTTCTAACCTACGTCTAGCTTGTTTAGCGCTATTATAATTCAATCTTACTGGAATCAGTAAATGCTTTGCGAACCTGGATTCTAAAACGTGAAATAGGACAACTGGGATTGCATGTTTGGATACTCGAGAGACGAATAAGAAAGACGCCAATGAAAGAGTAAAACAAAGGCACAGCGAACACGGTGTCATTTATTCACGATGGAGGATTTTACAGCGGGGTAGCATACATTATTACGATTTACGAATTAGCCTTAGTTGCTCCCCGTTGCAAAATACAATAAGCACTTCAGCTGTTCAGCCAACGTGGAAAATGAGCTGTATCTGTAAGCAACTGCAGAGTAGCAGCATCATCACGAATCGGATGATGCAGCCATGCCCCCAGGCCCCAGTACTGCATGCTGCCGGCGCAAGTACTTCGCTCAGGCTTTCCCAGAAGATCCAAAGAGGCGCAGCTTCTCTGCTACCACAGCTTTCATTGCTTCTTTAGCAGACGCCATGACCTGGATCAGGTCCTTTTCTGGCTTTCTAAGGGACTCCAGGTAGCTGTTCCGAACCTCGGTGTTCACATTGAATTTTCTCACGCCCAAGTCTATGCACTCCTGCTCCAGAAATTAATGCATTGTTATTGCGCTTGCACAGTAAGTTTATTCTAATAATAGTTGAGATATGGGCTCATCAATAGCACAAGATCCTGTACTGAATCACGAAATGGTCTGCACAAGATCCTCAACATTGTACTAGAGCTTAAAATCTACCATACGATCTATTTGCAGGTTTGCAGAAAGATAATAAATTCAGTGTTTAGGTAATGCGGTTATTTCCATCGTAAATGCCTTGAACAGGTCTTCGACAAACAAACCATAGGCTCCAATACCACGTTGAGCAACTTTAATGAACTAGCTTAGCAGAAAGTCTAGAAAATGGTAGAAGGATGGATTGCCTTCCTTTAATCTAACTTAACCATTTGGGCCGAGTTGCTGCAGGAAACACTGCAACATAGCTAAAACCTACAGATTTATACTAATCTAATACATAAATAACGGAAAGAACCTAACAAACCTTTATGAGCTCATGGGGTAGACCGGATGCTCCATGGAGAACCAAGCTAACTCCTTTCTTTAAGGTCAATGCACGAAGGTCCTGTCATTAGTCAATTAAAAGCATGCTGATTCTGTAAGGACCACTCAATTAAAAGCAGGCAACATAAAACTTCAAAAAAAAAAGAAAAAAGAAACAGGCAACAGAAGAATGCAAATTTCTCAAGAATTTTTCATGATACATTCCACAGGCCATTGTAATTGAATTTGTCTGACCTTTAGCAAGTCAAATTTGAGGTTTGGTCCACTGGGTGGATATTTTCCATGAACATTTCCAATGCAAACTGCTAGAGCATCAATGCTTGTCTCATCAATAAATCCCTCAGCCTGTAAATATGTACCACGAAGGCACAGATATCCTTAGAAATAGGTACAAGTATCACGGTAGAAGGTCATTCAGTTAACATTGTTATAGAAGAAGAGTCGCACCTGGGCAACATCAGTAAATCTTGCTTCATATTCTTCAACGGTCAGGCCATCTTCAGAGCCTGAGAGCCTACCCAACTCAGCTTCCACAAGTAAACCTTTTGCATGAGCCAAGGAAGATATGCTCTTTGTGTATAAGATGTTCTCCCTTAAAGTTAGATGGGAACCATCCACCATCACTGAATCAAATCCCTGGAAATTCAAGGGTCATGACAGTTGACCAGGAAAAAAGACTCAAGATTAATAATTAGGAAATGCACTTGCATGTCATCTTTGGTAATGCATATTATAGGAAACCATGGATCTTCACATACCGTTTCAAGAGCTTGAAGCAAATCTGACTTGGAAATGCCGTGATCATAGTGAACACTGATAGGCACCTGTCATAAAAGAGAATCACAGAATGTGAACCACTAGAGCATTCAATTTATTCAGATAATTGTCGAACATGTGATTTATTTAGGAGTACAGATAGTGGAATTTGTGCTCTTTGAAAATGGTAGATTCTCAAATTTCTCTTACACTGGATTGTTCTGAAGCAGCAATGCAACATGCTACCAATGGGACTCCACCTTGCTTCAGAGCACTGGGATGAATCTAAACAGCAACCACAGCAATTAAGATAAAGACTCGAGATAGTATATGTGTATACTGATTTTTCATATTTTTTTAACAATACTATATACTATATATTTTCATAATCAAGAGCTACATGGTACTGGTTTCAAAGAATCCGCATGATAGCAGGAGCTTCATTTCATTAAGAAGAGAGAGAGTGCAGAGCACTGAACCACAAGGAACATCACCAGAACATTACAATGACCATTGAACATAGACAGGCTACTCACAAATAAGCTACATTATTCATCTAACAATCATGAACCCCCAAGCTCCCACATGAATATTGCAGTCGTGCAGTAAAGAAAAGAGAAGGCATGAGAACCTAACGAGTTTAATTATGTATTCTGCATTATGTGATTTCAGAAAAATAAGCATATTGAAGTTGCTAACCTGCAAGATAGCAGGACTCTTTTCAGCCTCTGCTGCTGCAACAACAGCTTCAATTCCCTCAAGGTTATACACATTGAAAGCACCAACAGCATAACCACCCTTCTCTGCATTCTTTACAAGAAGAAAATAGTTAAAGGAAAATTTAAATCTACTAAGTTGTCCAGAAAATATCCTTGACAAGACTTTGAAATGTCGAGAATCTTACAAAAAGAAGTTCTTTTGTAGAACTTCTAGATGGAGGAGCCCAACTTTTCACCACTTTAGCAAGAGCACTGTTATCACCAACATTACCTGTTTGAGGGGCACGATATTACCTTGAGTCAAAAGGTTAAATTATATCTGTGTTAGTGCGGAATATAAACTAAAATGTTTAATACCAGGAAAAACAATGTAAGGGACTCCAGGAAATCTACTCTCAGGACCAAGCTGCCACAATGGTACACCAGCTAATGCTTGTCCCATGACTTTGGCACGTTTAGCTTCCAAAGCTTTTGTAGCAATATCAGATGAAGTGATTCCTCCCTGTGTGAGTGACATTAAAATTAATTTGAGAAGTCGATTTCATTCACAACAAGTGGGCTCATTCTTTTTTCTTAACTAGGACAACAGCACTTTCGTTGAAGGAAACATGTCGGTGTAATTCTATCTCAAAATTGCATGAAAAAGTAAAAAGAAAACAGAACCAGTAACTTGGTTTAATAGCAAGCGTTCCAGAAATGGGCAAGTCTTGAAAAGCTGTAATAAGTTATCTATATGCATATGAAGTGCAATATGATGAACTGAGTGCAACTAACAAGTCAATATAGTTAAAAAGGAAAAAACTGTGAAACTGTTACCTTTGCAATGATGTAATGAGGTTTACTATCAATCCTTCTCACAATCTCCACTAGTGCTGAACTCACTTTATAATTAATTTCTAAGCTTTCTTCAGGAGCTGCAACATATTAGGTACACTCTTCTTAGATCTTAGGAGGTCAAAGTGTTAGAGAATATATATATATATATATATATATATATATATATATATATATATATATATATATATATAATGTGTGTGTGTGTGTGTGTGTGTGTTGTGCGTCTCTAACCATATATGGGCTGGCCGGCTATACCAGGCACAAGCCCAATAGATACACAAGCCCAATAGGGAAATTATTTCCTACTCCTAAGGAGTAGTTACTCCTATGTTTATATCTTCAGATTTAGGCCATATATAATCGAATAAAGTGTATGTGCATGAAGTATATGATCATACTAGACGATCTATGGTAGTATATTTGTCAAGTATGCATGCATACATCGAGTATGTGGTCATACTTATTTTATATACTACAGTAAGTGGTATTTTCGTAACATATTAAAAAGTATGGGTTCCCTTAAAATTTTTTCGCATAGGAAGATTTGGAGCATCATAATATGAGTATGTAAATATACTCAAAGTGATAAACAAGTATGAACACATACGCAAGGTGGTTTTTTAAAGATGGGAGTAACTACTCCCGGGAGTATGGAATATATATATATATATTCTAACACAAAGTACTTAGGAAAAACATCGAAGGAAGAAAAAACATTACTTTGATTTGGCCTAAAAAGAAAATAGAATTATATCAGTTTCCAAGTAGTGTGCTGCTAGTGCTTACCAGCTCAATGAGAAAACATCAGTAAGTCATATTTTGAAAAACTTAGGATGTGCTTGGTTTTAGGACATGGTAGGATGGGATGGTCATGTCCCTGGTTTTAGAGTTTAGACATGGTGGGATAAGACACCAAAACAGAATTCTAGAAAGTTGATTTGGATAATCTCCAGACGTTACAAAAGGCTATTATGGATGCTAGATATGTTCTTTTATATAATTTGATGATTAACTTTCTTTGGGCTTGTCTGTAAATTGACAACTCCTAAATGGATAAAAAAATGCACAGAACTCCATGTCTCAAGCAGTGTTGTTGACTTTGACATAATCAGCACTTTCAGCTCATCCATAACAAATTTTGGTCTGCCTTCCTATAGAGTATGGAGTGTTTCTATTCATACTTAAACATGGGTAAAAGCATCTCCCCAGATGTGCCAACAAAGCATGATATCATACTATAATAGTGCAATAGATAATTATATTAAGATTGTTTCAGCACATCACTATTATGCTAATAAACAGATAATATAACAGGATGCAGAGTAATTGAAAAGACACTGACTTTTTCCAGTAATGTGTTGGCGGCTGGTGAGAACTAGAGTGTCTTTTCTGGATTGAATATAAGCATTCCCTAGTTCAACAATTCGGCTGATTTCTTGGTCTCTGTCCTCCATTGATTTCATTGAAACCATCTCGACAGACACCTAACAAGGAGGCAAGAGACCACATTAGATAGAAAATATCTCAACATAAGTAGTTCAAATTCAAAACAAAAAATGTAAATAAACTATTTAGATCTTATCCAGGGAGATGCCACAGTTTCATGTTTAGGCATGACAACAATATAATTCGCAAAAAAAAAAAAAAGGCATGACAACAAATATACTTACCTCTAGTACTCGAAGAGATTGCCCGCACTGTGATCGCAACTCATCAACCTAATAAACGCAAATATAGTAATATACATGAGAAGATACAATCTGAAAATAAAAAAAGAGGGAAGCTTAAATCGCTAGATGTCTGACCTGCTTTGTAGTTTTTGGCACATATGAACCAACAATTATGAGGCCTCCAGTTAAAGCTCTTTTTAAGCCAAGGTCATTTGGATAGATAGGTGGCTTTGGCTTGATTCCAATCCTAGCCCTCACAAAACTTGCAGCTGTGCGGCATAGAAACCGCTTCCCTTTCAATTCAGCCTGCCAAATTAACGATAGGAAAAGAACAATGGCATATCAAAATAGAGCACTGGTGACAGAATAAAACATATATTACTTGACAAGAACTTGATACTTTGAGAAAATTGTACCTGGATCATTCCAGAAGCAAAGACGGCCATGTCTCTGTCACTAGCAGCATTGACAATGCACATAGAGCCCTACAAATGCACAAACTCTTTGTCAGAAAATTTCAAGGTGAACCAAGAACAGAAAGTTAGAACAAGAAAATTGGGGTTATGGTACTATTGTGATTCATTGTGATGTATAGTGCAAGTTTTTAGGGAAAAGCATAATAGTCATTAGCCACTTTGTTCTTTTTTGGCTGGTAACCATTTTTCTTGAATATAGGGGAGAGCTGTGTATTATTTCATTAAAGTAGAAGAAAGACTGTACAACACCAGACTCTTACACTAGCCGAGAGAGATTATAACAGATGTGACACAAAAAATAAAAAAGCACTACCCGACCAAGAAAACAAACTAGGCAATAACTAAGCACATAGCCTATTCCCAGGAGAAGGCCCTGGAGCTCCTTAGCTCCGGCCATGCTCCAAAGAGTGCCTTCTTTGATTCACCATTCCACTTTGTTGACATCTGGGGTAGAAGAATTGAAAACAACATCATTACGCTGTTTCCAAAGTTCCAAGGTAACAGGAAGAATCAATGAATTGGTCCCTTTCTCCAGTAGCTTATCTACTTCCTTGAGAGATCGCCTCCAGCAGCTAGAGAAACTCCCAGTGTCAGCATTAGGTGAAATCATCTCAAGGCCAGCCTATTTGTCACGGTTTGGTACTTAACCATGACAGGTGCATTCACAACGCATAATACAAATGGCTCGCTAAATCTAGGCGACTATTTTCTGATCGTTTTAAGTCAATGGCAAATTAACTTCCACATGAAGTATCATTTTATGAAATACCTTCTCCAAGCTACAGAGATGCTCACAGACAGCAGTTGGTCCTTGTTTACGCAAGAGAGTTATGGAAATTGTTGAAACTTGATTCTCCGAAACCCGTCCTCTAGTCTTCTCTTCAACCCACTACACATTCAAGTACAAAGCAAATTTCTTAGGTCTTGCTCTTCAATTTACCAAAACAATTCATCTAGAAACTTACCTGTCTGAGATTGGAAGATTTATAGCCAAAAGCTGCATCCTTGGCAAATTCGGTTTCACCAGCAGGAATTAATCTGTAGATAATATCTGGATCATCAACATTTTGTGATATCATTTATTCAAATATCCTGCATAGATTACCTATCAGAGTCCGCGACGTAGTGGACGTCATTAATAGTGTATCTCCCACCTTGAAGAAAAAATGGACAGATTATCCAAGCATCCATCTCACCTAATACTGAGACAGCAGCGTCAGCTTCCTGAAAGCAGAAGAGCACAAGATGACCACGGAAAATGAAAGAGAAGAAAACTCGAAACATCAATGACTTTAGATATTAACCTCTGGGAAATGGCCACGTAGAGTTGAATCTCCTCTCAAGACTACTGTATAACTAACACCAGGGACCTTCTTTGCCGCAGCTTCAAGATTTCTGCAGATAGTTTGTACTAGCAGCATGGCCTGTTATAGCGAAAGCAGTTAAATATATATTTGAAGGGGCTCCAAATATAACTAATCAACTCCTTAGAAGTTAGAACTTCATTTCTTTAAATAGATATTTGAAGGGGCTCCAAATATAACTACTCAACTGCTTAGAACTTCATTCCCTTACCTTATCAGCAGTCATGGAACGAGAATTTGTCAAAATAAAAAAGCAAGTTGGTAGCTTGAGAAACTGTTCGACAAGGGCTTCAACAGGCCTGCAGTTTTAAATCACATGCTAATCTTAAGAAACCAAGTATTTATGAATGAAGCTCATATATGAAATTTTGCAAGTGGAACATACATATGGATTAAAGAAAACATTAAATTATGGCTTTACCATTCAGTTAAAACTTCTATATCATGAACTGTTTGAGTCCCAGTTGGATCATCATCTAATACTACAAGAATCTTTTTTATACTATGAGATGCAATAGGTACAAGATTATCAATTGGATCTTCTGGCCATTCAGCGGGAAGAGAATGAAGGACATCTTCTTTACTGAGCATGGGAGCCTTCCCTTCAACTTTTACACCAGTTAATGTCTCATAGACCTGCAATCACAATCCTCATCAGATCAATCTAAAATTTACACAGTAAATTATGAAAGACTACAAGAGTAAATGAGGGTTTTTCATATTTCAGCATGATTATAAAAAGAAAATATTCACCTTCACAACGGCAGCATCGTCATATCTACCCCACCCAGAAGCAGATCCTGTCACAAATGCATCACCAAAACAAAATAGTAGCACCACATTTATAACTTTGTTATCCAAAGAAGACAGTGTGCTTGATGGTTAGTTCTTTAGAATTCCTCGCGACAACATTACTCATGATATTTTTCATGTAAAAGCAAGAATACAATAACTGATCACCATTCGGAATAGAATGAAATGAGTTCTTTGTTTTCTTACAGAAAAAACAACCTGAAATAAACAGCTGGTGGGCAATACTAGAGACGTAGACTGGGATCCTTGAATTGGAACTTTCCGAAGATACTATACCCTGGAAAAGACACGATGCGAGCATTATAATATATTGATGGTAACTAACAACATCAGCAAATAAAAGGTTGTTTGTCCATACAAGATCCTTGACAAATATATCCACCGCAGAATAAGGTGTATAATCATTATCGAGCATGTGTGGCACACGATTTCCAAACATCCTGCACGATGGATACTGATTGTGTAAGCAATCACATTGCCACTTCAACACATTGTAAAGCATACAAGCATCGCATAAAGAGTTATAGAAGATCATTAAAGTATGGAATCTAAAGGAGCTAGAAGTTAGCAAAATAGTTGAATTTCATGTGTGCATTTCTTTCCTTATCAGTTTCCTAGTCAACCACCATAATGAAAAGCAATCTAAGTTAGATACCGAATGATTGAGAAGTGGGGTGATTAAAGTGAGCAAGTGCAATCAAAGAAATATACCATGAATAACCTCTTGCATGTTGCATAATTTCGAAGACTCTTCTCGTTCTCAAATTTAGTCGAGCAGCAAATGACATGGCTTCAGCTGCTGAGGCTATATGAACCCCAGCAAGAAGTTGGTTGACCATCTTAACAGAACTGGAAAGAATGAGAAATAGATAGACATTTATGCTAAAATGTAACGAATCATTTTAAATGTATATCACGTACAGCCACCCAATGATGATATAAAACTGCAAGGTAAGAAGAATCAGAGCAAATAATTATAAGACATTAAGATGTATATATCACCTTGCAGCTCCACATCCTCCTTTGATTGCATACAACTTTTCACTCAGCGCTGTTATGCAAGAAAAATAAGCCACTGGACAATCTCTGGATGTTTGTCTTGAAACTATAATATGATGGTGTTCAGGTTGACATCTTTATTACCTGATAGAACAGAACCAGTGCAATGCAGAGCTTCATCTGTCCCTGAAGCCATTATCTGTTAAGATAATGCACAGAATTATTTCAAATAAGGTTGCAACATCATGTCCATATCAAATTGATGTATTAGTAATCATACAGTTAGTGTCCCATCTGCAGCCCTTTTGACACCACCAGATACTGGAGCATCAACCAACTTTATCTGTCGGCATTCAGCTGTATGGAAGCATAGTCAATGATACAAACTTTTTATTGCAGAAAGAACACAACGTGCTAAACTTTGAAATCACAGAAACAGTTAGCAGCATCGTCAACACTTCTACAAGTTGTGGCATCCATGACTGTAACAGTGGCATCCATGATTGTAACGGTCGTTCGATAAAAAGAATACCAAATTACTACAATTGTTCTCCAAAAAATGTTTAATTTATTTCTTTAATATCAAGCAGAATAAATAAACATTGGTGTGTCTAGAGATAAAATCATCAAGATAAATAAATGAATTTTCTTTAAAAAAAAGATAAATAAATGAACTTTGCAAACAATTTGGACAATCTAGAACCTTATTCTGGAAAATAAAATACGCTAAGAGCAGTTACCTTCTAATCTTCTGTTGAGCTGGATCACAAATCCAGGAGAAACTGTAGAAGAAAGGATGACAGATGTTCCAGTAGATAACGCTGAAAAAGGACATTGATATCACTAGAATTAAAGCTCATCAGCAGTAAACCACCTTGGTAAAAGAATTTATTTTGCAAAGTCAGAACATAAGGGGTAAGCTTGTACAGATTACCTGGTACAGCACCAGCATTTCCGAAAAGAACACTATCAGCTTGAGACTCATTTGCAACCATGATAATAAGTATTTCCACATCTGCAGATCTTGCATGGTTAGTACATCATCAATGGTGCCACTAACAAGTAATAACTAATTAACTCTGTTCAAGATAACAACTATAACAATCTTCTAGTTGAATGAAAAGGAGCAGTACTAAAACTCATTTACATCAGTGATCTTACCTTGTACATGAATACGTTTCATGAAATGAAATTACATGGTTAAATGGATCAGTAAAAAAAAAATTAGATACAGACAATCTATCCTGCAAGACTAAATGATACAGTATTACGTTTTTACATGAGAACAGCCGAACAGGTCATAGCTATTATGTCCAGCAGCCAATACCTTATGAAGTTATGATCCAGAAAACTTTATTGGATGCAGAATGTAGACAGTATGGAAAGATTTTGTAAATCACCTTTTGCTACTTCCTCAGGAGAACCTTTTGTTGATCCACCTAAATCAGCAAACCTGGCCATTGTTGGCTTATAGACCTAAATCAGAAATGGAGAAAAGCTATTTGTTGAGGGAATGTACACAAAGTCACAAATACACAAAAACAAGAAGAATAGAAAAAGAAAAGGAGAGCAGGATGTCCTGTGATGTAGCCCTAGGATCATGGACAAAATTTATAGAAAGTTACTACAAAAAAACTGATTGAAGTTCAAGATATTGGTCTTTCTATTGCTTTGGGATTAAATCTATTGCATATACTGTTACCTATAACACGGGTAACACCCAATAGACTATAATCCGCGATTGAATCCAGCAAACATCAAGAGATTGGTCGGAGTTCTGGGATGCGAAAAATGTTAAAGAAACACATGTGCAATTGGCTGTGTACAGTTCTTTTACTTTACTGCAACAATACAAAGGGCAAATTATGGAGTTGGGAAGGATAAGAAAGTCAGAAGAGTTCTCACATCATAAGCAACAACACAGAACCCTGATTTCAGCAAATGGGATGCCATTCCAATGCCCATAGCTCCAAGACCAATGAAGCCAATCTGCTTTGCTGCTTTAGATTCCACAACAAGCTGATCAGCTAGTTTGCTTGCATCATAGATTTGTTGACTGGCGGCATCTACAATATTTACTCCAAATGATGCTTCCCAAACCTGAAATGTTAAGTTCCAAATTCTAAGAAAGATTTGAAAAAAGAGGACCTGTTAGCATGTTTTAAATGCAAACAGCTATTCCACACCTTCAGTGGTGAGGCAGATCCATCTCCTGTTACTGCTGAGCAACCTACAAATATGTAGAAAGAAGAGTGGATGAACCAAAAACACATAAGCAAGCATGCAAAGGATTCAATTTTCTATATATGCTAAGATAGATAATAAACGTGGATGGATTATCTCAAGCCTTTGATTCCAAACATTAATGATATCAGGTCTGTGTTTGCTACTGGATAGCAAATGGGTCAACATGTAAAGAAGATTTAGACATACCATGTATCAATTGTTGATAGGCAACACCCAGAAGTGGCAGTGGAAATGTTACTGATTTTGCCATACCCATCACATGGCTCTATGATTTGTAAAAGAGAAACTATTAGACATTCAGAAAGAGAAGCATTTAGCCATGCCATAGAGATAATTCTTTCCTGTTAGCACTACCAGGATGGCATATATAAAGAATCGAGAGAACCCAAGAATGTGGAAAGTAAGAATGGAACCCTTACAACTCTCATCAGAAAAGGGAATATGAACTCACTGCATTTTTCCTTGCTGAGTTTAGAAAATCAATAAGCAAAGGATCCCCACTCAGAAGTTTTGGAACTAACTCCACAAATATCCTGTAATCAGTGTAGTAAAATTTTGCTAAACACTATGTCAGGTATTATTTGTTTAGACAGAACATAAAAGAATAAAGAAACTCAACCTTGAGCTCCCAGCAGCATTCGATATTATGTCATAGATAATTGATGGATGAATCCCAGCTCGAACACCAAGATACATTGCTTCAATAGACGCAACAAAATGAATGCCCTCAAGCAAATCATTCACCACCCTAAGTTTGCTGCAGACATATAAAACATATATACTTTATTAAACTGTCGTCTAATAGCTGCAGTAATTGGCATGGATACTATTTTTACTTTTGATGTTCTAACTCCCATAGCATGGCTATAGGGTAGTATTGGACTGTTCGTCCTTCTAAAATGATATGATATGTATTTATCCTTACATATTCTTGAAACAGAACACTATTTACTATTCTCAGAAAGGGTGAGCAACCTGCTAGTGCAAAATTCACCTTCAGCAAAGTAAACTGTATTGTATAGACCTGAAAATATCACCAGGTAAATTAGAAATACAAAATTATTGCACCCTAGCACATCATAAGAAATAAAAGACGATGGAAATATTTGGCAAAGAAATTTACAAATCTTTTGACTTACTATGGAAAAACTTTCTAGCTCTTTCTGCTATGTACTGTCTCCCAGATGCAACAATCTGACATGTACGTACAAAGTAAGTAGTGATAAGAGAAAGGGAAAATGAAGATGCATGGTATTCAGATTCCCAGTATGCTGTACTGCTTACAATAATCTGTTGATTTAGTTCATCAGATAAACCACTGAAAATGTATCCATCCAGAAGGAAGACATCCTTCTTATCATCTGTATGGTAAATTAAGTTAGCTAAGTACCACCAATCTAAGATCCTCCATGTGACCATGTGGATCTCAATGAGTATATAAGTGGTAGCATTCAAATTATTAAATATACTCACTCGAAAAATCAAGTAACTTTTAAACTCAAACGATTAAAAGTGAAAGATTGACGGTTTAAATGTGCAGATTTGCTATGTCTAAAACATAAAAATGCACGTAGAGCTCTTGGCACAATAGCCCATCCAGGCTGGGAAGCGAATGAAATGGCATGCAAAGTATTTTACCTGTAAGCTTCTGCTCCAGCTTTTCCAACTGGCTAGGCAACAATGTCGAACGAATCAATACAATAGAACCCGAGCATAATCCTAAAATGCCCATACGAACCGTATGTATGTTACATACAGTACCTTGTAGATAGTCAAGCTGGCAAGCAGCAGGCAACGGAATGACTGAAGCACGTACCTTTCGCGATACCCTCAACTCCGAAGAACAGCTCGTCAACCCCACCAGCATCGCTTAGCACGACGACCAGCGCAGCATCTGCGGTTAACGAAAGATGCGATCAGCTTAGCCCGATGAGCGATGACCCCCGTCACCTCGGCATTCCAACAAATGCATCGCAGCCACGCAGGAAGCGTAGCGGCGTACTCCACAGTTCCACACCCACCAACCCAAATAGGCACACATCAGGCATAGCAAGCACAACCGATGGAATCGAGCCAGTGCTGGAGCCCAAGAGCGCATGCATGCTCACCTCGCGCGGCTTCCACTGGGCTCGCGCACCGGAGGACGCCATGCAACCCCGCCAGCGCCGCAGATGGCGAGCGTTCCGCCTGCGCACGAGCCACTAATTAGACACGCGCGTGATCATACCGGACAAGTTCCAGCGCGAAACGAGTGGAGGAGGAAGAGCGGAAGGTTTCGCGATCGCCGATCGGGGCGAGCAGAGACGACTGACCTCGGGGACGAATGAGCGGACGCAGGCGCCGGAGCGGAGGAAGGAGGCGGCAAGCTCGACGCTGAGCTCGTCCGCGCCGATGAAGGCCACGGGGGCCGCGGCCGACGACATCGCACCGTGCGGGTGAGGGCGCGTGCTCTGCTCCCGCCGGCGACGACCCGACGAACGCAGAGGCGAGGCCGAGAGCAGAGCAAAGCAGATCGAGTGAGCAAACGAAGTGGGCCAGCACGAGGATTTACCACTGTTGGTGTTGGAGACCTTTTTTCTCGGTTTATCCGTGCCACTGGCAGGTGGGACCTTTGCCGAGGGTCAGTCTGCCAGACGATGACGACATGGGCCCTGTTCGAAAGCAGCAGCTAAAGTTTAGCTGGCTAGTTTTAACTGTTGTACATCTAAACATTTAGCTAATTAGTAGATAAAAGATCTCCTAACTAATAAAAAGTAGCTAATTCTATTAGCTGGATCAACCCGGCTAATCTAATTATCTAGCTAAACTTTAGCTGGAGTACTTCCAACCAGCCATGATCACGCGCGGAAGCCTTTTTCTATTCTACCGCGAGGCGATCAGGCAGGGTGATGGAGATCTGACGTGGCGTCCACTGCGAGAGAGAGAGTCTGCGGGAATCTGCCCGTTCGCTCGTGATATCTAGACTATCCGCACTTATTGTCTTTTAAATCTATCTTTTATTTATCCTAGTTATTAAGATTTTTTCTTTTATATATATTTTTTTCGCACCCATCATTCTCTATATCTCATACTCTATATCAACTACCATTAGTGGATCTCACTTATAAATTTATCTAAATATATCCATGTGAGATCTTATTTTAAAGAATTTATTGAAACAAATTTAATGGTGTAATTGGAATTTAATTTGGTTTTTTAGTTTGTGAATTATAACAATTTTAAGTTGAAAGAAATACTGGGACCCGCCTTGCTTGCTCCCTGTCTCTGCCTATCGTACGTCCGGTATGCAGCCTCATCTCGCGAAGTTTGACGGACCAACACTCGTACAGGATGGGTTAACGGACAGCGCTGCGGGCTGCGGCTGCATGCGCTCCCCTATCTTCTTTACAGGATGCTATACAGCACTGCAGTGTGCTGAAGCACGGGTGCCACACGGAGTATACAAATTTAGAATGCGGAAAAGTTGGATCAGGTCATCAGGAAATACGTGGTGCCAGCTTGGTCCACAAATCCACACTATTTTGTGCACTAAAGTTTGGTGACTACCGACACAGTATATCTATTTGATTTGATATGCCTGCACATGTGGCGTGTGCACAAAAGCTTGATGACAATCCGAGGCCCTCTGGTAGAGGGACTCTATTAGATTAGATTGCTACGAGTGAGTAGGATAGGAACCTGATAAAAATTGATTTTCTGCAGAGCGAAATAAGTTTTCCACCCCCCCAGTTTCTAGCATAAATGATAAGTAATTATCTCCCGATTCTCACAAGAATCTGTTGACATTTTGAGTATTTATCTGGTTGGTAATGATTCTCTTTGGAGAAACTAAAACTCGAGCCCTCCCAAACGGCCTCTATATGTTAATGCATCTGTACACATGGTAGTGGGTATAAAACTGGTTGCTATCCTAGTACTCCTTCCATTTCAAATTATTAATACGTTTAGTTTTTTCTAGATATATAACTTTTGCTATAACACCTAATTAAGACCTATTTGAAATGGACCATATAGGAATTTTGAAGAATTGAAATTCCATAGAAAAAATTCCATGAAGCCCTTTAGAACAAAGGGATATTTCCCAACATTTTTTAATTCCTATGGATTAGGTCATTATAAAGGAACTATGGTGGAAACTAAACGTCAACTCCAACCTCATTGTTTTATTTTCTATGCTTTTTCTACATTGCTTCCAAAGCATAATCATAAACTTGCCTCTATTCCGAAATCATGTAAGTGCATTTTATTTCTATGTTTTTTCCTATTCCAGTGTCTTGTTAATCCTTTGTTGCAAAGGGGGCTAACATGTGTCTAGATAATTTTTGAAAATAGTCGCATCTAAATAAGACAAAACGTCTTAGAATTTTGAAGAAATGGAGTACACAAATAAATATTCTATTGTATGTTCATTAAAAGAAATCAGATGAGCGGGAGATCATAAATCATCACCACTAGATAGGGTCATAAATAAGCGGGAGAAGAGTTTGAGAATGTGCCCAGTTTGCACTAATCCGACAATGGTGTCATAAGTGCCATTGTCAGGTTTTAACCTAAACCCGCAGTGGTAGTCATCATATCACTGCCGGGTGAAAAAATAGCCCAACAGTGATAGTCATGTCGGTTCCAGACTAGAATTGGTAGTGATATGCATATATCGTTGCCGGGTCGTCTATGGAGGGTGTGGGGAAAAAGGCACGCCTCCTACATAAATGTGCTTAGGATGGGAGAGAGGAGGGAGTAGAGGGTGATAGCCTTTGTACTCTCTTTATCATTGCTGGCTTAAGAAAAAAAAACACACACTAGTGGTAGCGCTACATCATTGTCGGTTTGTGGCTAGGACCAGCAGTGATATATCACCATGCCAATTCTAGCCATTTACTACTGGTTCTCAAAACAAATTGGCAGTGATGTGAACTTTCATCGCTGGTTCTTGGCCACCCTCCAATCATTTTCTATTTTTGAACCAAAGAACCGCCATTGAAAAGATATAACTGCCGGTTCACCAGAAACGTGGCATTGAAAGTTGATTCTGTAATAGTGTGACCACCCTATCACTGTCGATTAACCTCTGCCAGCATGGATCCCAATATTGGGAGCTTTTGACACGAAGTGATTGTCGGATTTGACGTAGTGAATTGAAATTGCCTTGGATATATCTCCACATGTTTGGAACGTATAGATTTCACGGGAGTTGACACGTAGGGCATGTTTGGAACATATGGATTTCACAGGAATTGTACACAAATTTTATAGAAATTAGTTTATTTCCACATGAAAAAAATACAAAAACCAGCGTTTCAATTACGGCCTTGTCGGATCATATCCTTAGCATCCGATGCTACTTGTTGCAGAGGGCAATCTAGATACAAGGACTACTCTATTTTTGGTGGCATAACTATGACTGGGCAGAGGTAAACATCCCTCTTTGGGCGAACATCGACACCAAACTTCTCAGCCATATCTACCTTATCGGGTGTGACCCCCTGTGGGAGCTGCCAGTCGAAGTGATACAGGAGTGTCGCGAGTGCTAACTCAATGTTGGCATGCGCCAGCATTATGCCCGGGCACATCCTTCTTCCTCCACTGAACGGCAAGAACTGGAAGTCCGTGCCACGGAAATCAACAGTAGTTCCTTCGAAACGCTCTGGCTTGAAGACCTCGGCATCATCCCAGTATTTTGGGTCCCTGTTGATCGCCCAGACATTCATGATCATCAGCATGCCTTTCGGCACGTCGTACCCAAGGATCTTGCAAGATTCCTGACTCGCTTTTGGGAAGAGCACGCATGTTCCTGGGTGCAGCCTTAGTGTTTCTTTGATCACATGCTTTAGGTACTTCAGGTTGGTCAGCTCGTCCTCTGTGATCCGTGACTTGCGTCCCAGGACATGGCGTATCTCTTGTTGCACTTTCCGCATCAGTTTTGGATTCTTCATCAGCTCCAACATGGCCCAAAGGATCGTTGTCGATGTTGTACTGGTTCCAGTCCCAAACATGTCCTGCAGAGACGTGCCGAGTAACAATTCATGAGGCCATACAAAAAATAATCAATCTCCCCTAGTGCTTGCAAGGCGTACAAGTTTGCTGTAGCTAGAGCGTAGAAACTGCTAAACTGATCCTATTATTGGATTCCAATAGTATATATTTGAATATGAAGATATGAATATATTTTTATAAAAAACTAAGTCGTTAATAATTTTGACTTAAGAGATGACTAAAATTTATGTACTATAATATATAATAACTTAAAACTTAGAGTAAAAGGTAGTAGCAGCAGAGAGGGTGAAGGTCAGATACCACGATGACAGCTTTGATGGTCGCCATGGTGAGTGGGCAGTCGAGATCATCGTCGTGTTCCTGCAGCCTCAGAAGCACATCGACCAAGTCGCGTGCATCGTCTTGGGCAGCTGCTCCTGCTGCCTTCCTCTCGCGGTGCTGGTCGATGGCGCGATCCACCAGCTCGAACACCTTGGCGTTCAGCGCCTTGGAATCGCTCACCGTGCCGTTGATGGCTCGCAGGAGCCTCGACGACGGGAACAGGTCCACGGCGCCGAACTCGGCGCCCCTCGTCATGGCCTTGCCCAGCGCGGCCATGAACTCGTCCCGCCACCTGAACCGCTCGCCCATGATGGCGCGCAGGACGGTGTCGGACACGAACCGGGACACCAGCTCGCTGACGTTGACCAGCTGCCCGCGCCGCTCGCCGGCGGCGGCGATGGCGCTGGCGAGGTGCGCGGCCTCGTCCTCCCGGATGGAGCGGAAGGATCGGACGCGCCTTGCGCTCAGAAGCTCGGTCGTGCAGATCCGGCGCAGCCGCCGCCACATGGCGCCGTGCGGCGACAGGACGAGCCCCACCTTGTCTCCGATGGTGGTTCTGATGGTCGTGGTCATGGTCCGGGTGGCGAAGTTGGCGTCGTTCTCCCTGATAACCTGACGGGCGGCGTCGGCCGACGAGACCACGACGGCGTGCAGCTCGCCTAGCCGGACGTACATGACGGGGGCGTCCCAGCGGCGTGCGAGGGCGGCCATGGCATGGTGCACGAGGCGCGGGTTCTTCATGACCATTAGGTGGTGGAGGGTGCCGATTACCGGGAGCCGCCACGGTCCCGGCGGCAACCTTGTCCCTGGTGGAGTCCGTAGACCATGCAGATCGAGGAGTACTCGAGCTAGGAGGACGAAGAGTAGAATGACAATAATCATATGCATGCACCATGGGAGGAGTAGCTGATCCATGGCTTTGCTCCACTATGATGTTAATAGTGTAAACAAGATGAGGAACCAGCCTCATATAATGAACGTGTAAATTATTCAGCCTCAGGCTGTATATTTATAGGTACAGCTGTAAGGTTTGCAAGTAGATGCCGTGTCCATGAGCATCTCCAATAATTACTAAAAAAAACACTACCAGAATCCTATTGTTTGCGCGAGTGCTTGCGTGTTTGCCGAGAGCATTTTATCGGGCACTCGGCAAGCAGCTTCTTTGAGTGTCTCAAGAAAATCACACAGCAATAACAAAAACACTCGGTAAATCCGAACTTTGCGAGTACTAGAAAATATACACTCGCAAACATCCACAGAGCACTCGGCAAAAAAAACCACACTTGGCAAATAGCTCCACGTGACCGGTGCGTGCGCCTGCCGTTAGCCGACGTTGTCTGCCGTTAAGCGTATGCCGAGTGCCACCGTTAGCACTCGGCAAAGAAATGTGTTTTCCCAGTGTTTCTAGGGTACGCAAGCAAACGGGTGACTTTGCCGAGTGTTTTCTGACAGCATTCGACAAACTTTTTTTTATCGTCTACCCTTCAAAATTTTCATGCTCACCACATACTATAAGGGGACTCTATGTGTCGGGTACCAAAGTATGGGGTACCCAATTTCGATGCAAAAATATATATTCTAAGAACGGCCTAGCCCAGGAAAAACCTGTAAAAGCCCATGAAGGCTACATCCACGGAGGTCCATGACGGTGCTGCATCAACGCCAGCCTACCCTTGGAAAAACGGCAACCTCGGGCGCCAATTCTCCGATTCGCCCGAGCCTCTCCGAGAGAGCTCGGGAAAGCGGCACACTCGGGCGCCAATTCTCCGATTCGCCCGAGCCTCCCTGAGAGAGCTCGGGAAAGCGGCACCCTCGGGCGCCAATTCTCTGATTCGCCCGAACCTCCCCGAAAGAGTTCGGGAAAGCGGCACCCTTGGGAGTCGAATCTCCGATTCCCCCGAGCTTCACTATCCCCTTCGAGCGCAACCTCTCAAAAGCATCCAATGCACAGTTGACGTCAGCGGAGCAATCTTGGACCACAAAAGACCTCTCCGACCACTTTACAAGCACTGTCCCGTCAGGCGAGATTCTCGACGCGACTGTGCTTCGCACACGCACGACGGCCATACCACCTCTTAGGATTTCCCTGGCCACGGATTTGACGGACCCAATACGGCCATCCTCTCCACAGTATGGTCTACGGTGCACCGCCCTATTTTTCGCCGGGATCTACCAACTACGACTATGACAGTCCAAGCGCCTGACCGAACGGGCTACGCAAGAACGGGAAATGCACCTACTGCACTGTCCACTCGAAAGGACGAGCACGCCTTCCATCTAGGCCCACCTGACCTTCGGGAAACACTGTCCGAAAGCCGGAAATTCGCACGAGGGGAGATATCGCCCTCCTCCGTTCCATCACGCCTCCGGGAGTCCCGAGCCTCGGGAGACAACGTCCCGGGGCGACTCTCCCTCTTGTCACATCGTGCGGAAGGACAGCCATCAGGTGTGCCAGGTGTGACCCTATGCCATGCCGTAATCCCGATGACTATTGCCGCCTTGGAACTCACCAAGATCGTACGAACCACTACGGCCATACTCCTAAGACGCGGAGACAAGACCGTAACTGACGATAGTCGAACAGAGACAACAACTCCCCAGTGTAACATGCATGGCAATATACGCGCTGCCCTTGCCTCTCCCTTGTGACTATAAAAGGGAGAGCAGAGGCCAGCCTTAGACAGGTTCTCAAGCTCTCACATATACACACATCGCACCACTCGACACCATACATGAAAACAAGCAATCTGTACACACTTAGACACCCACAAGAGACTTGGGAGTACTTCCCACTCTCGCCTAGCTTGTAACCCCCTACTACAAGCACCCCAGTGCAAGGCAACACGACTCTCCTCTTCACTGGACGTAGGGCCCTCTTGGCCTGAACCAGTATTAACCCTGTGTTCCCCCTTGCGCACCATCCGGAGCCTCAACCGCAAAACACAAAATCACTAGCCGGTGTTAGTACCCACTAAAACTAGCACCGACAGTTGGCGCGTCAGGTAGGGGACTTTTTGTGCGTTGACTCAGGTTACGGATGGCTGACATCTCCATGACGCTTCCTACTGGCGCGGTGCTCCGGTTCAGGAGTCTTGAGTTCGTGGCCACCGGCCAAGGTCTCGAGATGAACTCGCGCCCAACCGAGCCCCTCACCGTCATTGTCCTGACTCCGGCCCATCAGACGGCCAGGGAAAGGACCACGGCGATGCTTCCTCCTGTCCCAGAGGACGAGGGGAACGCCACACGCCGCGCTTCCCGGCGGACCCGGAGGAGGAGGCGCAACCGCGCCAACCTGCCCCTGGTCGCGGAAGGCACGACCAACCAGGTGCCCCCAGCAGGGGACGCCAACTCGGCACCGGCCGCCACCTCGACACCTCCGGCGCCGGCAGCCACACACCCGCCAACCGCCCAAAGGCCGTGCGGGGGCGGGATTGCGGCATCGACGGGTCTCTCTCCGCCCTCATGGCGGAGGGGGACGGCGCCGCCATTTCTCTTCAGGCTCCAAAGCACTATGGACGCCCACGTCCGCGCAGTCCGCGCATTGCTGCGCGATTTGGTGGAGACACCTGTCCATCGCCTCGAGCGTCTAGATGACCTCGTGGGCGACCACGTGGCTTCCCCACCGTCTTCTTCCGGGAGCAGTCCCATGGCGTATGGCAGAGGGGAGATGGACTCCACTGACAGCCTCACTCCCCGAGAACACTCGGAGGAGTGGGATCGTCGCGGTTGGACCTCGCCGTCACGACGGGGCCTCAGCGACGACGACGATGAGTTCTGGGCGAACGTGGACTTCACCGTCCACCCCGACGACTCGTGGGAGGACGGCCTAAGCATCGTTACTGACTCCGACCAGTCCTACATCGACCCCGCTCGGGAATGCTACCACTTGGTGCACCCCGATGACGGACGGGTGGAGGATGTCCATTCGGGGGACGACAACGAAGCACCTTCTCCGCTCCAGCTGCAGCTTCAGCAACATACTCCACCTCCGGCGACTCCGCGGCCTGCACGGTCAGCTCCTCCGCAGGACCGGGGGGCTGGGACGTCTCGCCCCGCGCACCAGTCTTCGGAACTAGAGCAGCTCCGGGAACTCGAGGCGCGGATGGATGAAGACTACCTACGCCTCACCCAGCTGCGAGCCGCGCTTGAGCGCGAGAGGCAGCAAGGCACCGGCGGAGCAGCTCATCGCCGGGCCCGGGACGTTCAGGCTCGTATCATCGCCGACGATGGAGCTGGAACACCAGGAGCCCTGCCTCGAGCAAGCCGCAAGCTCACGGAGGCGGCAATGCTGCTTCGAAGCATGCCTGAGCCCTCCACCGAGGAGGCGCGGCAGCTAAGGAACCAGCTCAAGGATCTCCTTGAGGACGCAGTCGTCCTCCAGGAGGAGAGTTCAGCGTCACGACATCGTGGCGCTGGAAGTCACCAACGTGGCGGTGCGGCACACCACGAGCGCGAGGCCTCGGTGCATCCCGAGATCCCAAGGGCCCCGTCGGTTCATCGACGGCTTGGCAAGGACATCAACGTCCGAGCCATCCTTCAAGCTCGCGGTCGGCGGATGACCGATGGAGCCGCACGAGGCTACCATGTCCACCGGGACGGGCGCTACGACTCGGATGAGGACCGCGAGCCCTCACCCGAGCCCTCGGGTCCTCGTGTCTTCAGCGAGGCCATCCGAAGAGCCAGATTCCCACCCCGGTTCCGACAGCCGGCTAACATAGTCAAGTATTCGGGGGAAACCAACCCCGAACTGTGGATAGCGGATTATCGTCTTGCGTGCCAGCTTGGCGGTGCGCAGGATGATCTCATCATCATCCACAACCTACCCTTGTTCCTCGCTGACTCTGCGAGAGCCCGGCTGGAACATCTCCCCCATGGTTGATCTTTGACTGGAGCGATCTGGTCAGGATCTTTGTAGGGAACTTCCAGAGCACGTACGTGCGCTCTGGCAACTCCTGGGATCTCAGAAGCTGCAAGAAGAAGCCGGGCGAGTCCCTCAGGGACTACATCCGGCGGTTCTCCAAGCAGTACAATGAGCTGCCCCAGGTCGCCGACTCCGACGTCGTCAAAGTATTCGCTGCAGGAACTTCCTGCAAAGAGCTCATGCATTAGCTCGGACGCCAGACCCCCACCAGCGTCTCCGAGCTCATGAAAATTGCAACCAGCTTTGCCTCGGGAGACGAGGCGGTGGGAGCCCTCTTCTCTGACCCCAAGGGCAAACGGAAGGAGGAGGCCCCCAAGGGCACCTCTTCCCGAGGCCCAAACAGCAAGAAAAAGAAGGGGAAGGAAAAAGCCCCCCTCCGCCATGACTCCCTCGTGGCAGCCATCGAGCCCAACAGGGAACGACCCCCTTGGGGCCGCTTTGACGAGATGCTCAACAAACCGTGCCCTTACCACCAGGGTCCGATGCATCACACGCTTGGGCAGTGTGTGATGCTCAAAAAACACTACGGCGGGCAGGCGTTCGAGGACGACGCCGGCAAGAAGCCTGCCAGGGATCAGGAGGACAAGGACGGGAAGGACGATGAGTTCCCACCCATCGACAAGTGCCTCGTGATCTTCGACGGGCCCGGGACCGCTCCAACGCCACGACAGCGAAAGCGCGAGCGTAGGGAGGTCTACTCCATCTGACCAGCGACACCGCGCTTCCTTGACTGGTCCCTCGACGCTATCACCTTCAGCCGGGACGATCACCCGGACTACGTCCCATCGCCGGGGCGCTACCCGCTCGTTGTCGATCCCGTCGTCGGCAACACGAGGCTCCCCAAAGTCCTCATGGATGGAGGCAGCGGCCTCAACATTCTCTATGCTGAGACCCTTGACTTGATGGAGATCAGCCGCTCGCTCCTCCAGGCCACGACGTCCCCGTTCCACGGGATAGTGCCCGGGAAGAGCTTGCAACCCCTCGGGCAGATCGATCTGCCCGTCTACTTCGGGACTCCTGATAGCTTCAGGAAGGAAGTCCTGACGTTTGAGGTGGTAGGCTTCCACGGCATCTACCACGCTATCCTCGGGAGGCCGTGCTATGCCAAATTCATGGCGGTCCCGAACTACACCTACCTCAAGCTCAAGATGCCAGGGCCAAAGGGGTTGATCACCATCGGCGCTTCCTACCAGCACGCGTACCAGTGCGACGTCGAGTGCTGGGAGTATGCCGGCGCGCTGGTGGAGTCCGAGGCCCTCATTGCCGACCGCGAAAGGATGGCAAAGGAAGTCCCCGACCCCAAGAAGGCCACGGGCACCTTTGAGCCCGCTGAGGGAGTGAAGAAAGTGCCTCTCAACCCGAGCTCCCCTGACAGCAAGGTGCTGAAGATCAGCACCACCCTCGACCCGAAATAGGAGGCCGTGCTCGTCGACTTCCTCCGCAAGCACACCGATGTGTTTGTATGGAGTCCCTCGGATATGCCAGGCATCCCGAGGGAGGTCGCCGAGCACTCCTTGGACATCCGGGCCGGGTCCAAGCCGGTGAAGCAGCGCCTGCGCCGATTCGACGAGGAGAAGCGCCGGGCCATCAGGGAGGAGGTGCAAAAGCTTTTGGCGGCCGGATTCATCAAGGAGGTCTACCATCCAGAGTGGTTAGCTAATCCTGTTTTGGTTAAAAAGAAAAATGGAAAATGGAGAATGTGTGCCGATTACACTAGTTTAAATAAAGCTTGTCCTAAATATCCATTTCCATTACCTCGCATTGATCAAATAGTTGATTCAACCACTGGCTGTGAACGACTTTGCTTTCTTGATGCATATTCCGGTTACCACCAGATTCGCATGAAAGAGTCCGACGAATTAGCGACTTCTTTCATTACTCCTTTCGGCACATATTGTTACGTAACCATGCCATTTGGCCTCAAGAACGTGGGCGCGACTTACCAGCGTTGCATGCTCAAAGTTTTTGGGGACCTCATCAGGCGGACCGTTGAGGCTTACGTAGACGATATAATGATAAAATCTAGGAAGGCGGGCGATTTGGTAGCCGACGTAGAAGAGGCGTTCGAATGCCTAAAGAAGCGGAACATAAAGCTAAACCCCGAGAAGTGCGTCTTCGGGGTCCCTTGGGGCATGCTCCTCGGGTTTATCGTTTCCGAGCGTGGCATCGAAGCCAACCCGGAAAAGAGATCGGCCATCACACAGATGGGTCTGATTCGGAACCTAAAGGGTGTGCAAAAGCTCATGGGATGCCTCGCGGCCTTGAGTCGATTCATCTCAAGGCTCGGAGAAAAGGGACTTTCCTTATATCGGTTGCTAAAGAAAAATAAGCACTTTACCTGGACCACCGAGGCCCAGGAAGCCATCGAAAGGCTCAAGGCTCTGCTTTCAAAAGCACCGGTTCTCGTGCCTCCTATGAAAGAGGAGAATCTCTTGCTGTATGTCGCTGCTACTAACCAAGTTGTGAGCGCAGCGATCGTCGTGGAATGGAAAGAAGAAGGGCAAGCATTACCGGTACAGCGGCCGGTCTACTTCATCAGCGAGGTCTTGTCTGAAACCAAGACACGCTACCCTCAGATCCAAAAGCTGGTGTACGCGATCATTCTTGCCCGGCGCAAGTTGCGGCACTACTTCGAATCCCATCCCGTGACCGTGGTATCATCCTTCCCCCTCGGGGAGGTGATCCAGAATCGGGAGACGACCGGGAGGATCGCTAAATGGGCTATCGAGCTCATGGGTGATGGCATCACCTACGCGCCACGAAAAGGCATTAAGTCCCAGATGCTAGCGGACTTCGTGGCAGAGTGGACCGAGATGCAGCTGCCGCCACTTCCAACCCAAGAAGAGTATTGGGTCATGTACATCGACGGGTCGATGATGAAGACTGGTGCTGGCGCAGGCATCATCTTCGTTTCACCCCTCGGGGTCCGGCTCAAGTACTTGCTGCGGCTGCACTTCACGGCTTCCAACAATGTGGCCGAATACGAGGCTCTGGTCAACGGACTCCACATCGCCATCGAGCTCGGGATCCGGTGCCTCAAGGTTCGAGGGGACTCCCAGCTCGTCGTGGAGCAGGTCATGAAGGAGTCGATGTGCCAGAGCCCCAAGATGGCCGCATACTGCAAACTGGTGCGGTTGCTCGAGGAGAAATTCGATGGCCTCGAGCTCAACCACATCGCGCGTCGGTACAACGAAGAGGCCGACGAGTTGGCGAAAATCGCATCCGAAAGGGCTACGGTCCCGACGGACGTCTTTGCCAACGACCTCCACAAGCCCTCAGTCAGCGTTGATCCCTCGGGGGCCAAGGGGAAGAAGACGCCCAAGCTCTCGGGAGAACTCGAATCGTCCTCAAGCGACGCAAGCCCCTCGGGGGCTGCCGACCCCTCCGACAAAGGGAAACCACCCGAGACCCTGGCTGAAGACGGCGACAAAGCCGAGGCGATAGAGATTGAAGCCGAGATGGACGACGATGAGCCAGACTGGCGCGAGCCGCTGGTCAGCTGGCTTGTCCGAGGAGTATTGCCTTCGGACAAAACTAGAGCACGACGGCTGACACGTAAAGCTAAGTCTTTCACGATGATCTACGGTGACCTCTATCGACGGAGTCCCTCGGGTGTCCTCCAGCGCTGCATTTCCTTCAGTCAAGGCAAACATCTACTCGAAGAGATACACGTCGGAGCCTGCGGTCACCACGCCGTACCAAGAACTTTTGTCGGTAACACCTTTCGACAGGGCTTCTACTGGCCAACCGCCATGGTCAATGCTACCGAGGTGGTACGCTCCTGCGAGGGGTGCCAGTACTATGCTTGGCAGACACACCTACCAGCCCAAGCTCTCCAGACAATTCGCCTCACTTGGCCATTCGCCGTATGGGGATTGGACCTTGTTGGGCCCCTCCAAAAGGCGTCCGGGGGCTTCACCCACTTGCTTGTTGCCATTGACATGTTTTCAAAGTGGATCGAGGCTCGGCCGATCGCCCAAATCAGCTCGGCACGAGCGGTGTTATTCTTCACCGACATTGTCCATCGGTTTGGTGTCCCGAACTCCATCATCACTGACAACGGCACGCAGTTCACCGGAAAGAAATTTCTGGCCTTCTGCGACGAGTACCACATACGAGTGGACTGGGCGGCCGTAGCCCACCCAAGAACTAACGGCCAAGTAGAACGTGCCAATGGCATGATTCTCCAAGGCCTTAAGCCGAGAATCTTCAACAAGTTGAATATGTTCGGCAAGAGGTGGTTGGCCGAGCTCCCGGCAGTGATATGGAGTCTAAGGACTACGCCAAGCCGAGCCACGGGCTTCCCACCCTTCTTCCTGGTGTATGGTGCCGAGGCCATCCTCCCCACGGACTTGGAGTACGGCGCCCCGAGGGTCCGAGCCTATGATGAACAGGGTAATCAGACTTCCCGCGAAGACGCGTTGGATCAAGTCGACGAAGATCGGGACATGGCCTTGTTGCACTCGGCCAAGTACCAGCAATCACTACGCAAGTACCATGCTCGGCACGTCCGGGGCCGAGCCTTCTGCATAGGCGACTTGGTGCTGCGGCTCAGGCAGGACAACAAAGGGCATCACAAGCTGACACCACCGTGGGAAGGGCCATTCATCATCGCCGAGGTGCTACGTCCCGGCACGTACAAGCTCGCAAACGAGAAGGGCGAGGTCTGCAGCAACGCTTGGAACATCGAACAGCTATGTCACTTCTGTCCTTAAGACTCCGAGCATTGTACAATTTGTAAAATCTTGAAATCAATAAAAAGACCCGACTTCTACTCTTTTTACCTGATTTTTAGATTTTCGATCCGAGCCCACAGTCGGGAGTGAAATGCGCACAAAAAAAGGGAGGCTCGGCCTAACCTACAGAAAAGCCGACCCTCCCTCGGGGGCTAGGACGGGGGGAACCCTCGGACTCTCCCGAGCCTCAACGATTTTGAAAACGCAAAAATTTCAAAACCCGTTGAAATCGTTTCTCCCCAAAACATGCTTCTCTCCTAAAACCGAGCGTGAAATTATAAGACTCGAAAGAGTAAGAGAGGTCCCAGAGGACAGAGCCATCCAAGCCAAGAAGACCGCTTACGCCCCAGGGCTACAACATCTCCCCTCGCCACTCCGCGTTCGAAGGCCAACTCGCGCTTGGAAGAAAACTTATAAGATCTACGCCCGACAAAGGGAGGAGGCTCGGGAAGAAGCAACTAAACCCTTTTTCCAAGGATTCTTCCTGCCATAGCTCCTAAGACATCGGCTGCGTCTACGCCGCTAAAGCTACAACACCCGAAAAAATCCCCCGAGGCTCGATGGCCCGGGCACAGGTTCGGCAAGAAAAAACGCCTAAGAAAAAAGCACGAAACAAATTGAAAACAAACATGTAGCAAATATTTACATAAATATTACGACCACGAAGGGCCACATGTTTGTTTCCTCCCAACCGCTCACGAAAAGCTATTTTTTACAAGGACATTACATCCCGGCTGTTCTTCATGGCAGGTCCAATGGAGGAAGTTCAACTTCGGCTTCGAAAAGGCCCGCTAGCGCTTCTCCGGGCTCCTTCATCGAGTCCTCCAGCGCCAGGAGCTCGGCATCGTCGGCCTCAAGGAAGCCTTCGCTGACAGCGCCGGCGTCAAAGTTCCCATAGTGGGACTTTACGACCGCCAGTGTCTTCTGGACGCCCGTCAGTAGGGCTTCCTTGACCTAGCCGCCGACACTGCCGTAAAGTTCCTCCAGTCGGCTCCGGTGCGAGACCCCCGAGGGTTCCCCACTGGTGCCGATGGAGTCACACAGCGCGTGCGCTGTCTTCTGCAGTTCCAGGTGATTGGCCGCCTCGCCGTCATAAGCCGCCTGCAGAACTGCGGGAGCAAAACATGGAGATGAACAAAGACGCAATGAACAACCAAGAAGAACAAAACGAAAAGCATGACACCGCACATACCGCCAGATGCAATGCCGCCTCAGTTTCACTCAGGTCGAGAGCCAAGGCCTTAGCGGTAGAAGTCTTCTCGGCGGCAAGCTATCGGGCGGCATCGCGCTTCCTCGTCGCCTCGGCCAGGGCGCCCTCTAGCTCCTGTACCCGTGTCGCCGAGGCAGCGGCTCGTCCCTTCGCCTCCATGACCTCCTCCTTCAGGATAGTGTTGTCAACACTCACTTCGGCGAGCTTGGAGGTCACGGCGGCAAGCTTGCCCTGGGCATGGGCAAGGGCTTTTCCCTTGAGGTCAAGCTGCTTCCAGTGCCCGAGCCCGCCGCGGAGGAAGCGGGACTTTTCCCGAGAGGTGTGCATAAGGTCCTAGAAAAGAGAGAGGAGCGAAGATGGTAAAGACGATGCTCATACACAAGCAAAGTCATGGAACACGGAGGCTCACCTGAAGCTGGGCCAGGAGCTCCGTCTCAAGGATGTCGGCGATCGCACGGAGACCCACCGGGTGTGGCTGCACGCCACCGCGGGGTCTCCCGAGGAAGGCACCTCCTCCATGGTCGGATCCCCCACGACGAGGACACGGACCTCCACTTGGACCAACCCGTTTGTAGCTCACCGGAAATGCCAACTCGCGCCCCAACGGGGAAGTCGAGCGGGACCAAACCTTCCTCTTCCCGAAAAAAGAGCGTGAAGGTCGAATTAAAAAGACAGGGAAGAGCCCGATCGATCTCCGATACGAAAACGGAGGCTCGGGAACTTACCCTGCACCTTGGAAAGACCACCGAACGACCTCCCTTATACGATGGGAGGCTCAGGGGCTCTGCTTCCAAGGGAACAACTCTCCTAAATAAATCAAAGAACACCCGAGGACATATAATCGTGATTTTAAGCCTTTGGAGGGATATAACATCCCTCCAAAGCCTCGGGGGCTACACCCGGCGGGTGCGCTCACGCGCACCCACCGGAAAAAATAACCTATACTTCATCTCCTCGAAAGGAAGAACCAGCTTGAACCTGTGGAGGAGTGCCTTCACTCCGCCACAGGCTCGGGGGCTACTGTCGGGTAACAAAGTATGGGGTACCCAACTTCGATGCAAAAACACATATTCTAAGAACGGCCCAGCCCAGCAAAAACCTGTGAAAGCCCATGAAGGCCGCATCCACGGAGGCCCATGACGGTGCTGCATCAACGCCAGCCTACCCTTGGGAAAACGGCACCCTCGGGCGCCAATTCTCCGATTCACCCAAGCCTCCCCGAGAGAGCTCGGGAAAGCGGCACCCTCGGGCACCAATTCTCCGATTCACCCGAGCCTCCCCGAGAGAGCTCGGGAAATCGGCACCCTCGGGAGTCGAATCTCCGGTTCGCCCGAGCTTCACCATCCCCCTCGAGCGCAACCTCTCAAAAGCATTCAATGCACAGTTGACGTCAGCGGAGCAATCTTGGACCACAAGAGACCTCTTTGACCACTTTACAAGCACTGTCCCGTCAGGCGAGATTCTCAACACGCACGACGGCCATACCACCTGTCAGGATTTCCCTGGCGACAGATTTGACGGTCCCACTATGGCCATCCTCTCCACATTATGGTCTACGGTGCACCGTCCCGTTTTCCACCGGGATCTACCAACTACGACTATGACAGTCCAAGCGTCTGACGAACAGGCTACGCAAGAACGGGAAAGGCATCTACTGCACTGTCCACTCGAAAGGACGAGCACGCCTTCCATCCGGGCCCACCTGACCCTCGGGAAACAGTGTCTGAAAGCCAGAAATCCGCCCGAGGGGAGATATCGCCCTGCTCCATTCCATCACGCCTCCAGGAGTCCCGAGCCTCGGGAGACAACGCCCCGGGGCGACTCTCCCTCTTGTCACATCATGCGGAAGGACAGCCATCAGGTGTGCCAGGTGTGACCCTACGCCATGCCGTAATCCCGACAACTATTGCCGCCTTAGAACTCACCAAGATCGTACGAACCACTACGGCCATACCCCTGAGACGCGGAGACAAGACCGTAGCTGACGAAAGTCGAACAGAGACAACAACTCCCTAGTGTAACATGCACGGCAATGTACGCGCTACCGTTACCTCTCCCTTGTGACTATAAAAGGGAGAGCAGAGGCCAGCTTTAGACAGGTTCTCAAGCTCTCACATATACACACATCGCACCACTCGACACCATACATGACAATAAGCAATCTGTACACTTAGACACCCACAAGAGACTTGGGAGCACTACCCTCTCTCGCCTAGCTTGTAACCCCCTACTACAAGCACCCCCAGTGCAAGGCAACACGACTCTCCTCTTCACTGGACATAGGGCCCTCTTGGCCTGAACCAGTATAAACCCTGTGTTCCCCCTTGCGCACCATCTGGAGCCTCAACCGCAAAACACAAAATCACTAGCCGGTGTTAGTACCCGCTAAAACTAGCACCGACACTATGTTAAAATTTGGTATATTTCTTGGGTTTTTTTCTATATTTAGTCTATTTGTTTCATTTAATGGAATTTTTGTG
Organism: Eremochloa ophiuroides; assembly: GCA_038502445.1. Taxonomy (NCBI): domain Eukaryota; kingdom Viridiplantae; phylum Streptophyta; class Magnoliopsida; order Poales; family Poaceae; genus Eremochloa; species Eremochloa ophiuroides. Next base: position 25,402,227 of record JAHLJS010000003.1, on the reverse strand, counting down.
GGATAAGTCAAAATTGAACTAGAAATGATTCAAACAATGGATAAATACTACCGCCCCATGCACCACCACCGCGCGCCCACCACGCCCCATGTGCTGCATCTCCCACCTGGCCCCACCCGGCGCCGCCCCACGCCAGCCCCAGCCGCCCCGCTCTAGCCCGGCGCCGCCCCAGTTCGGCGCCACACCACACCACACTGATTTGCCGCTGGATGAAGGTACTCCAGGTTATTTCTGTTTTATCCATCGATCATTGATTTTTATATACTTACCTTTATTTTGCATTGTAATATTCGGGTGAAATATTGTAGGCCCTACTAGAAGAAGAGAGGAGGCTACGGGAGGAGATGGCGGTGAGGAAGGAGGCCAAGCGACACAGGATGGAGCAGATGTTCCAGTGGATGCAAAGTCTTGGCGAGAGGATGGGCCAACCTCTGCCACCAAAGCTATTCCCTCCTCCACCTCCTCCTGCAACTACTCGTGTGAGTATGAATGTTTTAGTTAGTATGTTCCTACCTTAAATCTTGTCTCTCATATGCAATGTCTTCTCCTTTGTGAAGAATCAATCGACGACATCAAAAGATGGGCCTCAGTCGTCGCAGTGGCCGGCTTAGTGAATTACTTGTGTTTACTTGTGGATTGATTGTGTTTTACTTGTGGTTGCATTGGTGGATTACTTGTGTTTTCCTAGTGGACTACATGGATCGCTTGCCATGATACTAAAGTGACTTGTGATATATGTGATATGTGTTGACGATAGTTATTGTTCATTTTAAACCGTCAACTAAACATGAAAAAGGGCATGTATCAACCTTAAACATAAAATTAGGGTTTACACTAACAGAATTCCACAGGTTTAATGAATCTGTATTTTTGTGGGGGGGTTATGAGGAAAAGAAGGAAATATATTAAGGGCGTCGGGCTAAAAAGCATATTCCACAACAAAACCAAGTTGAGAAGAATCTAGAAGAAACTAGAAACCAGCATGACACAGCGGGAAACGAGGGAATGCTAGGTAGGGTCGGCCGACCCCACCCTAGGTCGGCCGACCAGGCCCCACCTGAAAGTCCCTCCAGCTTCCACGTTGGTTCTTCCACCACCTTAGGGTTTTGATCTTCACCATTGATTAAAGTCAGTTTGATATGAGGGTTCTTGTGAATCCCACCTCCCTATATAAGCATGCCCCTAGCCCTGAAGCTAGGGCAACAACCAAATTATACAATCATTCCTTCAAAGTCATCATATTAGAGCATAGCTACTTAGGTTAGAATTAGAGGAAGGCAAACTTCGCTTGGATTCCGGATCGTGTCGGGAGCACGGCTTGGTAGAGCCTTTTGGAAGCTCTCTCTTGTATCTTTCTGTATTTATTTTTTGCTAGTTACAATAGATTTGACATTGCTCTGTATATTGATTATGTTCTTAATTATGTAACTCATTGTCTACTCTGATTATATGCTTAGTATAGTTAGGATGTCTTTATATTCAAACATAAGATCGTATAGCGCTCGCTCTTTGATATCATGGGTGAGTGACCGACATTGTGTAAGCATGGTGCTTATACATTGCTTGCCTATGGATGCACCCTATATTCTGGGTCATATGGTAAATCGCGGATGTGATACTCCTATTGAGTCTTTTATAGTCCACTCCCCGAATGTAGGCCTAGTAGGACATATTTATGAAGGAAGTCTTGCTCTATTCCTGAATCCTGATATTCCTTAATAGCATCTCTTATGTGTAGATATAAAGTATTCTCACCATGATTATTAGGCGTAAGTATACTAATCTTAGTTTACCCTTACAATATGATTTGGATCAATGACTTAGGAATATCTCTCTAATTCTACCTAGTCCCTGCTAATGCCTAGATAGGGAGTGCTCTAAGAGAATTACCTTATATATAACTTGATACTATCATTATTCATTATCATTTATTCTATAATTTATCCTTGTTATGAGTAAATAGATCATACATAGTTAATTCTCCATTTCATATGCAAGCAAGTCATCATATTCCTACATAAGCAAATCCTTCCTAATAGTATAAATATAAATTAACAACTCCAAAATACTCCTGAATAAAATACTATAATGGTATAATTATTTGTACGCTTACAAATACCTTGTATTCATATTTATTTTTATATATTTTCTCTCTAGTCACTTGCATTAGTAATAACTACTTAGGATTATTCTAAGTAGTATCCAAATATATCTCTTATATACACACTAGGGATGACAACCTAGTTATTCTAGGAGATATAGATTTATTAGAGGTGGCTAAGTATTTCAACCAAGTGACACGTTAATAAATACCTTAAGTACTTTTGACGCCATTACTACGGATACGATTTATCCTGTTCAGAGCAATAATGTTAGAAGTGTCAACAATGTGCCTACGATGAATATTGCGGATGTGGATATCTATATGGAATGCCTGTGATGATTTATTGTGAAATATATCATGATTTATTGTGATATATGTGACGTATGTTGAGTGGAGTGGACCGAACAAATAAAACTAGCTGGGTTTGGGTTGTTTGTCGTGTGCAACACTCAGCAAAAGGGATGGTTTTGTGCTTCCTGAGAACACATTTTGCCGAGTGCCACTGCAAACTTTGCAACTTTGCCATGTGCCAAAGCCTAAACACTTAGCAAAGATACAAAGTTTGCCGAGTGCTTTTACTATAGTACTCGGCAAACCAGAATCTTTGCCGAGTGTCTTTTCGTCCTAACACTTAGGCAAATCCGCCGTCGCCATCTTCCTTCTGTCCATGTCGCCTTTTTTTCCGAGGGTTAGCTGCGCACTTGGTAAAGGCTTTGCCAAGCGCCCGAGAAAAGGAACTCGGTAAAGACATGTTTGCCGTCAGATGGTAAGCCGAGTGAGCTTTGTCGAGGGTGGCACTTGGAAAAGAGTTTGCCTAGTGTATTATGGGCTTTGCCATGTGCCGGAAAGCACTCAAATCCGGTAGTGAAATTAATGAGTTTTTTCAAATAAATTAAAAAGTTGGAAGCATATTTGTTGTCTACCTCAACTATTTTTAAAATCTTGCTCCTCAAAGATACTATTTATAAAACAATCCAACTACTTTTATGTTTTTTCTCTCTCATATACATTTCCATCGTAACCATGTCCTACTTCCTATTCTTTTCCACGTCCTTCCAACTTCAGATTCGCCGCGCGCGTGTATATATATATATATATATATATATATATATATATATATATATATATATATGAAAAAAAAATCAACAGAACACATTGTAGTAATATATTAAAAAGTATAACCATATATTATATGGATAACGAAAAAGTATAACCACATACACTCTCGATGGTTTAGTATGACTATATACTCTCGTGTGTGTATATATATGTATATGGAAAATATTTCCTACTCCTAAGGAGTAGTTACTCCCATGTTTATATCTCAAGATTTTAGGTATATATGACCAAACAAAGTATATGTATGCGAAGTATATGATCATACTAGACCATCTAGACTGATATCTATGTTAAGTATGCGCGCATATATTAATTTTTCAACAGAACACATACTTTTAAATATATTACTAAAATAGCACTGCAGTAATATATTAAAAGTATAACCATATACTATATGGAGAACGAAAAAGTATAGCCACATACACATTCGATGGTTTAGTATGACCATATACTTTGTCTACATATATTTTTTCGAACCATAGACGGTCTAAATCTAGAGATATAGACATAAAAGTAACTACTCCTTGAGAGTAGGAAATAATTTCCATATATGTATATATATATACACATAGAGTGCATTTTCTATACTCCCGGGAGTAGTTACTCCTATCTTTAAAAAATCACCTTGCGTATGTGTTTATACTTGTTTATCACTTTGAGTATGTTTACATACTCATATTAAGATGCTCCAAATCTTCCTATGCGAAAAAATTTTAAGGGAACCCATACTTTTTAATATATTACGAAAATGCCACTTACTGTCGTATATAAAATAAGTATGACCATATACTCGGTGTATGTATGTATACTTCATAAATATACTAACATAGATGGTCTAGTATGATCATATACTTCATGTACATACACTTCATTTGGTCATATATGCCCTAAATCTGAAGATACAAGTATAGAAGTAACTACTCCCTGAGAGTAGGAAATAATTTCCCTATATACATATACATACATACATACATATATATATATATATATATATATATATATATATATATATACATATATATATATATACATATATACATATACATACATACATACATACATACATACATACATACATACAGACATACATATATATATATATATACACATACATACATACATACATACATACATACATACATACATATATATATATATATATATATATATATATATATATATATATATATATATATATATATATACTTACTCCAAGGGTTTTCAAAACCGTCTCCCAATCTTGGCTTTATTTGGTAAGATTGAAAAAACCGTTCTCCAACAACTCTTTATCTTAACTCCTAATCTTTCTGCACTTGGAAAAATGGACTAATCAGAGCATCTCCAATATTCAAGCTCTTTCAACTTTGACCAAATGTTTACAAGAAAATATTAATATTTATAGCATATAATTAAGTGTCGTTAGATCAATTGTTAAATCTATTTCTATGATAAACTTATTTAGAGATACAACTTTTGTTTATATTTTCTACAAACCTAGCTAAACTTAAATACCATAGTGACATTTCTTCAGGAATGGAGGGGTAGTGCTCTAGCTTGCACCTTGTGCGAATTGAAAAAAAAAAGACTTTTGCTTTGTTCTAGGAGGGAGAAAACATTACTTTTTTTACTAGAGAAGAGCGAAGGACTATAGCTTTGTTAATATATATGCGCTGAACCGTTTTCTCCTGAACAACGTTTTTAAAAAGCAATTCCTTTCACGTAGTATAATTTTTACTGCACCTTTAATCCTTTTTTTTTACTTAACTTCCTACTTTTTCACAAGTGGGTGAAAATAATGCGATATTTACAACTTTCACAGCAGTTTTTTTTATAGCTCAGAGCTGACAATTTTTTTTCATAAACATACACTTATTTATTTCAGAATTAACCCTTTGATGAATGCAAAAATGCATGAGAGATATAATTAAAAATGATGCCGGATACGTTATACACTACGGCCCCGTTTAGATGCAGTTGCAATTTGTAATTTGGAAAAGAAGTATTTTCCAATAAATATCCAATCATGGCCCTAGTAAGGTTAAAAGATTCGTTTCATGATTTACATGCAAATTATGCAAACATAAAAAATTCATCTACATTTAATATTTCATGTATACGCCGCAACATTCGATGTGACGGGAATCTTAGAATTTTAAAGTGTAACTAAACAGGTCCTACGTCACTATGCTTAAATAAATATGATGCGAAAGCCACGTTGTTGAAGCCGGCGCCAAGATGCCGCAGCATGAGGGTGTGGCTGTGCACGCACCTGCTAGCTGTGATAAATATAAAGTTACTGACAAATTTCTTACAGTATACTATGCTTCAAAAACTTCATGCCAAAAGCCACGTCGTTGAAGCCGAAGCCAATATTTGATGCCGAGAGGCGCTTGTTGAAGCCGAAGCAAAGATGCGGCAGAAGGAGATTGTGGCGGCACCCGCAGCAAATATTTGGTTTGGATCCTTACTATTTATTCTAATAATTATAATTTTAGACACTGATTAATTAATAAGTTAATATGATTGTATAAGAATATTTTTGTATATAATTATTAGTCATACAAGGAATATTCTTATATATATTGCATTTCGACTTTAGAGAATAAAGCTGAAGAATACAGTCAGGAACGGAGTGTAGTGCTCTAGCTTGCACCTTGTGCAAATTAAAGAAAAAAACTTCTTAAGAAAACATTACTTTTTTCTAGAGAAGCGTGAACGACAAGAATGCAAGGACTAGCTTTGCATTCTGATATATGCGCTGAACCGTTTTCTCCTGAACAACGCCTCTTCGAAAACTCCTTTCACGTAATATAATTTTCACTCCACCTTAAATCAATCCCTTTTTTTTTTTACTTTCAGCTTTCTACTTTTTCACGAGTGGATTAAATAATGTTGTATTTTACGGTTGTTTTCAAGGGATACATAGAGAGAGTATGCCTCATAGTTATTTTAGCCGAACAACTTACAACTCTTATAGCATTCATAGCTCACAACTGACAACAACTTTTTTATAACTCATAGCTGAACGAAAAAGATCCTTTAATCCTTTGAAACGCGACAATGCATGAGAAGATATAATTTAAAATGATGCCAGATACCTTACACTACGTCACCGTGCTTAAATAAATTTGATGCCGAAAGCCACGTCGTTGAAGCCCATGCCAAGCCGCGGCAGGAGAGAGTGGCTGTGCCCGCACCTGCTGTGATAAATAAAAAAAATTACTGATAACTTTGTTACAGTATGCTGAAAAAACATGATGCCAAAAGCCATGTTGTTGAGAGCCGAAGGGAAGATGCGGCAGAAGGAGATTGTGTCGGCACCCGCAGCAGTTGTATATAATATAAACCTAAAAAATATTAACAACTTTCTTACAATATATGCTTTAAAAAACTTGATGCCAAAAGCCATGTTTGTTGAAGCTGAATCCAAAATCCAACCACTGCTAGTGTTCAGTGTCCATCACTTGGCCATGTGCTGGATAATATTCAGTAAGGACTCTGTACCATCATTATTTTATACTTCTCAATGTTGGCTATCATTATTATGTGAGGACATCCCGGCTCAAATTATTATCCTTGGTTTTTCCTATTTAAAAGATGATTCTCAGGGCATCCACGACACGAAGAGCTAGTTAGTAGCTCTAAGACAACCTCTCCAATAATGTTAACTTTTACCAATGGCTTATAGTATGATTAGACCTACATGATGTTGGAAATAATAGCAATTTAGCGATGCACAAATTAATTCCGATAATCAGAAAAAGACCAATAGCATGTAAATCATGTTTGAGATCTAACACTAGCACTACGATCTGAGACAAATTCACGACATCTAGTGCTAGCAACAGAAAGGATGCGAGAATGAACAACAGAGAGAGAGCGGACATCCTTACAGTGGGGTTGTCGGCGCTAACAGCGCAAAAGAAGACGAAGCAGACTGTCGATAGAGATCAGCGAACACCGGGCGTAGAGGGAAGAAGACGTCCAGCGAGCAGTCGCGACGGCGCTTCCCAAAAACCTGATGCGCCCCCTACCCCGTGCAGGGACACGAGAGGACGTCGGCTTCGGAGCCTGCTCTCCCGGCGTCGATGGCACGTCGACGACGGGATGGGGAAGACGGCGACAGCGCAGCAAAATGGAACAGGGAGAGAAGAATTTTCGGTGTATTGAGGACGACGTCTCACCCTTTATTTATACACGCGCACGCGTCGCAGCAAATAGGAAACCAATTAGCCGCTCAATCACAGTCATTATGATAATTAACCTGCCGTTTGTGTAATTACCATAATACGAGAATAATTGCTTACCAAATAGGCCAGCGCAATTTTCTCCATGCATGCAAAAATTTCGAGTGACAAAAGGAAGCCGCGCACCCGCAAGGGTTGGAGCGGGAAATCGTCGGACCATTCACGCGCATGTCGTGGGCGCGCGCCCCGCCCCGCCCCGCCCGGCCCGGCGAGGCGAGGCGAGGCGAGCGAGCGCGCGCGTGTGTTTCTTCCTTTTCCCTCTCTCACATAGCTTCAACTAGATGGGGATAGCCCACACTTTTAAGTTGGCTTTACTCCATTTAGACTAGCAAGGTGGGACTAAAGTCCCCCACCATGTCACATATGCATGCATGTGTGAGTGGGCCTTTGGGATTTCTATGGAGATATTTGGGCCATAGCCCAAATCTTCTAACAATCCCCCACCATATCCCAAGGGCACGCGAGTCATACTCCCTGTACCACAGTACTGTTAATATACCAGCTATTCAGTGGAGACCGGTTAAGGTTGAACATCCACCTAGAACAACAAGATAGACCCACCCACAACTACACAATGGACTAGACCTTGAATTGGCAGTTTGGTGTGAATAGGCTTCTCTTGAAGTCTTGACTGATACTAGGCTGCCATAGCCAACCCCGCGAGTGGAGCGTATAAGTCATACTCTTATCTCACTTCATTAGCTTCTTAAAGAATTCCCAATTCTTATAAACTGCGACTAACAGTTGGGCTCACATAGGTGTGTTCTTACAGGGATACTCTGTAGGACAGTATCTCGCTATAAAGCCTCAGAACACATTAAGACAAATTCAACCTGCCTTACAGAAATGAGAGTACTGCATCTCCAGCGGAGTGGGTTAAAATAGAATTGTACTCTCCCATCAACCAACAGCTTGTTCTTCCCATATCCTAATTCACGGGATCTCCGATCACATAGGCTGGGTTACTACTGAGGTTAACTCACTTGGGGTCTCAATCCCATCTCCTTCGATGCATTGTCAATCACGGTACGTGATAGTCCCTTCGTAAGGGATCTGCCAGGTTCTTAGCTGTCTGGATATAATCCACAGCTATTACTCCGGAGCTCCTCAATTTTCTGACAGACTTCAGTCTACGCTTTACATGTTTGCTGGACTTCGCATTATCCTGACTACTCTTCACCTTTGTGATCACTGTTTGATTATCACAATTAATAAGAATAGCAGGAATTGGTTTCTCAACCACTAGTAAGTCCATCAACAGTTCTCGTAATCATTCAGCTTCAGTAGAAGCTGTATCTAGAGCTGTGAGCTCTGCCTCCATTGTAGACTTTGTAAGTATTGTCTGCTTACAAGACCTCCAAGAGACAGCGCCACCACCCAAAGTGAATATGTATCCACTAGTGGCCTTGAGCTCATCAGCTTCTGTAATCCAATTTGAATCACTATATCCTTCGAGTACCCCCGGGTACCCAGAATAGTGAATTGCATAACTCATAGTACCCTTTAGATAGCGCATTACTCGATCAATACCACGCCAATGATCAATTCCTGGATTAGAGGAAAATCTGCTCAACTTGCTTACAGCAAATGAGATATCAGGGCGGGTCGCGCTAGCTAGGTACATCAGGGAACCAATTATTTGGGAGTATCTCAAATGATCCTTACCTAGTCTATTATTCTTTCGAAGTATTAGGCTATGATCATAGGTGTTGGGCAAGGTTTGCTATCCATATAGCCAAAATGGCTCAAAACCTTTTCCACATAATGAGACTGCAAAAGAGTAATCCCATTCTCATCCTTATTAAGTTTAATGTTGAGAATCACATCTGCTTCTCCCAAATCTTTCATGTCAAAGTTTTGGGATAAGAATGACTTTACATCATTAATCTCGTCGATACTTGTCCCAAAGATTAGTATGTCATCAACATACAAGCACAGGATTACTCCTTTGCCCCCACCATAGCAGTAGTACACGCAAGTGTCGGCTTCATTTACTGCAAATCCAGCAGAGGTCAGAGTCTTATCGAACTTCTCATGCCACTGCTTGGGTGCCTGCTTAAACCGTACAAGGATTTGAGTAACCTGCACACCTTGCCCTCTTGTCCTTGTGCTATAAATCCATCGGGCTGATCCATATAAATTTCTTCCTCTAGCTCTCCATTAAGGAAAGCCGTCTTCACGTCCATCTGATGAACGAGAAGACCATGGGTAGCAGCCAAGGATAATAGCACTCGGATTGTAGTTAATCTGGCAACCGGTGAGTAGGTATCAAAATAATCCTCGCCTTCCTTTTGTGTATAACCTTTAGCAACAAGTCTGGCCTTGTACTTTTCAATAGTACCATCAGGCCTAAGCTTCTTCTTAAATATCCATTTACAGCCAATCGATTTGCAACCCACAGGTCTATCTATTACTTCCCATGTACCATTTGCAGTAATTGAGTCCATTTCACTTCGGACGGCATCTTTCCAATATTCTCCGTCTGGTGATGCATATGCCTCTGCAATGGTAGTGGGTGTATCATCCACGAGATACACAGTGAAGTCTTCACCAAAGGATTTTGCAACCCTTTGTCTCTTACTCCGTCTAGGAGCTACAACACTGTCATCCTCTTCGTTACCATGTGGAGTTAAAATTGGTTCAGCTATGGGCATTGGTTCAGGAATAAATTCATTTGATGAACTGGGTAAAGAGTAAACATCTTTCATCGGGAATATATTTTCAAAAAATGTAACATCCCGTGACTCCAAAAGTGAATCAACTAAAATATCAGGCGTTTCTGATTTTATCACTAAGAACTTATACGCTGTGCTGTGGTGCGCGTATCCCAAAAGGATACAATCAACTATCTTTGATCCGAGTTTGCGCTTCTTATATATTGGTATACTGACCATGGCCAAATAGCCCCAAGTGCGCAAGTAGTGGAGAGATGGTTTCCTCCCTTTCCATCCTTCGTACGGAGTCACATCACTATTTTTAGTGGGAACCCTATTTAGAACGTGACATGCTGTCAAAACAGCTTCCCCCCACCATGCCTTAGCCATACCGGATGTTCCTAACATGGCGTTCACCAAGTCCATTAACGTCCGGTTCTTTCTTTCGGCAACCCCATTAGATTGAGGGGAATATGGAGGTGTCCGTTCATGAATTATTCCATTCTCCGCACAGAAAAGATCAAATTCATTGGAGAAATACTCCCCGCCGCGATCAGACCTAACACGTTTGATTTTCTTTTCCAATTGATTCTCTACCTCAGCTTTATAAGTCTTAAAACATTCTAGCGTCTCATCTTGAAACGACCTCGATTTCCGCGAAGGGAAATCCAACAGGCTCGAATTGTAATTCAACAGATTGCTTGGGACAATCCATGAAATTACCCATATCTCAGTTGACACCAGGATCCATACAACGGTAATTAAGTCTTACATAAACACTTATTACATCGCCACACTGGCGGAATCAACAATCAGAGAAGCTTTAGAAGATGCGGAAACGATTCATCCTTCACGGCCAACTTGAGTGTAGCACGTGACCCTATTCCTCGCCATCGTCTTCCTCGAAGTTGTACTCATTCTCGTCACCTGACAGCAAATTTATCAGTACGATTTGTACTGGCCACGGAGCCCACCTATGCAGCATTTGCTTTGTGGAAAGTGGATGCAAGGCTATACAAGCAGACCTATAGGCTGAGGTTTCCTATGCAGCTGTAATCAATGTTTAATTAGTCAAGTTTTATCTCCAGTTAACACCATCATCCCTTTTCCCATCACCACATCTCACTTACCCACACCTCGCTCTCATTCGACAGGCCCAACTCCCTCTCGGGCCTATCTCAGCGGCACACTACCACAGCGGGTACACTGCCAGAAAATGTCATCTAGGGGGAGAAGAGAACACTCACTACACTAGTAGAAGCTTCACAGGAAAGGTCCATAGCCAACAGGTTGGCATATGTATCGATCGATCAACCGTACACTCTGCAGAGGTTTCACTACCCACAAGATTAGCCATCATAGGTGTTGCGCAAACACCTAGACAGAATTCCGGGTGCTTGCTTGCCTAGGTCGATGCCACCCTACCACTCAGCCCTGGGATATTCCGGATCCTACACCGTTATGCTGAGACTGGGGAGACACAGTACCGGGCCCATCCAGTGGTACTGCGCATCTAGAACGGAACGGAAACCCATCGACCGTCTCCGCCCACCCTTATCACCTCTCAACCTAGCAGTAGTGGCACCGTCCTACCAAGTAGTCCAGCCGTCTCCCGCCCATCAGAAGCGAGTGAGTAGAAAAAGGATTCCCATGAACCTGAAACTAGTCCATCCTAGGTTTGACCAAGCAGGCATCTCCACTTAGGGGATACTCTCCCCGTGCCATCACAGCACCTCCGTCCACGGGCTTCAAACCACCAAGGCTATCCCACCCGGAACCTCCTCAACAACTTTACCCGCCACAGGTATCTCGCTTGGGGATGCCCAGGTTGCACCCCTGGCACGACTTGCCCCATGGGCTTGTCTCACATCCCACTTGGTCGACATCAACCCTTACCACGCACCTAAGACGCACGCAGCACTCTCTCCCAGTGGTTATAATCAGTTATACACCGTCCCAATTCCACCACATAGCATATAGCAAGTAGTCAGTAGTGGAAGAGTAACAGTAAAATAAGCAGCAGCTAACCTAGCAGCGGACAGCAGGGTATAGTCTTGTCAAGGCAGGGAATTCAAATATACTACCATGCAACCAATCCATACATAATCATAAAGCAATAGCAACAATGTCATTTGCAATGCGTAAATAGGATCTAAGGATTTGGTGGGACGTGGCACCTTCGTAGTCGTCTCCTAGCTCCTGAAAGTACTCGTGGTCATCCTCCTTAGTCAGATCCTCCTCCGGCTCTGAAATCGAACACGAAATAGTCGCGTCAGCGACTCCTATAGAGTATTTCAGAAAAATCCAATAAAATAAAGAGCCAAATGCACACAAACATAGTCTTAGATTGTAGATGTCATTTTTCTGAGAATTTTGATATATGGTGCGCAATTTTTGGACATCGTATGAATAAGTTATGAATTTCCGAAGATTATCCTATTTTCTGAAAATGGAAAATGGTCGATTAATCAGGGGCAGCTCGGGATTGGTCCACGTGGCGCGCGGGTCCAGTAGTGCGGCATGTGGCGCCTCATCAGAACACAGACCCGATGGTCGCCCACCAGGTGTTCGATGCTGGTTCCCAGAGAGTCGCCGGTGTCGGCGCAGCTCGGTGGTTGGTCGGGCGAGCTCGACGTTGGTCGGGGGGCGTCGGCGTAGCTCGGCGGTGGTCGGGCGAGCTCGACGGTGGTCGGGGGTGGTTCTCAGAGGTCGGGGGGCGTCGGCGTAGCTCGGCGGAGCTCGGCGTAGCTCGGCAGTGGTCGGGGGTACCTCGGCGGAGCTCGGCGTAGCTCGGCGGAGCTCGGCGGAGTTCGGCGTAGCTCGGCGGGGCTCGAGCGAATCGGAAATTCGTGGCGCCAAGGGTGCCGCTCTCCCGAGCTCTCCCGGGGAGGCTCGGGCGAATCGGAAATTTGGGCGCCGAGGGGGCCGCTCTCCCGAGGTCTACCGGGGAGGCTCGGGCGAATCGGACATTTGGGCGCCGAGGGTGCCGCTCTCCCGAGCTCTCCCGGGGAGGCTCGGGCGAATCGGAGATTTGGTGCTAGCAGGGTTCCAGGGCGTCTGTTCAAGGCGGCGGTTGTCTCTCCGGTGCGGCGGACGATGACAGGACGGCGATGACCATATTTCGGCAAGACAGGGCTCGGCTTTCCCCAATTGGCGTGCTCAGGCAGTCGTCCGACCAGATGGTGGCGGGTTAGAGTCGTGGTATGGCCTCCTTCTCTCCCTCGGCATACGGCGGTTCTCCGACGAGGTGGAGGCGCACGTAGCCAAGGCGACAGACATGATTCGGGGCTCGGCTATCTACGCGGCGGTGCTGAGGCAGACTTGGCGAACCTCGTCGGCCTCTCTCCGCAGCGCGAGGCGATCGGGGGTACTCGAAACGGATTTAGGCGAGGCGGATCATGTCGGCGGTAATCACGTTTCTCCGAGAACGCACCTCTCGGTGTTCCGGGCTATGGAGGTTCGATCTTCCGCAACTAAGCTTGTCCGAGGTGGTCGGTGAGTTGGTGGTCACGCTAGCGGGTCGCGGTATTGAGATGCTCCAGTCATCGGCGGCGATGTCGGCGCGACTGGGAGGTTCCGGCGGGGCTAAGGAGGTCTTCTAGGAGATGTATACGCCTCCAGGGTCTATGGCGATGGCATACCAACTACCAATTTTGGCTACCGAGATTCCCAAGGTGCTCGGTTGTGGCGGCGGCGTGTCGCCGACGACGGCGGAAGGCGGCAACGCGGCTACGACCAAGTATTGGTTCAATCGAATGCGGTCTTGTCAAATTGGTGAGGCCAGAGAAGCATACAACACTTTGGTGACGAACTTTAGCCATGGCATGACCTTCTTTTGGCGACGGCTCGCGGCGGCGCTCCGGTAAGGTCGCGGCGCACGCGGCCAAGGCGATTCAGGCTTCCTCTAGCGCTTAGATCCGCGTAGCTAGCTCAAGGGGTCGTGGCGGTGCTCCACGACGCTCTAACCTATACGGGTGCTAGTCGGATTGCTCGGAACGGGTGATTCGGCGTCGGAACGCGTCGGTGGTGAGCGCGCTCCTCCGAGAAACGCGTCGTGCTGCGTTCTCGGTCTAGCAAGCTTGTAGTCCGGGGGTTTCGGCCGGTCGCATGAGTGCATGGTGCAGGTGATCTTCCTGAGCCGGTAAAGGCTCGTGCCTGCGCGTCCCATGGGTGGAACACCATGGCAAAAGCAGGGCGAGGTTCGGACATGGCGTGCGGTGGCTCACCGTGGTGTCGGTGAAGCTAGGATGGCGATTGCAAGTGGCGAGTCGGAGCCGTGCAGAGCGATGCAGCAGTGCCGTGCCGAGCCACGACGGGGCTCCGCTTCTCCTTCGTGTCCGGCTCGGCGTGCTCCGCGGCGGCGGCGCTCCGGGCAGCTCCTCATCCTCTGCTCCGCCCTTCTCCCTCTCTCTCGCTATGCGGTGGGGTGCGGGTGGCTTGTGAGCAGCCGCAGCGTGGGCGGCTGCAGTTGGGAATGGTTAGGGCTCCATCGGGTGCTCCCAATTTATAGGCGAGCTTGGCAGGTTCCCATGGCGGACGGCCAGACGATTGATCTCGGTTAGGATCAAGAGGGCTACGGATGGCTCGATGTTAGGGGCTTCAGGGTGGCACGCGGGCTCGCTTGGCGGCCCAAGAAAAGAGGGACACGGAGGGGGACAACGGGGTCAGGGCTCTCTGCCATGACGTGGCGCTG
>JAHLJS010000003.1:24012896-24157111 GCA_038502445.1 Eremochloa ophiuroides | reverse complement strand
CATGCTCTCCTGGACCCTGCTCGAGTACGGCGCCGACGTCGCCGACGCCGGCGAGCTCGCCCACGCGCTCGAGTCCGTCAAGTGGGGCACCGACTACTTCATCAAGGCGCACACCAGCCCCGACGAGCTCTGGGCAGAGGTACGGTACCATTACCACCAGTAGCATAACAAACTAATTAACAGTAGTCACCTAATCAGTAATCACATTGCGTGGACTAGCAACCTGTGCTGTGCTTGTAAATACATAAACAAGCACGATAAAGCCCAGGTCGTAGTGAGACTGAGAGCGACCAACAAACA
The DNA here is from genome assembly GCA_038502445.1 of Eremochloa ophiuroides. Taxonomy (NCBI): domain Eukaryota; kingdom Viridiplantae; phylum Streptophyta; class Magnoliopsida; order Poales; family Poaceae; genus Eremochloa; species Eremochloa ophiuroides. The sequence continues at coordinate 24,156,811 of JAHLJS010000003.1, read as the reverse complement.
TGCATCCACACACACCAGTCGTGGTTGCAGGAGAAAAAAAAATATTCGAATTCGAAAGAAAAAGTGGCGACGAACATTTGTTAGGTGGCGCTACTGCTAGCTAGCGGACAAGGTGCGGTTCGGAACGCGCAAATCTCACACGCTCCATGATTGTGCTTTCACATGGGGATTATATTAGCTAGCTGCTGCGAGCTGTTTGAGTTTCGGTGGCGGCTCTGACTACGTACATACGTACTCCACTCGCTCTGACAATGTATTTGTACGTACATGTGATGTAGAGCGAGCTAACGAAAGCTCATCTAGATCTTTCATGCATGCCATGCATATGGATGTATCCATGACACATGACGTAATGAGTGAGTGATTGATTGGATTCCAGGTTGGCGACGGCGACACGGACCACTACTGCTGGCAGCGGCCGGAGGACATGACAACGTCGCGGCAGGCGTACAAGGTCGACCGCGACCGGCCGGGGTCCGACGTCGCCGGCGAGACCGCCGCCGCCATGGCCGCCGCGTCCATGGTGTTCCGGGAGCACAACCCGCACTACGCCAGCCTCCTCCTCCACCACGCGCTGCAGGTAGTACAGATTTACCGGTACCGTGGATACTTTTATTTACCAGCTGATGATGATTGGATACTTTTACATACCTACTGATGATGGTGGTGACAGTAATATATATCTTAATTAATCACCTTCCCTCAAAAAAAATATCTTGATTAATCACCGCCGCTGCTGCTAATGATGGGATTAGTTACCGCACCGCACGGTCAGCGCCTCCTATTGGCTCAGAACTGACTTTTTGCCGTGCTGCGGAATCTGGCGTTTAGGCCGGTCGGAGCCGCCGGCCGCACGATTTTCTTCGTCTCCTCCTCGTGGTTCACAGTTCACACTCGTGCCCGGCTAGCTCTGTGCGCACGTGGCAACTTGTCACACCGTGCGCGACGTCGGGTCAAGGGGGGTCGTTTGAACTTTGAACCGTGTGGGCTGCTGTCCTGTCGGTCCACAGACGCCGCCATGTGGGGCCGGAGCTACGCCCAGTAGCATGTTAGTGTCAGGATTAGGTGAGCACAAACTAGTGATTAAGCTGCTCAGCGTAACCACCACATTCGGTCACGTTGTGATGGGATCGTTCTCCTGCAAAGCTAGCCAGCCAGCCATGTCGTCACGTTATGCCGTGATGATCAATGGATCGATCATGGCAGGGCAGGGCAGGGCAGTCGTCCAGCAGGCAAGGCCACTGGAATATTAGTTGGTTGGTTAGTACTAGTACTAGTAATGGGGTTGTGAACAGTGATCAGTACTGATCACGCTAGCTAGCTCGAATATATAATAATGATGAAACCATGCATGGACAAATTCAATTTAACTAACCTTCTGCTGCTGCTGTACTTGCAGCTGTTCGAGTTCGCCGACAAGTACCGGGGCAAGTACGACAGCAGCATCGCTGAGGTGAAGAGCTACTACGCCTCCGTCAGCGGCTACCACGACGAGCTCCTCTGGGCCGCCCTCTGGCTCCACCGCGCCACCGGCCGCTCCCGCTTCCTCGACTACGCCGTCGACAACGCTGACGACTTCGGCGGCACCGGCTGGGCCATCACCGAGTTCAGCTGGGACGTCAAGTACGCCGGCGTCCAGATCCTCGCCGCAAGGGTACGTACGTACATACGTCATGCGTATTAGCGTATGCCATTTTTCTTATACGAGCTACTACTACTTGTATATATAAATAAATAAATAAACAAACAAACAAATATGATTTCAGCTGCTGCTGAGCGGGGAGCACTCGGCGCGGCACAGGGCGACGCTGGAGCGGTACAGGGCGAAGGCGGAGCACTACGTGTGCGCGTGCCTGGGCAAGAACGCCAACCCGGACAGCAACGTGGAGCGGAGCCCCGGCGGGATGCTGTACGTGCGGCAGTGGAACAACATGCAGTACGTGACGAGCGCGGCGTTCCTGCTCTCCGTCTACTCGGGCTACCTCTCCTCCTCCGCCTCGTCGTCCGTGGCGGCGTGCGCGGCGGCGGCGGCGGACGCCGGCGAGGTGTTCGCGGCGGCGCGGGCGCAGGTGGACTACGTGCTGGGGAGCAACCCGCGCGGGATGAGCTACCTGGTGGGGTACGGCGCGCGGTTCCCGGCGCGGGTGCACCACCGCGCCGCCTCCATCGTGCCGTACAAGCGCAGCCGGGAGTTTATCGGCTGCGCGCAGGGGTTCGACGACTGGTTCGTCCGCAGGGGCGCCAACCCCAACGTCGTCGTCGGCGCCATCGTCGGCGGGCCCGACCGCCGCGACGGGTTCAGGGACCAGAGGGACAACTACATGCAGACGGAGGCCTGCACCTACAACACGGCGCCCATGGTCGGCATCTTCGCCATGCTCAACAGGCTCGCCCGGGACGAGGCGTCGGCGTCACCGCCGGCGGCGGCGGCGCAGTCGCAGTCGCGGCAGCAGCCCGGGGAGACGACGACAAGTGTAGATAGAAGATAGTCATACAGCAGGTGGGGCGGCTTGTACAATTTTTGCCCCTAATATATTCTTTTGTTCATTCTTTATTTTCTTCTACGGAGTACTAATAGATCGATGTGAAGTGAAGTGAAGGCACTCTTCACGGGAAATTATTTGTATATGTATACGATGGGGGAAAAAGGATATATAGGAGGAGGGATTTGGCAAAGCAAATGTAAAAATTCCCTCCCCGTAAAAATATCATCAGAGAGAGAAAAAAAAAACTCAAGTGTCTTATATAGTTAATCAAGCAACTTTGGCTCCCAAATCATTGCAGCTCATGCACGCAATGATCACAGAATCTTGTAATTAAAGGGCATCAAGCAACTTCAGCAGCATAGCGAATAGCGAGGCACCTTCAGTAAAATATTATTCTGAAAAATACCTGATATATAAAGAAAGTCCGATGTTCTGCAGAGTACTGATCTCAAGTGCGTTTGGCTTTTTCACGCTGACGGTGCGAAGGAGAGCTCCTTCAGCGGCAAAGTGTGTAAAAAAGCGGCCGTTCTTGAACCATAGCTTATGATAAGCATTTCCTTTTTGTATTCAAACAATTCCTTTGTTTCTAAATTAGTTGCAGAGTGGGTCACCATATCTGAAAAATAATGCCACGCGGTTCATGAGAATGTTGCACCGACAACCAAGTGGCCGTAAGCCTTTGTTTTCTCCCCCGACTCTTTTTTTTAATTTATAATTAGATTTAGACCTCTGTTTTGACATAGCTCAGCTTCACCATAGAATATATATGAGCCATTTTGAAAAAAAAATATTTACTAATACAACTCCACTAATAGAAGCATTCATGCCGGAGAGACAAAATAAGGGGTGAGCTATAAAAAAAAAAATTTCACCTCCATCTCAACTTTTCTCTCTGTGTGACCATGAAGTTGTTTTGAAAAAAAATGTTTGACAAAGAAAAACAGCTCACGATAGCTCAATATGTATATTCTTTCTAGAAGATTTAATGAACCTATTTTGATTTAAGAAAAGTCATACGTGCATTTTCTATAACCATGAGTTTAACTTAGAATAAAGACTTATTTGGAGAGCTCGACACCAGAAAAAGACACAAATCATAAGATTCATGTAGATCCATCATGGAGAAACTTCGCAGCGAATCTAGTCTCCTACAAACCAGACATGGCAAGAAGGGAGGTGTGCCGTGTGCGCCGACCATCATAGCGCTAGCGCGTGGTCGAGCGACACTGGCGCCGCCCCACCTGGGGAGCTTGCACAACTAACCTTGGTCGCTCTTGCCCCATCGGTGGCACGTCCCACCCTGCTTCGTCTCTAGCCGGAACTTCAGAGGTGTCGACTCTATTTGAAGGTCGACGGTCGGGAGAGCGAGCGAAAGGTATGTAGAGAGAAACAAAACAAACTAGTTTGACAAGGGATGTATGTAGCCAGTGGCATTGCAGACAATTTTTGCCAACCCTGCTTATAGTTTTAGAGCACCGAGATGCCCATAAAATCCATATTTTGGGTGGACTTGAAGCTCATGGAGAAGTGATAGTGAAGCTATTTTTTGTGGGTGTAGAGCTGAAGCTGCTCTCCCAAACAAGCCTAAAGCTAGAGCAACCTACATTTTGAGACTGAGGAATACAAGAACTCCTGGGTCAATAGCAAGATTTTCTTTCAAGCTCATGGAAAAACATATTAGACTTCCCTAAATGAACCCGTTTCCATCACTCTTCAGCCCGGACTACTACTTCGGCGTTGCCTAATACTGTAATAAGAGCAAACATTTAAGATAAAGCCTTACTTCCGTCCATGGCCATGCAATGCTAAACATGCTGAAAGCGTGGCACACAAGCAGAAGCAGGCAATCGTCTCTACCACTCGAAATCTCAAAGAACGGCAACCACAACGTGAAGCTTCAACAGATACATACCATGTCAAATAAGAATCATCAGGGGCAAAGAACAATATGCGGCGGGGGAGGGCTACGTCGATATTTGTCTGACAGCCATCCTCCAAGAACGACCAAGTGCGAAAGCAAGATCGATCGTCCCAACAAAAATCCCCGAAGGCAGGGACGGCAACAGGGAATAGATATGAGAAAATAAACAGTGGAGACCATGGTTACCTATATATTTCTATAAACAACTCATCTGAGTCGCCGCGCCCTGTGAAACGCCACGCAATCACCCCAGACTCCACTACACCACAATCTCTAGCAGCCGATCTGGAATACGCATACGCTCCTCCAATAACCCACATGACAAACAACCGGGCGTGTGCCAGGTAAGAATACATAATAATATTCATGAATACCAATCAGCACGATTAGTATTTTGGCGGTGCTGGTGGCAACCGGTTCGGTGTGCGCCGGCTACCAGAGTTGGCACCTGAGCTCACATCCCCGTTCTCATAGCGCCGATTGCGACCATCAGCACTTCTCGACCTTGATTCACTTTTTGTGCTTGCAGCAACAGGCCCATTTGATGCGGAATCAAATGCAGACCTCCAGTCCTCACCTGAACGGCTCGGTGTTCTTGGGCTCTCTGCAAATAATAATTTTTGGATCGTTACGAAATCTTCCAGTGTGAAACCAAATATCTGAATTGCTATTTAATCATACCTTCCGTGTGCAATGCATTGAACAAATTCCGTAAAAATGTATCAAATACTAAAGGGGACAACCATAGACAGGAACATACTGTATAAAGGATCTATTTAGTATAGCAAACATAAGCTAGACCGGCCTTGACCATGAGGTTCATTAGCTAAACAAGGCTCTGGGACATGAGCCTCCCTGGCTCCTTGCATGACTATTGCTTATATAAGCTGACTTCTTAATGTTGGCTAATATAATTGCAAGACTTATTCGTTACAAACCTAGCAAACATCCGAACTATGGTTAGCACAGGACTACTAGCACTGTTTTATCAAGTAATAATCGCCAGCTAATTTGTTTTGTTTGGCCGGATCTTAAGAAAATACCTTCAATTAGCATCAAAGGTACCACCCAGACAGTTTATTATCTACATTAAGCACTAAACCATATTGGCCATTCGTCTTTGCAGGATAGCACAAGGGGGAAAGTTACGCTAATGCACTTGATGTAGTTAAACAGATGATGAAAATAGCAGCTTACCAGGTTCAGTGGTGTCATTAGAATAAGAGGAAACAGATGCCCTGTTGTCGTGGATACTGAGCTGACGAGTAAGTTTTGACAGGAGAGATGATTGTTTTTGGTACTTCTCCCTTCTGCGTTTAGCATTATGGTCCTCTTGAAGAAGCTCTTCGATCTTAGCATTGCTTTGGCCGCTGGTAGGAAATGATTGAAAATACAAAGTTATTCAAAATGTATTAAAAATAAGCATAAGCCATACTGAATATATGGCAACCAAAATTGATTAGAAATATTATATAAGGGGAGAATATACATCAGCATTAGTGAATTTTACATCCTTAATTTCAAAACCTTGCCCAGATAAAGGAATTCAGAACAATCATACAGGCTACAATCCAGATCATTAGGTCTAGGAGTTAGTGTACTAGTATATTCAAGTATATGCCAGCATTATTTCCTTTAATGACATATTGCAACAATATTTCTTATTCTAACTGAATTCTGAGATCGTGAACCTATTTAGTATAATCCGCTAGGTGTTAATCTCTGAATGAAGAAATAGAAAATACATACTCCCTCAATTATATTTTCATTTGGTATTCGAGATATGACTTTGACAACTATTGCAGCATATTTATTTATAAAGCTAATATTTGTGGGATTACGAAATTACTTTCAAAAAACAAGTCTACACATGGTTTTTCTGTTTGCAAACTAAATATCTTATATCTTATAAACTGACAGTTGAAGTCTACACATGGCATCTTGTCCAGAATGTCAAGTGTTTGAGAACAGAGGGAGTATTAATGTATAGAACATCAACCTTATTGAGCTGTATAGCTGGTTAAGCATGTCTTCCTTTGCTTTCTCCACTTGGCAAAGCACAATAGCCTAATAAGAACAGACAAACAATGAAAAATTGACACAAATACAAGGCCATATAAACTGATTGAAAGAACAATACGAACCTTCGGAATATTTGCTGCCAGACTATTCAAAACAGCCTCAACATAACCACGAACTTCTTGAGACATCCATCTAAGTTCTTCTTCAGGATCAGCAGGTCTCCGTGCCATAGTATCCTTTAGAAAAGTGTATGATCAGATATTAGTTTGTGTAATTTAATGGAACAGTGTTTATATTGGCACTTACAAAACATACAAGGGAACCTAAAATTCATTATGACCCCTAATAAATCAAGATTTAGTTGAGTAAAGCAAAACTACAAAAGAAAGCTAGAAATGCAATTCAATTATGTATTAATCTAAGAACTTACTAAAGCGCCATCTGAATTGCTTTGTCTCATTGAACCACCCTCAGTACTTGGACCCTTGAAAGAACCCCCTTTGCTCTGAATAACAGCTTTGATCTTATTTAGCCACTCAACCTTGTCAGCCATGCTCTCAGCCTTTAACACAACAGCACTGTGAGCTGAAAAATTTAAAGCAAAAAATTATAAAAAAACAGAACCATGAAGCAAATATAAACTCTGTAGGATGTACGATTCAAGGGTGTATCAACCTTTTAGGACCGTTTTGTATGCGACCCTGTTAGTAATCTTAAATACAAGACTTGGTGTTTTTTCTGATCCATTTGCCCTTTTTGAGTCTTTTGAACTTTTCGAAGGTTCTTCCTCCTCTACCTCCTCAAGGTTGCACTCCTGCAAATGAATACAGATAACAACATAAGCAAAGATGCTAATGCAGTCCATCTCACAGTTCTCTACATCAAGCCATATTTTGCCAGATCAGTATAATTTCTACTAGGGTACAGAGAACAGGGAAAAACTGTTGAAGTGGTAATGCAAAAGTTAAGTGATCATTATATCATCTCGGTGTCGGCATGGAACAAATAACACATATCATGAAGGCAAAGGTTATGCACACCTCAAGAGTGATGACACCACGAAAATGTCTCTCCTCTTGTTTCTTCGTGTACCCAAGCTGGCAGAGAAACAACACATAGTGAATAAAACCCACCCACATATTAAACAAGAACCATGAAATGCAATAATCAAAAAGAAGAAAACATTTGAAAACCAAAGGGCTTTTCACATACATATCAAACAAATCAAGGGTTCAAAGAAATATTATGAAGAACTGATTAACCTTTCCGCTCTTCTCATTAAGAACAAACCATCTTTTGCTCCACCCATTAGTTTTTGCGCTTTTCTTCAAGAGGTATCCTGCAAAGGACCAGAAGAATATGCTTATAGGTTTACTTCTTAAATCAATCAAAATGTATCCACTACCATGAACACATGCAAAGTGGTTGAAGCAGTTCATCAAGAGAATTCTTGTTACGTTGCCCGTGCTAATCTTGCAAACTAAATGGGGAACGTCTCAAAAAGATTGAAGTACGTAGCGCAAGTATGCAGCTAATTTGTGGCAATGAACATAAATAAAAATGTGATATCTATTTTACATTTAGCAGAATGTTGGTTTGCACAAGCATAAGTGCATAACGTTTGAGAATGTATTTCCAAGGCTTAACTTAGGCACAGTATGAGATTAAGAGTATTGTACCTGCAATAATTTCACCAGCAGGACCAGCAACCTGCAAATTTGATCCCTCTTTTGCGTCTTTATCTTGCTGGCCAGAGCCAGATTTCTCTTTCAATGATTTTAAGCTGCCACCACCTTGCTCAGCATCTGTTTGGGGACTGGAGGCCTACAATAACAGTTTAATCAACCACCAGAGCCAATATATACTGTAACTGTAAGCCAAAAAAGCCAGTATGAACTATACACCTCTAACCAAAAGATCCTATATAGTTTATTATTTATGATAAAATCATAATTCATACCCTCTTAGATGTTGACTGTTCAGCTTCCTGTGTTTTCTTAGAAGATCGATTTCTTAATTCATCCTCCCGACGCTGCCTTTCCATTCTGTCAATACCAGACAAACAGCAGGTCATGGATCAGTGGTCAATAATTTCATCATGAAACCAGATGTTGCTGGAGCTGAATAATGGACAGGATGCCTTACAACAGTACTGCAATTCACTCAACATAGCTAACACATATATGCTTGATAAATCATGAAAACTCCAACAAAGAGAGAAGAATCACAACCTTAAGCGGCCTTCCGTCAGTGTTTATGCACGATGTGGTTAACTAATAGAGTAGCTGTTTGGAAGTGCAGATATATTTTGTACTACCTCATCCTAAAGCCAATTGAATTTCGGGTGTGATTTGTTAGCTTGCAGCTGGCCTGACCTGGCCCGTGGCATGCAGGAATCCAACTATTGGTTGGATGCATGGCTGCCAGAGGCTGGCCTCCCGCGGGCAGGATGCCTTGCCAAGCCAGGCTCCCAGGACATGCAGATGGATTCCATTCTGTCGGGCCTGGCTCGTGCAGGCGCAAGCATGCGAGTCTAGTGGCTCAGCTGTGAGGGAGCAAGTGTAGCAGCAGGTAAACGAGCAGGCAACCAAACAACTGTTGTGCTGATCCTGTATGTACTCGTTTAGTCAACTAAACATTAAGGGCTTGCATTGCATGCACCCGCCCTGTCCCAACTCAGCCTGGCAGGAAGGAACGAGCCAGGCTCTCTTCATCAACTAACCAATCAGGCAATCACGCCCTTAAACAGCAATGCCAGGCTTACAGTAGAAAACGAGGTGACAAATGGAAGCATATTAATACTTATTTCTGTCAAGTTACAAGCATAGAACAATGCGAATGAAAAGAAACAACTAGAGACAAATTACAGCAACAAAATGACTGACCTTCTTTGCACTAAGCGGATGAAATGTTGGGGAGGAACAAAGGCACGTTCCATATCAACAAGCGCGACAACCATCTTTTTGGCATCATTTTTGAAGGTATCCAATGCATTTGATGCTATTGCAACAATCTTGACCAGACAATAGAAAGTTTACACACCAAAAAGGCTGAAACACACTATCAACAAGCATAAAAAATAAAATACGTGTAAAACAGAAAAAGTGATACCTCACGCTTGAATGGAGGATACCTTCCAAGTCCTGGTGTGGCATTTGCGGAAGCATTGACTATGTCTAACAATACACGATGAACCTAATGTAGTGAAAAATTAGTTTTCCGTGGAAGGAGGCATGATGTGCCAATAAAACTATATATAGTATTACTTCACTATATGTACACACAAAGAACTTCGCGACAATATACACAGGACATGACTGACAAAGACAATACCAAAGAGGGCATAGCATATAATGGCACATAGAAAACACTCGATAGACCAAAAACTAACTGGACTTACAGAACTTCTGCTAGAAAGAAATCACATGCATTAGTAGTTACTAGCTAACAGCTGAGGGATACAAGTCAGGGTACACGAAATTCAACCTCGATTTTAGAAATTAAAATCAGTTAGGCAAGTGCAAGATCATGTAAACAAAAAAATAAATACACATCATTCAAATGCATCCGAGGAGAACTAAACTTCAATTTGTAGGATGAAAGCAGGGTGGATGAAGTGGTGCCAAGCATCTGGCATCCTATGTGACAAGAGGGTACCACAAAAGCTTAAAGGCAGGTTCTATAGGATGGCGATTAGACCTGCTATGTTGTATGGAGCAGAATGTTGGTCTACAAAAAGACGACATGTCCAACAACTAAGTGTCGCGGAAATGCGTATGATGCACTGAATTTGTGGTCACACAAGGATGGACTGGGTTCGGAATGATGATATTCGTGATCGTCTAGGGGTTGCACTAATCGAAGAAAAGCTTGTCCAACATCGGTTGAGGTGGTTTGACAATGTCCAGCAGAGGCACCAGTGCATTATGGAGTCCTAAGTCGAGATATCAATTTGAGAAAAGGAAGAGGAAGACCAAAGCCAACATGGGAGGAGGCAATAAAAAGAGATTTGAAATGTTGGGACATACCCGGTGTTTTTGGGGCGTCGCCTAGGCGACAAGGCGTGCTGGAGGTCTTGGGCGACGGGGTCGCCACGACCTCTGCTGGTATGGCGTCCGCCTTTCATGATTAGGCGTCGCCTAGGCGGGAATGGCGTCGGGCGGACGCCTACATCCCTCCAGCAGACGCAACCACGAGTAGGGGGCGCCTGGGCGGGAAATCGACCGCGCGCTCGCGCCAGAAGGAAAACGGGGGAAATCGACCACACATATGCACGCCCGCACGGAAAATCGCCGCTACAAGGCATTTACCGCGGGTTTGGGCTGCTTCACAAAGAGAGAGTGAGAAGAAAAGAGAAGGCAGGCTGCTTCACGGAGAGAGAGGGAGAGGAAAAGAGAAGGCTGAGGCGGCGGCGGCGGCCCTGCATTTCCGCTTGCCGCTCCTCTGCTCGGGTTCAGCGGCCGTCCGCTTCTCCCTCCAGTGTGCCCCTGCTCCTGCTCCCGCCCGTCCGCAGCTGCAGCTCCTGTGCGTCCGCTCCTGCTCGCCCGTCTCCGTCGACCGGCAGGACCTGCAGTCGTCGGCCGTCCGCACCTGCTTTCCTGCCTCCGCCGACCATTTGCCATCCGCTTAGTATGGTCCCTGTCTCCTCTAGTCTCACAAAAGCCAGATTTCCTAGGATATTATAGGCACTCTGCTCTGTCCCTGACTCCTCCCGTGCTTTGTTTATTTGGCCTCCCGTGCTGCTCTGCTTTTGCTCACATGGTAGTATGTGTACTCTGCTCTGAATTCGTATCAGTGACTGCTGGGCGCTAATGCCTGCTTTTTTATTTTATACTCCCTCCATCCCAAATTGTAAGTCATTCCAAGAATCTTGGAGAGTCAAACTTTCTCAACTTTGATTAAGTTTATATAATAAGATAATAATATGTACAATATCAACTAAGTATTATTAGATTCTTCATCAAATATATTTTCATGGTACACTTATTTGGTGTTTTAATTCTTCATATTTTTCTCTATAATTTTGATCAAAGTTGAGATAGTTTGACTCTCCAAGATTCTTGGAACGACTTACAATTTGGAACGGAGGGAGTATATTAGATGGGTTCTCACTCACATACTGTGACTCACATATACAAATGCCTGCTACAGCCGACAACACGAACCTTGCTTTGATTAGTATATAAAATATTTAGAGAAATAAGGATCTTTCTCTGATTAGTATATAATAAAATATTCAGAGAAGGGGGCTCTCACACACACTGCTACAACACAAAGTAAAAGGATCTTTCTTTGTTAGTTTACTTGTGTTCACTTATGGGCTGCACTAGTATATATGATTGTAGCTTACAACGCCTTACAATGTATATATGGCGTCGCCTAGGCGTCCGCCACAAACGCCTAGGCGTTGTGAAGCGAGGCGCGGCGCCTCAAAAACAATGGACATACCTAGAGATCTTTGTTTGGATAGGAATGCTTGGAAATCAGCTATTGGCGTGCCTGAATCCTGACTTGGGGCTCTTGTTGGGTTTCAACTCTAGCGGTCTAGCCTACCCAAACTTGTTTGGGGTAAAAGACTTTGTTGTTGTTGTTATTTCTCCGTCCCAAAAAGAATTGTCCAGATTCGGACCCAGAATTGCATTCCTTTTGGGACGGAGGGGGTATTTTTTATCATTGGGCCAGGAAAAGTGGTCTTAGCAGTGCTGTAGAGCATAATAAAACAATAGGGTAGGTATAGAATGCAACAGTTGTAAAAACACAGCTACTAATTTCTCCACTGCTTGTCTCCTGATGGGTAGGGGAGAACAGAAGTAAATGTGTAGAAGCTAACACAAAGTTCTGATGCCTTATTTTCTTATTGATTGATTGGAACATACCTCTTCAACACATAGCCGTGATGGCTCCTTTGCCATTTCCAGTACTATTTTTATTAAGGATCTCAACCCTTTCTCTGGAGATATCAAATATGGTTGATAACCATCGGCTTCCAAGACAATCTATTGTGTGGAGAGAAATCTGTTTAATTATGTGCCAAATGCCAACCAGGGCTCAATGTAAAAATTGTAAGTGATCGTACCCTTTTGACATTGTTGAGATCAAAATGTCGGTCCAGCGGTAGCTGTTTAATTCTGTCTGGAAACTTTCCTTCAAAACTTGCAACAATTTTCCAACCAGATCCCTTTTACATTAAAAACAGTACACTTCGTTACTGACATCATTATAAACTATTCATTTTAGGAGGTATATGACTGCATAACCAAATTTGAAGTGTAGTTTGATTACTAACCTCACCAGATGTTATGTGAGCAAGAAACTTGTCCTCAAATTCTCGGCACAGCTCCAAAGCAACTGCCCGGGTTCCTTCGGGACTTTGTACCATAGATTCTCCCAGCCTTGCCAGTTCATCTTGTACCATTTGAGACTTACCCTGAAGGCTGAAATTGCAGCACAACAAGCAAGCAGGTTTATTTTAGCAATATACCATGCATAAAAACGGGTTTATTTGAGTTATTTGCGTGCCACTATAGCATTTACACCTACGTATTAGATAGCACATACAATGTTACTAAAGAACCAAGACATAATTCTTACCCACTCAATAGGTTAGGAACCCGCACTTTCATTCTTTTACGGATTTGCTTAGCAATTGTGTCAACCAAAGCAACTCTACCAAGCTTATTCTGAGGAGCTCCAGTTAAGATGTTTTTCAGGCTTTCAGCTTCAGCTCGCCAAGCTGTTTCTAGCGAGTTTTCAGACCCAACTGATTGAGCTGACGCAATTGCAACAGATTGTCCAATTAGAGCAACCCACTCGATGTCAGAAAGGTTTTTTGGACCCTTGTTCGACAGTAGGGCCTGAACAAAAGCTATAGTTTTTGCATCTCCATTTGCTTGATCAACTTTGCTTATAACACCAACAGTTCTTGTCCCTACAGTTACAGTGAATGAAAATACATATGTTACTACAATACAATGACAATGGAATTACGGAGGATATTTTCAGATAAGACACAGACCATCTGAATCGATATCCTTGGCCAACCTCAGAGCTCGAGACGATGCGATATCAGCAGCTTGCATTGCGGGTATCACAACAAGCAGTATTGCATCATTGTGCCCAGCATACTCATTGATCTAAAGTAAGAAACAATCAGCACTCTGCTAAAGAGTAAGGAAGTTGATGGACTTGAAAGAACTAGAAGTGATCTCCATAAGTAAATGTGCGAGGATAATTCAAAAGCTATCAAATATAATGAAACAAGCTACAGAGAAAAGAAAGCTATGTTCTGGTGGTCCCAAGATAAAATGTGTAGCTTGTCTTCCAAGCTTCAATGTTCTGATGAAAGTTCATTGTGGATATTACGCAACCAGTTAATCAGCACTCTACCTAATATTTAAGCATCTGTATACAGCAAAAGTAGTTTATAGAGAAATAATGCAAATACATACCATGGAATCATCAACAACTCGCTGGTCTATCCCGGGTAAATCAATCAGCTTTAATGAGGGAGCTGAAGAAAACACAGGAAAATTACTGTGAAGATTTCATAAAGCAACACAGGAAAATAAAAAGGCAAACTAACAAAGCATATTTAGTGCAGAAATTATGTGCAGGGTTCACCAATGTTAGAACATCATGACATAGAAAGATGTACTCTCAAATGATTATACTGCTCCACAATGCAATGTGCAAACACACAGCATACAGTGTCACAAGCACACATATCCCAGCCCAACTGCTATTTCATCATTGTTCCTTACACCATCGCCAAAAGATGTACCCAACACTGTGTTATGCACAATGCTAGTGGAACCGAAAGAAAATCAGCTACATAGTTGCTTAAATGGCTATACTACTCGCCGCACAAACAAACCTGTACTCGTCCGCAGTTTGAGGTAAATCTCGTCGGCACGGCTCTTCCCTGATCCACCAGATGCCCCCTTGCTGAGTCTGTCCTGCAGCGAATGCCGGAGGGCACCTGCAGCACAGCAGAACGAAACAGGAAATATATCAAGGTCAAGATCAGGCTCAGTCCCCAAGCTTCCAAAGTCGTCAATAGATGCAGGAAGCACGGCCACGAGATCCAACTCACTTGCGGAGACCTGCTGCGACTTGCTGTCGATCTGCAGCACGATGGACTTGCTGCTGAGCCCCGGCTCCCTCTGAAGGTCGACCACTATCGGCGCCCGCGTCGCCCCGTTCTCCCCCGTCGGCTGCACCGCAGACAAACACCATCCAAATCCAGTAAAAAACAGCAGCACGAGAACGGAAGAGGGAGGAAAGGGAACTAGGCTGCTCCGCTAGGAGGTAGGAGCTCACCAGGACCGGGTGGCCGATGAGGCTGTTCAGCACGGCCGACTTGCCAGCGCCCTGCACGAATAAACGGATCGGAACAGATCAGATCGGGTCACACGAACAGCAGCAGTGCAGCACGCTAGCAGCGGGAGCAGATCGCGAGGGGTCTCGCGAGGTGGGGTCTGGCGGAGGGCCGATACTCACGACGTTGCCGAGGGCGACGGCGTTGAGGAAGGTGGTGGGGCGGCGCGGCGCGGCGTCGTCGGAGGGGTCGTCGTCGGCGAGGAGCGACGCCGCCTGGCGCATCGACTCGGCGAGCTCCGACAGCTCCTCCATGGCCTCCATGGTCAGCGGTCTCCCCGGCGGCGGATCTCGAGGGGTTGCGAGCTTCGGCAACTGGCGGCGAAGGAAGACCGAGACCTGAGCTCTGCCCTGGCCTGACGCGGATTTGAAATCTACACGGGGATGGAATCGGAGAGGCGTGTGGGGGGTTGGATTTGGGCGACACAACTCACAGACAGAGATGACCAGATGGGAACGGAGGACGAGTCGTTTTTTCTTTCTTTTTTTTTTCTTTAGCAAGCAAAGGAAGGATGAGTCGTTTGCTTGCTTCGCTGCGAAGCTGTACAGTTTGTATTGGAGCGGGCCCATCGGGTTTGCACCGGGCCGAACGTGGCCCATGAAGCGAGGGCCTACTGATTTGAGGAAACTTTGTATTTTTTATATTTTTAAAATTATGATTCATTTTAATTTTACAAAAGCTACTGGTCGTCGGTCTCAAAATACCATGAAAAATATTTTTATGTTGAAAATACTCTAAAATAAAAGTTTTCTCAGACGTCCTACATATGTTCAGATATGAAATAATGTATTTTTGAATTAGTATATAGATCCAAATGTTCTCGTAATACTTAAAAAATGAGAGCTTACAAAGTTGTAGGTCAATCAAGTGTAATAATTTTATATAAAATGCAGTTGGAAATTGGAATTTTGACACTGTAACAGCGGGGAATATTTTTCAATAAGTGTCCAACCATAGCCTAAGTAGGCTCAAAAGAATCGTCTCGTGATGTACATGCAAACTGTGCAAATATTTCATCTACATTTAATGTTTCATATATGTTCCACAACATTGATGTGACTAGTTGCAATGTATTTAAACAGGGCTAAGTTGTATCACATCCAATTTGTAGGTCAATAAAGTGTAATAATTTTATATAAGTTGTATCACATCCAATTTTAAAGGACAAAATCGAATGCTAATTATATACATATTGAAAGCCCATGTTTGGTTTTGGTTAATTGATGAAATCTAGTTTGCTAATGTTTGCTCTAAGTGTTTCATGAGATTAATTAGCAAACAACAAGATGGAGCAAAGGACCGGGTCCGTGAAGGCCACAAGTGTAGGGCAATGACGGCATCCATGCAAATGGTGTAAGTCCATCAACAAGAGGAGAAAGCCCTAGTGACGGCATCCATGAAAATGGTATAAGTCCATCATCAAAAGGTGTCCACAAGCTTCATCAAGAGATGAGAAAGAAGATGGTTAAAAGTTAGGAGCTCAAGGTAAAGGTATAACCAATGGGATCTCTTTTGCTTTTGGTGATCAAAACTCTTTAGAGAGTGATCACGCTTAGGATAGATAGCCATACTATCAAGAGGGGAGAAATCGTCTGTGAAATGTGGTTATCAAAGTGCCACTAGGTGTTCATATTCATTGCATATGCATATAGATGCTAGTGTCACTAACAAACCTGTTGAAAACTCTTTTGAAAAGGCTAACACACGTACACTAAAGTGAGAGACTCTTTGGAGTGTTAGCGACTTTGGAAACGGGGTGAAGTTTGAGGGTTAGAGGGGGTTTTGGTCCCTCTCCCAGGATTCAGCGATTTTTCGGAGACATTTAGTACAAAAACGAGCGTCGGACGCTGCTATCACTTGTGCGTCGGACCATTGGCTTGGTCCGACGGTTAACCCTCTCCTGCTTAGTTTTGGAGCGTCGAACGCATGGAAATTGAGCGTCGGACTAAGTCTTCTCAGTCCGACGGTGCAGCGCAGCAGCAGAGCAACGGCAGAGCGACGCGTGGCAAGCCAAGAGGCGTTGGACGCTAGTGTTTGGTCCGATGGTGAGCGTTGCATTTTTAGCGTTATGGAACCTCTCTGAAAGTGTCGGACGCTAGTGAGCATTAGTCCGACGGTCGGACTGTTTAAAAGGTCTTAAATGGCTAGAGGGGGGGTGAATAACCTATAAAAATCTACAAACAACACTTAACAAGCCGATTAGTAACAATAGCAAGCTTTGCAAAACACTAGCTCTAAACTATGCTATGCAAGCCACCTAGACAAGTATACTACACTATGATCACTAGTTCACACTCAAAAGCTATGTCACTACTATACACTACTCCTAAGTGAGCAACTAACTAACAAGCTACACACGAGAGTAAGTACACAAAAGTAAAGAGAGAAGGTGATTTCAATACCCCCGGTGTAGAGAAGATATGAAGTCCAATATAACCAATCAAACAAATATAAGGGAAATCCTCGGTAGAGAGATGACACAAAATTTTTTACCGAGGTTCACTTGCTTGCCGGCAAGCTAGTCCTCGTTGTAGCGATACACCCACTTGGAGGTTCACGCGCTAATTGGCATCACACGCCAAACCTTCTCAAGGGTGCCGCACAACCAACACAAGATGGGGATCCACCAAGCTACGAGCAATCCACTAAAGATGCCTTTCGCGATCTCCCGCGGGGATAGGCTCAAGAACCCCTCACAACTTCACCGATCGGAGGCGGAGACAATCACCAACTCCCCTCAACGATCCTCGCAGCTCCAAGCCGTCTAAGAGTCAGCAAACTCCAAGAGTAACAAGAGAAACCGCTGCGAATCACCACTACCAAGTGCCTCTAGATGATCTCTATCAATGCAATGCACTTGATGCTCTCCAAACTCACCAAATGATGATCACAATCAAGTAGGATGAGTGAGAGTGGAGTGGGAAGGCTCACAAATATGCTATGATGTTCAGGAGTGCCAAGAGCTACTCCCCAAACCGGCCAAGTCACTATTTATAAGCCACACACAAAGAACTAGCCGTTTAGACTTCACTGCGTACCGTCGGACTAGTCCGACGGCCAGACCGTCGGACTAATCTGCACGGTCCGACGCCCCGGATAAACGCCACGTGTCACTAGCCGTTTGAAGTCGAACGTTGGATCACAACGGCTAACTTCCCGCGCTAAACGAACCGTCGGACTGTAGGCCATCGAACCAAACCTTACGGTCCGACGCCCACTGCCATTGCACCGTCGGACTGAAAATACACTCCGCGTCGGACTAAACGAAACCACGGTCCGACGTTTCCAGAGAGCTCCCCGAGCCCTGAAAACCGTCGGACGTTGGTCCGACGCTCACCGTCGGACTAACGCTGAGAGTCCGACGCTCCTCTGCTCTCCACGTGTCGACCTGCTGCGGCTCTGCACCGTCGGACCCTGAGGACAATGGTCCGATGCTCCGAAATCAAGCGTCCGACGCTTGCTGAAGGGGTTAGCCGTCGGACCGAAGACAATGGTCCGACGCTCAGTCAAGTTAGAGTCCGACGCTACTTTTTCTATTATAATGTCTCCGAAATTCGCCGAATCCTGCCTCGCAAGCTCTGCAGGAAAAAGAGAGGACCAAACCCTCTCTAACCCTCAAACTTCACCCCGTTTCTTAAGTCACTAACACTCCAAAGTGTCTCTCACTTAGTTGCACGTGTGTTAGCCTTTTCAAAGAATTTTTCACGGGTCAAGTTAGTGTCACTAGCATCTATATGCATATGCAATGATCATGAACACCTAGTGGCACTTGATAACCGTATTTCATCAACGATTTCGCCCCTCTTGATAGTACGGCTATCTATCCTAAATGTGATCACTCCCTCTATGGAGTCTTGATCACCAAAACCAAAAGAGCTCCTATTGGTTATACCTTTGCCTTGAGCTTCCGGTTTCTTATCAACTTCCTTCTCATCTCTTGATGGACCTTGTGGACACCTATGATGATGGACTTATACCATTTGCATGGATGCCGTCAATAGGGCTTTCTCCTTTGTTGATGGACTTACACCATTTTCATGGACGCCGTCATTGCCCTTCACTTGTGACCTCCACCGACCCGGTCCTTTGCTCCATCTTGCCATTTGCTAATCAATTCTCATGAAACACTTAGAGCAATCGTTAGCAAATTAGGTTTCATCAATTACCCAAAACCAAACATGGGCTTTCACTGTTCACGTCCGACGATCACCGTCCGACGATGGGTAGTTTGGCGCGAGACTTAGCCGTTGTGATCCAATGTTCGACTTCAAACGGTTAGGGACACGTGGCACAAATCGAGGGCGTTGGACCATGAGCGTTGGTCCGACGGTGGCGCGTGCGAGCGTCCGACGGTCCAGTCCGACGCCGCGCAGAGAGGCCAAACGGCTAGTTGTGAGTGAGGGGAGTATTTATAGTCGGTTTGCTGGCTTGTGCTCTCTTTCTTGGTCATTCTCATCACTCCTACTAACTAGTGAGCCTCTCCGCTCCTCTCTCACACCTTCCACTTGTTTGTGATCATCATTTGGTGAGATTGGAGAGCATCAAGTGCATTGCATGCTTGTGATCATCTAGAGGCACTTGGTGAGTGTATTTCGCAGCGGATTCTCTTGTTACTCTTGGAGTTTGCCGACTCCTAGATGGCTTGGAGCTCCGAGAATCGTTGAGGGGAGTTGGTGATTGTCTCCGCCTCCGATCGGTGATTTGTGAGGGGTCCTTAAGCCTACCGCGTGGGAGATCACGAATTGGCTACTCTAGTGGATTGCTCGTAGCTTGGTGGAATCCCCATCTTATGTTGGTTGTGCGGCACACTTGAGTAGGGTTTGGCGTGTGATACCAATTAGCGCGTGAACCTCCAAGTGGGTGTATCGCTACAACGAGGAGTAGCTTGCCGGCAAGCAAGTGAACCTCGGTAAAAAATCTTGTGTCATCTCTCTACCGAGGTTTTCTATTGTATTGTGATTGATTGTTCATTTGGTATTCTCTACTCTTCACCGGCGGTATAACATTGCTCACTCTACTCTCTTTATATTCTTGTATTTACCTTGTCTAGCTCTCTCTTGTGTAGTTGCTCACCTAGGAGTAGAGTAAAGTTGTGACTTAGTTTGTTGGTGTGAAAACTAGAGACAATAGCCTAGAACGGTTAGGTGGCTTGCTCTTTTTAGTAGGCTAGCGCAAAATTCGCTTCGCCGTATTTTTGTCTAACCAACTTTGCTTAAGTGTTGTTTGTAGAAGTTTTTATAGGCTATTCACCCCCCCTCTAGCCATTTAGGACCTTTCACATGTCATGATCAATTTTCATACATATGGCATTATCTTGACGTTGGGCTTGCTCTGTCTTGCCTTTTACTTGGTCCTTAGTGAGAGAGCCACTCCTTGCTTAATTAGCTCATTCTCCATTGCGACTTCATATGTACATGTTTCTACAAACATACTCAAAAAAAACTTGGTTGTAAATAGGTGAGTCCAATTTACATAAATCATTACAAGAAAGTAGAGAGTGGAGACATCATTTTTAGTTTCAATTGATTCTTCAATTTTAGTTTAGGGTGCCTCGAGAGTACTACCGATAGCATCAAGTTTGCTAGCTAGCTCATTGTTTGTTTCTCAAGAATTTTCATTTTGATGAGCAAGTTTTCATGTCCTTCTTGTAAGCTAGCGAACTTAACTTTTAGATCATTGATAATTTTGATTGGTTGTGTATCAGTAGTGTTGTCACAGTTATTTATTTTTGATCACTACTAGATTTTTTCGATTTCATGAAGCCATGTCACATAAGGTCCACTCTCTCTCCATCATCATTTAAAGGCCCCACAATATGTTACTGTCCCACACGGCCGAACCAGTCTACACCATCGTGTTGATCAATATTTGGATTGTAATGGCATACAGTCCCATCGGTGTTGATCCATCTCTAGGATCTCATCGGTTATAGTAGATCCCTCCACTAATGTTGTCCAATTTAATCCCTCCACTAATTTGGACACCCACCAAATACATATCATTGGAATATAAGAGATACGAATGGGCTCCGCCCCACTTCGAGCAATTGATGCATTTGTGTAAGTGCAATCAAGCCCTAATGTGGGTTTTGGAGATAATGACCACGCGATTAGAAGACTAATGTGGTTTATTGAGATGATGGACAGGCAAGGGTATTAGGAGGATGTATTCTTATGCAGGTGGACCCCTAACAACTTATGGATACGGCATCCGGCTCAAAGGAGGTTTAAATTCGTTTTTATTTTGAATTTGAGTATAGGAAAAGCCGTACTATTAAGGGGGATGCAAAAGACAGGTTTGAAAGTGTGATCAAGTGCAAATATTCACACCAAACATCCTAATTTCCACTACCAAAACCAGCCACAAAATTCTATATCATTCTGATCTGTTTTGGCAGAGCGACACTGCCGTCCTTAGGCGCGGCACTGCCGGGGTCCGGCACTGCCAGCCTCTGGCCCGGCACTGCCACGACTTATTCTGACCGTTAGACTCGGGGGTGATTCAAAATCACCTCCTGAAAGCCCATGTTTCGTTTTGGATAATTGATGAAACCTAGTTTGCTAACGATTGCTCTAAGTGTTTCATGAGAATTGATTAGCAAATGGCAAGGATGGAGCAAAGGACCGGGTCGGTGGAGGCCACAAGTGAAGGGCAATGACGGCGTCCATGAAAATGGTATAAGCCCATCAATAAAGGAGAAAGCCCTATTGACGGCATCCATGCAAATGGTATAAGTCCATCATCAAAAGAAAGTCCACAAGCTTCATCAAGAGATGGTGAAAAAGCTAGGAGCTCAAGGCAAAGGTATAATCCTTAGGAGTTCTTTTGCTTTTAGTGATCAAGACTCCATAGAGGGAGTGATCACATTTAGGATATATAGATAGCCGTACTATTAAGAGGGGCGAAATCGTTGATGAAATACGGTTATCAAGTGCCACTAGGTGTTCATGATCATTGCATTGCATATAGATGCTAGTGACACTAACAAACCCTTGGAAAACTCTTTTGAAAAGGCTAACACACGTGCACAAGGTGTAGAACACTTGGTGTTAGCACATGGGAACAAATGGTGAAAGGTTTGAGTGAAAATCCTAAGAAAATAGAGCGTCGGACCGTAGAGTCACAGAGCGTCGGACCATTAGCCTCGGTCCGACGGCTAACCCTGCGGAGGAGCGTCGGACGCTCAGTTTCGGAGCGTCGGACTATTGTCCGAAGCGTCCGACGGTGCAGATCGTGCGAGAGCTGACAGGTGGCGAGCTCTGAGAGCATCGGACTCTCGGCGTTAGTCCGACGGTGAGCGTCGGACCAACGTCCGACGGATTTTCAGGGCTCGGGGAGCTCTCTAGGAAACGTCAGACCGTGGTTTCATTTGGTCCGACGCGCCGTATATTTTCAGTCCGACGGTGCAGTGGCAGTGGGCGTCGGACCGCGGGTGTTGGTCCGACGTTCGTCCGTCCGACGGTTCGTTTAGCGCGGGAAGTTAGCCGTTGTGATCCAACGTTCGACTTCAAACGGCTAGTGACACGTGGCGTTCATCCGGGGCGTCGGACCGTGCAGATTAGTCCGACGGTCTGGCCGTCGGACAGTCCGACGGTACGCAGTAAAGTCTAAACGGCTATTTTCTTGTGTGTGGCTTATAAATAGTCACTTGGTTGGTTTGGGGAGTATCTCTTGGCACTCCTGAACATCATAGCATACTTGTGAGCTTTTCCACTCCACTCTCACTCATCCTACTTGATTGTGATCATCATTTGGTGAGTTTGGAGAGCATCAAGTGCATTGCATTGATAGAGATCATCTAGAGGCACTTGGTAGCGGTGATTCGCAGCGGTTTCTCTCATTACTCTTGGAGTTTGCCGACTCCTAAACGGCTTGGAGCTGCGATGATCGTTGAGGGGAGTTGGTGATTGTCTCCGCCTCCGATCAAGGTATTGGGAGGGGTTCTTGAGCCTATCCCCGCGGGAGATCGTGAAAGGCATCTTTAGTGGATTGCTCGTAGCTTGGTGGATCCCCGTCTTGTGTTGGTTGTGCGGCACCCTTGAGAAGGGTTTGGCGTGTGATGCCAATTAGCGCGTGAACCTCCAAGTGGGTGTATCGCTACAACGAGGACTAGCTTGCCGGCAAGCAAGTGAACCTCGGTAAAAATCTTGTGTCATCTCTCCACCGAGGATTTCTCTTATATTTGATTGATTGGTTATATTGGACTTCATCTCTTCTCTACACCGGGGGTATTGAAATCACCTTTACTCTTTACATTTGTGTACTTACTCTCTTGTGTAGCTTATTAGTTAGTTGCTCACTTAGGAGTAGTGTATAGTAGTGACATAACCTTTGAGTGTGATCTAGTGATCATAGTGTAGTATACTTGTCTAGGTGGCTTGCATAGTGTAGGTTAGAGCTAGTGCTTTGCAAAGCTTGCTATTGTTACTAATCGACTTGTTAAATGTTGTGTGTAGATTTTTTTATAGGCTATTCACCCCCTCCTTTAGCCATTTAGGACCTTTCACCTCCTCGTCGCCCCCAACGGTCATCTCGGCCATTTGCACGATTCCAGAACCAGAGAAGGCTCTCTCTTGCTCTCTCCCTCGCTCCCAAAAGCTCTCCACTCCTTCCATTTGGAATCCAACTCAAATCTTGAAGAGTGTGAGCTCATCTTGAGCAAGAATAAGCTTCTCGCTGTGATCTTCATCTTCTCCAAGCACTTGGTTCGCAGTTCAAGCCAGTGGTTTGCATTTGTTACTCTTGGAGCTTGCTCCTAGCCGGCTAGAGTGTCGCCCGGAGAGCTTTGCCAATCTTGTGGTAGCCCAGGGAGGTTTGTAACCACCCTCACAAGCTAGTGAAATTGCCCCCTCTTTTCAAGGATTAACTTCCTTGACTTGAGAACGAGGATTGGGAGTTGTGAACCCAAGTTTCCTTCGTGGAGCCTCAACAACGTGGAGTAGGCAAGCCTTTGTGGCGAGCTGAACCACGGGATAAATTTTGTGTCACTTGATTTGGTTCACTTGCTCTCTACTTGTTGTAGTTCTTTATTTTCTAGGGTTTGACCCCAATCTACCTTGTGGTGGTGTTTGAGCTGTGCAAAGGAGGTATTCTACACTCTACACAACCTAGGGAACATCAATAATTAACCAGATCTAGTTTTCATTGGCTGCATTTTGAACTGTGTTGATTCTGCTCGGGGAGGTCCAAGCACTGCCGCTCTAGAAGCAGCAGTGCCGGGTAGCCCGGCAGTGCCGCTCCCAGGCCGGCACTGCCGCCCTATGTTTTGACCTCTATTTGCGAAGAAATTTTGCAGGCCTATTCAACCCCCCTTCTAGGCCAGCCCGTGATCCTACAATTTGGATGGCAAATGACTGGTCGATTGATGACAATATTTATATAGAGCTTACATGGTCGTAACTCGCGAATCACATGTTAGTCTAACAGTAACATCAAGGTGGCTGCAGTGTTGCCCCAGCAGACAAGATGGCTTGGGAGTGGGGATTGACAGGCCTAGCGTCTAAGTTTGTGGCCAAGCAGGCCCACGTTGGCGTCAATGTCGGGATTAGAGGGTCAAATGGGAAACGGTGGTGCAGTGTCGACAGGCGCATGAGGACAAACAGGAGGGGCGTTTGGTGGTGGCCATTACAGGCTATGCTTGTGATTGCATCATGTGGTTATCTGGTGACCTGTGTACAAGTGTTTATCCATCCTCAATATAAAATTGACGACCAGTGCCTTACAGACCGTGGTGGAGATGCATGGGTGCGCTGCAGGTGCATGGTGCGATGTACATAGGTGTGGCAATTTGAAAGCTCCATGTTTGGTTTTGGCCAATTGATGACACCTAGTATGTAACCATGTGCTTAAGCTTTGTGATTAAAAGTGTGGTTAGAAGATCAAGTGGGGAGCTATGACGACATCCAAGTCCTTGGTGTAAGTCCATCAACATGAAGATCAAATGCTTCTACACTTGGTGCATGGGATGGAGCTCAAGGCAAAGGTAAAACTTATAGGGCTCTTTCCATTTTGGTGATCAAGACACTATAGAGAGTGTGATCACATTTAGTGATAGATGACCGTACTATTAAGGGGAAAGAAATTCATCTACAAATCCGGTCATCAAGTGCCTTTAGATGTTTTAGTTGAGCATATGCATTTAGATCTAGAGCACTAACCTAAAACCTTACAAATTGACTTAAAATCAAAGCTAGCACTCGTGCCTAAGTGTTGTTACACTTGGTTGTTACTTCCTAGAAGCAAGGTAGTCGAAGAGAGGGCGAAAACAGCTTTCAGAGGTGCACCAGACGCTAGGCGTGTCCGGTGGGTGAGCACCGGACGCGTCCGGTGCAACCAGAGCCTCTTTGGAACCTCTCTGAGTAGACACCAGACGCTTGGGACGTTCACTCCAGCGCGTCCGGTGATATTTTAGGAGTGTCCGGTGAGGAAACATGCTTTCTGACTAAGTGAAAGCACCGGATGCTGCGGGCATCCGGTGACCTAACAGCGGACGCGTCTGGTGCCAATTTAAGCTCTCTGGATGCTCTCTGTTCTTGCACCGAACACGGGAGTCAGAGCGTCCGGTGTGACGACTCTGCGCCAGGTGTGTTGGCGCGCTGTGGGAAGATTCAAATGGCTAGTACATGTGTCAACGAGCGATACACCGGACAACCACCAGACGCGTCCGGTGCCAACTTAATCAGCGTCCGGTGTACACGCAGAAACTGCAAAATGGTTAGTTTTTCACCCTCACTTATAAATAGCCATTCAATCGGTTTTGAGAAGCTCTCTTGCGCATTTCACTCATTGCTAAGCATCTCTTGAACCCTTCCAAACCTCTCCCACTCACTCTAGAGCTTGATTCTCATCCTTAGTGAGTTTGGGAGTGATCCAAGTACATTGTGTTCATCTAGATCATCTTTGGGCACTTATTGATCGTTGTTGCTGCGGATTTCTTCTATTCTCTTGGTGATTGCAGTCACCTAGATGGTCTTGGAGCAGCGGAGGAGTTGGCGGAGTTGGAGATTGTCTCCGGCCACTCCCGGTGGACTTGTGAGGGGTTTGCACCTTCTCTGGCGTAGAGTCGCATGGTAGTCTAGTGGATTGCTTGTGTCATTGAGTTACCTTACTCGTGGTAGGTTCTAGTGGCGCTCATTTGTTGAGCTTGACATTGGTTGTCAATTAGCCACCGAATCACCGAGCAGTGGTCGACACAACGGGGACTACCATGCCGGCAAGCACGTGAACCTCGGGATAAATTCTTTGTCTCCCATGTGTTGGCTTTGGATTTCATTGTGAGTTTGTGACCATCACCTTCGTGTGTATTGGTATTCTTACCGGTGATTGGTTATCTACTCTACTTCGGTGGTATAACTTCACTACACTCATCTCTTTACTTTGTGCACTTTCCTTGTGTAGTGGTAGTGTTTTGTAGCTTGTCCACCTAGGAGTAGTGTAGCTTCCACCTAAGCTAGATTGTGTGTGCTCCTAGTGACTTAAACTAAAACGGTTAGGAAGGCTTGCATTCTTGAATAGGCTAGTGCAAAACTTGCTTCGTCATTTATGTTACTAACCTCTTGATCAAGTGTTGTTTGTTGAAGTTTTAAATAGGCTATTCATCCCCCCCTCTAGCCCTCTTTTGGACCATTTCACAATTCCATGTTTGCGCACGCGGAAGCTGAGCTTCTAGGGCAAGACAAGTGGCTGGTGCAAAGCCGAGATTCATGCACGCATGGAGGCTATTTAAGACATGTTTGGTATAGTTCGTGAGCTGTTTTTTTTGTCAAACACACTTTTTTAACATAGCTTTATTGGTGAAGTTGTTTTTCTCCTCCTCTCACAAAAGGATGAGCAAGTTTTTGTAAGAAGATTTCTCGTCATCATCATTACCAGTCTCACTAGAGGAAGGGATTTTGTTACCACGTGCCATAAGGCACGCACGTGAAAAAAGCTTGAATGCTCGATGATGGATACTTGCGGCCACGCCTCTTGTGTTGGGCTTCATTGTCATTTGAACCATCCCATGTATTGATAGTGGCGAGGGTTTTGGCCTTGCATGACCTCTTGTTTTTGCCTTGGGTGTGGCTTGTTTGGACATTCGTCCACAAAATGCTCCTTTTTTTCTAAAAAAGTGCCTCTTATTGCTGCAACCATATCATACTTTTCTTTCTTTGCTCTCTTCTTTGGTTGTAAAAAGGCAATCTGCAATTTGGATGGACACACCCTTAACGTTCAACTTACAAATTAACCTCTCCACTCCTTGTACTAGCTTGATTGATTCTTTATTAACATCAAAGGAGGAGGTGGTGGAGGTTTGATCAACATCACTTTCATCATCTTCTTCATCCTCATCCTCATCCTCATCCTCATCTTCGCCTTCACTTGATGAACCGTGACACATAAGAGGGAGGTGAATCAAGTAACTTAAAAATAACTTCTAACTAGTGCCTCTAATTTCAACCTAAGCAAAACCTATGCAAGAATTAAAAATCCAATTATGCAACTAAGGTATTACTACGTGTGTTGCTATCTATGCTGCAAAAGAGAGTCACTCGCTACATTCATGTTACTGGGGCCCTCCTCCATCGAGGTTGTTGTTGGTATATTTTGTTAACGCACACATAATTTATTACTAGGAAAGATCTGCAGGGCGCACAGATACCGATGTAGCACTTTAACGGGGAGTATTGTAGAGTATCGTTATTTACATTTTAACGCAGGAAAACGTGTGAGAAACTGAGTCTAAAGTTAACCCCTGAGCAGCATCAAGGACAAAGATAATAGGGATATAGAGAAGATCACTAGGGTCTCTAGTTCTAATCTTCGCAAGATACGTTATGATTGTTCCAATGGAGATATCATTTAAGAAAGACACCAATGAAGGGTGTTTTCCTTAGCAACAAGGTCCTGTTAGGCCTATAAGAGGTGGACTATAGAAAATTCAACAAGGTAAAGTCACCCTCATGAGCTACCACTGATCCAAAAAGTATGATGTATCTAAGAGCAACCTAGTCTAAGCACCACGCTTACACTACGTATACTATTTCAATCAAAGAGCTACCAAGACTAAAGTACTCAAAAGAGTTGCAAACCGGAAGAACACAAATAACAATGTTAATCACTTGAATCAGAAGTTGAATACCAAAGAAATCCCACATGCAAGCTCCAAAGGAACTTGATACAGCAGGTACAAGTCATAGAGCAGTCACTGACAACAGGCCAGCAAATCCTCTAAATTATTTCTCAACACTCTATCTCTCTACTTATAAATAAGAATAGCCCTAGTCTTGGATGATTATAAGACTAATCTTCTCTTGAATGCTTGGCTCTTGATCATATCTAGGATTTCTAGATACTGGAGAAGGATTAGGGTTTCTACCTAGGATTGTAAATTTGGCCAGGGGCGGGGCTCCGTTTTTATAGGCTAGGGCGATGCACCAAAACCCTCAGATCAAACCTACCTTGATCAACAACGTAGATGCAAACTCTAAGGTGGTGGAGGAACCGATCTAGAAAAATGACTAACAGGTGGGAGGCCTTGGGTCAGCGACCCCACCTTAGGTCGGCCAACCTAGGTCACTTCCAGGTGGGCTTCGTCTTTGGTGGGTCATCTTCTCGTGTCTTTTAGATTCTTCTCAACCTAGTTCCGCGATGAAATATGCTTTTTAGCCCGACATATGGGTATTCTTTGGCTCTTTTCCTGTTTAATTTCTGTGAAACACAGATTTACCAAAACTAATGGAACTCTGTCAGTTTAAATCATATTCTATGTTGTTGGTTCCTTTTATACCCCTTTTCATGACTAGTTGATGATTAATTT
The DNA here is from genome assembly GCA_038502445.1 of Eremochloa ophiuroides. Classification (NCBI taxonomy): domain Eukaryota; kingdom Viridiplantae; phylum Streptophyta; class Magnoliopsida; order Poales; family Poaceae; genus Eremochloa; species Eremochloa ophiuroides. The sequence continues at coordinate 24,128,207 of JAHLJS010000003.1, read as the reverse complement.
CGTATGATAACTACTGTCAACAACTGTTTTGTCTTGCAATTAGATTTGGTGGAGCGCGTGTTGGCATTTCTTAGCATCATCACTAGGAATAGACTTGTGTTCTATCCTCGTCACCCCGACAATGCCGCTAATGAATGCATGTTGGCATTTCTTAACACCGCTACTAGAAATTGGGGTATTCTAGCAGTTAGGTCATGTGTCCGGTCTAGTGTCAGATGAGATGCAGAGAGGACTAGTGAGCTCCAGACAAGGATCGGACGCGTCTGATCTATGTCGATCCGAACGCAGCGTCCGATGCACTCTCTGTCACTGAGAACACTTGGACACATCCAGTGCAAACTGTAACAGAACCGCCCTAATCATATGGCCCGCAAGCACCTGTCATTGTCACTAATGACTTCTGACAGCCGGGCCCATGTCCCAGATGATCTAGAAGGTCCTGCCCGGCTATATCAGCACCCATATTCTCCGACTAGGATCCCATTGCGAGCCATTACAGAATTACAACATTTCATAATAAAATACATCAGAGTAAAAGCACATTAAGATTATAAAGTACTTAGATTACAAACCAGATGTCCAAATAGAATTTAAGTGCAGTTATTACAATACCATAATTAAAAGTCGGTAGCAGTGGAACAACGATACAACATACTTAGATAAATGATACAAGAACCCTGCCCACGGGTACAATCTCACTCTTCCTCACTTCCTTCCTGAACAATTGTCACACAGCAGGGAGCGAGACAAACTTCCGGCTGCTGATTTCTTGCAACAGGGGTTAACAAACCCTGAGTACTGGGGTACTCCGCAAGACTTATCCGACTAAAGAAAAAGATGAGACTTAAGAATGCTGGCTGAGGGGAGTCAAGGTAAGGCTTTAGTAAGAGTCAAGATATTTTGCGAACAAGCAATACTATTCCTACTTTCAGTATTTTACTCAATATTATTATAATCAATACCAGTAGTTCTTAGTTCTTTCACATATATCCTTCAATTCCAATTACTTATTCATTCTCAAAAACATCCTAGTTCCGAATCCCCTCTTCGCTGAATGGTCGGAGGATCAAGTCTCCATAACCGAGGAGCAACGACGATTCGAATCGATTAGTACCCAGCTGGGGATCCCTAACCACACTGCATATGTAGCACGTAAGCTTACATATACCAACCCCGTCTACCACGGCTTTCCAAACTGAACCGGTCCTGCGCCACCCGAGAGCACAGTACTCCTCTCGTCTCCAGGCACGCCGGCCACGAGGGTACACGCTACTCTCGCTATCTTTTCACTCTCAGTGCGTGGTTGTTAGTTCAAGTACTAGAGCGACCGGAGATAGGGCTTCCCGAAGTATGTGGCTAGTTGCAAAGTCTCGATCCAACAGGCCTATAACGAATAGTCCCTACTTTCTTTTCCGCTGGCGACAATGCATTGGGACTCTAATCCAAGTACAAGTGTTCCATCGGTTTTCAAATCCCCTTTTTCCGTGTGACAATATGTTGGGACTCTAACCCAAACTACGATCACCGAGCAGGAAATCCCTTCCCGTCGACGATAGTGTACTGATCAGGTACACGGCCACCGAACAAGAATATTACCATTACCCTTTTCATGATTTAATCAATAATATATCACCATAGCTCAAAATAGTATTTTATGCAAATCTAATTTATACAAGTAGGGCTAAGCATTTTCAAATATTTACTAAAATGGTTTCCGGATATTTCAGTGGTCAAGGTTGATAATGCATCAATTGGGTTATCAATCAACTCCTATCACCTAATGCAATGTTTTAACTCAAGGTGATAAAATTTGTAAATCACAAGGAAGGGTTTAAATGCACCGGGGCTTGCCTTAAATTGCGTAGAGAGTGGGATCCGGATCAGTGCCACAAATGTCAAACCCCTGAACCACCTCGAGAATCACCTCCTCAAGTAGCAGCCTCAACTTTAACTTTCTCGTTCACGGGCACTACACATATGCAATGATACATGCTTAATAGGATGTAATGATGCGGAATACAAGGATCGATAATTAATAATGCATAAACTTGAGCACAACTTTTCTTCATATGCCAGCCATAACAACCTAACCTAGGGTACTCTAGGTCATAAGGTTGTTTGACCTAGAATCACAACCAATCTCAAAATCACACAATACCCTGGTCATCCTTGTTTTCTATCTCTTTTATTAATCAATTAATCAAGCATTTAATTAATAAATAATTAAACTACTTTCATTTGATACCAAACTTTACCAACAGATAGCTCTTGACCTAAAACAGTGGTAAAATAAATTTCATGATTTTTGGAGTTACAGAGAATTAATTAAAATTACTCAAAGTTGCATTTATTAATTAATCTACTGATTTTTAGACCCTACAGAAAGTATTTGAAATATTTATTTAGTATTTTTACTACATTCTATCCATCACAGAGAGCATCCACAAAATTTTTCATGATTTTTAGGACCACAGAAATATTCTGATAAAATTATCAAAACTGAGCACTATTTATTTTTAATATAAATCATAAAGCCAATTTAATTCCATCGGAAAAATGAAAAACGGCATCAGGCCGAGTCGGCCCACGGCAGAAGAGGCCGACCCAACATGGCCTGCCCGCACCGCGCCCTGGCAGGTTTGCAGAAAGGACCCCGAAGAAATAAACTCTCAACCTGCAGTCCTGGGCCTACTATTCACATGGGTCGTGGGCTTTGCACATAACCCCCTAGAACTTCTTATCTTTTAACCCGACACCCCTCTCTCCCTCCGCCAGCGCTGACCGACCGGCCGCCGGCGGTTGACTAGCCCTAGTTCACCGCCGGCGAGTCAAGTTGACCCAACTAAGAGCACCGGCGTGCCCCTGACATCACTGTGAACTCATCAAGGTAATTGGTGACACGTGGTGGGGTTTGGAGTGCACCCAGCCGCGGCCACGGCGGCTCGGCGGTGGTGGTTCGCCGCGTTCCGGCGAGCACCGAACAGGTAGTGTTAAAGATCAAGTGCGCAAATGGTATAGGAGCTCACCGAGACTTGACAGGGCTAGGTGGCTAGGTCCGAGGCGGTGCAGAGGAAGGGGCGCGACTTCGGCGGCGGAATCGGCAGCACGGACCAGGCGGCGTCGAGATGTTCTGACGAACCCTGCGACCCAAACCACGAACCACCAGGCGCATAAGGATCACTGGACCACCTAGAGTTTACAACGTGCCAACACGAGGGGAGGAGCTCACCACAAAGGATTAGGCACGGCGAGGTTGTCCGCGGCAGCGCCTCGGCCGGACCCGAGGACGACGACGCACGTTCCGGAACTTGCAGGGCACCGAAGCTTGCACAAGTGGAAGCAATCGACGCGCAACAAGGTGGGAGGCTAGCGGTATAAGGAATTGGGAAACAATAGAGTGGAGACGGCCAATTTGACCACGAATCGAGAGCGGTGCTCGGCGGCCGAGAGGAAGAGAAAAGGGAAGGGAACGGGGCTGTCGCTTTTAAACCGGCGGGGAAGGAGCGGATAAGGGCGAGCAGCACCCGGGGCCCCCAGCGCTTGCTGCTCGACGGCGACAGGGCCATGCCCCGGCCGAACGACGCCGGCGCGAGGCGCGGCGCACGCGCGCGAGCGTGCCTTGCCCCTGTGTAGGGGTCCGGTACTGTAGCGAAGGGGGTAAATCTTGAGTTTGAATTTAATTTGCAATTCAATCAAATTCTCAAAAATTTTCTCAATAACTTGAAAATCTGTAAAAATGAAAGTTGTCCTATTTATCAAGCTCTATATCTTTTATTAAGAGAGTTTGACCAGATTCTTGCTGGTTTTGAAATTAGTATTTCAAATTTGAATTTTAAAGTAGTAATTAGGGTTTAATTCAAATTTTTATTTAAGAACTTCAAAATCACCTAAAATAAAAGTTGTTCTATTTTAAAAGATCTACAACTTTTATTAAAGCACCTTCAACAGATTCCTTATAGGTTTTGAATTAGGTTTTAGGGACTCAATTAGGGCTTAATTTCAATTTTCTTTTTGATTTAATATTTGATTTTCAATTATGGGTTCAATTGCACAATCATTCCTACAAACAACCACATCACTCTAGAAGCCCTAAGCACAAACATATGTAGATAATTAATTTAAACATAATGACATGGTAGTTTAATTAACAGTAATACCAGAGGTATTACACAAACTCCGATGCACCTCTGAGTGGTTTTCTCATGTCCTTTTTTTTCACCCTTACATGTGCTAACACATAAATGTTCCACTCACTTATGCACAAGTGTTAGCATTTGCCAAAGTATCTACAAGGGTTTGTTAGTCATACATTAGGTTTCTAATGCATACATGAATGATTGAACCTAAAGGCACTTGATAACCATATTGACCCATGTATTTCTTCTCTTTATAGTACAACAATCAATCCTAAATGACTCACACTCTCTATAGTGTTTTGAGTAAAAAAAATGGCTCTTATCATATACATTTGCCTTGAGTCCGTTTTTGCTTTTCTTTTTATTCTTTTCCTCCAAGAGTGAAGGCCTTGATCATCGTGATCCATGTTCATCTCCATCCACTCAGGTAGCGTTTGGTTAGGAGTCAAGGTGGAGTGGGACGATCCCGCCTTTGATTTCTGGGACGGGACAGAGATGGGACGGTTCCATTTTCTGTTTGGCTGACGAGAGATGGGATCGACCCATTTTGTGTTTGGTTGGAGGGATAAATAGGAACGAGATGGACTATGGATTTAACACCGTTAGTTACTGTTTAGTGGGACCCATGTCTTTTTTTCTCACCCGCATGCAGGCCCCTTGTGGCTCAAATCTTGTGGTTACCATTTTTTCTTTTATTTTTTATTCCCTTCTCTCTATTCTCTCTCCACGTTATCTGTTACCTCCAACACACAGCACCACACGAAGTTGGCCCTTGGCCTTATCCTCACGCCATGGACGGAGCGGCGGATCGAATCGAGTCTCCATCGTCCACCGCTCGGCGAGGCCAGCCCTGCTCTCTGCCATCGTCTGCGCCGCCCTTTGCTTGGCGCAAGCCTCCACCTCCATCCCGTGCCGCGCTGGAGCCAAGCCCACATCGGATCTTGCTGCTCAGCTTGGCTTGACCGGTGCTGGAGAAGGAAGAATGGTGCCGGAGAGGAAGAAGAACGGCATCGGAGGAGAGAGAACTCTTTGCCGAAGGAAGAAGATGTTCACGCCGTCGCAGTGGGATGCCCCCGTCCGCGCGTTTTTGTGGGGCGAGCTCGTCCCCTATTCATGCGAATATACGAGGTATATTCCTCAGTGGGATGTCCCAGTTTCTCTCTGACTCCCAACCAAACATCTCAAAAGTGGACTCATCCCATCCCCATCCCACTCTATCCTCCAAACCAAACGCATCCTCAATGGACTTTATTTGCTTCATCATTTGGACTCAGTACCAACCTTACTTAATCATAATACTTAATGCAAAGGTTATATCTAGGCTTTCGTGAATTATCCAAAATCAAATTAGGGACTTTTACCTAACCCGACTTAAGATGTTAGACATACGATGTTGACCTAAGATGTTAGCCACACGATGTTGTAACGATTTCGGTACGTGGGTAGGTATATGAAATTTTCTAGAAAATCTTCAGATACGTCTTTCCGCTAAATCATAATCATCTCGTGGAACCGTTTGGCCAGATCATTGAATTCTTGAAACTAGCGCAGCAGTAAGAGAAATCAGACTTGAGTGTTATCAAGACTAGTATAAAAGCCAGAAATAGTCTTAAATAGTACTTCTCGAAACAATTTCTCTATCTGTAGCGATCGACAACAATTCTAATGATCTTTTCTACCTGAAAACATCATGTTTCTCGCTGCCAAGCGACATCCTCAGCCCCCTGTCAAATGTTTGTGATGGCTACTACGTTCCGCCAGGCAGAAAAAGAGGAGGTTTGCCCTATCGCAAGCTCGGCAGGCACACAGGATGGCGCGTCGATCCGCTCAGAAAACAACGAGCAGGCGAAGTGCGAACGGCAGCGACATCGACCTGCAGCCGTAAAATACCACGGCCAACCGAGAGAGGGTACCAAGGGACAGGCCAGACAGAGACAGTGGATCTCTCTCCTCTGTGCACCCAGAAAAACTTCGTAATCAACCACCAGCACAATGCGCCCCATCCGGATCCGGCACAGACCCTACACAGTACACACCCAAATACGCCAGTTCTCGGGGTGCCCCACTGCAAAACCACCAACCCTCTCTGTCTTCCGCGGCGCCGCATGGACCGAGGTCACCAAACCGCGGACACGCCACGAACCCAGGGGCTCGCCGCTCGCCACCCCCCCGCGCACCCACGGGCCACGGCCCGCCTGACCCGATCGCCAATTCGCCATCCCCTATAAAGCTCCCACGACGGCGACGGGCCTTCTTTCGTTTCGCCCACGGCATATTCCTCCCCGAACCAAACCAAACCAAACCGAACCAAACCCAGATCAGCGAAACACACTCTCCGCTCTCCCGAGACCGGACGGACACATGGCGGCGGCGGCGGTGACGTCCAACGGCGGCGCGGCGGGGGTCGCGAACGGGCCGGCGCCAGGCCGGCTGGCCTCCGTGTACAGCGAGGTGCAGACGAGCCGGCTCCTGCACGAGCTGCCCCTCCCCTCCGTCCTCCGCTCCAGCTTCGCCGTCGTCGACGGCCCCGCCAGCTCCGCCGCGGGCAACCCCGGTGAGTCACCGTCCAGACAACGCTGGCCGTGACTTGGGATCTCGGGCCTTGCATGCATGTGGGGGGTTCGCCACGGATTCCATCGAGCTCACCAGATTTGTTTGTTGTGGCGCGGGGTTCGATCGATCGATCGATCGATCTGTTGCAGATGAGATCGCCAAGCTCTTCCCCAACCTCTTCGGCCAGCCCTCCGTGTCGCTCGTGCCGGCGGCCGAGCCCGCGCCGACCAGGCCGCTCAAGGTCGGCGTCGTGCTCTCCGGTGGACAGGCGCCGGGCGGCCACAATGTCATCTGCGGCATCTTTGGTGAGTGCGTTTGCTTCCTGCCAAGGCCGAGCTGTTTTAGTGCTAATAATGAAGGCGATTTGAAGTGGTAGATTTATGGAAGGGTAGTGCCGCTCAGGTGGAGATCTAGAGAGTATTTCCGGTTATGCCACTGATCTTACGCAGCTTTAGATCTCCATGGATTTTGGTAGCATGATGAGGCTAAATTGACTGATTTCAGTTGTTTTCGGAGTTGGTGTATCTACATTGGATTTGTATACAATTGAGGAGACAATGAAAGAGTTTGACTGTTTTGAAGGCCTTCCTGAAGCAATTATTGTGTGTTTTTTTTTAAACTGCAATTATTGTGTTTGACTTTGCCTGGTGTGGGTTGGATCAGATTACCTACAGGAGCGTGCAAAAGGCAGCACCTTGTATGGATTCAAGGGAGGCCCAGCTGGGATCATGAAGTGCAAGTATGTGGAGCTCACTTCAGACTTTGTGTATCCCTACAGAAACCAGGTACAACAGCATATGTACTTTATTAAGTATACTTGCTTTTACTGAAATCGTGTTTGTTTGCCTATTAGTATTGGGTAAGACTTTGGAGTATGTCTTTCCTATTGCCATTGTGTTTCTTATGTGTCAACCACTGTTAATGGTTTTGCAAAATTATTACTAACAAATCATGATTAGTTCAGCAAATTAACCTTTGTGTTGTAATGAATTATCGGTTATTGAATTTCCTACTCTTGCAACAAATTAATGATCTGCAAATTAACTATTTCCTTTTGATGATGCATTTAAATTTATTTCTTTTTGATAGGGCGGATTTGATATGATCTGCAGTGGAAGGGACAAGATTGAAACACCAGAGCAGGTATGTCTCTGGGCTCTGACCATGTTTATGTGCAAATGCTTATGGAAAAACTTTTCTACTGGATTGCCTAATCTCAAACATTTTTTCTCAACTACCTATGTTGGTTGTGCAGTTCAAGCAAGCTGAAGACACAGCCAACAAGCTTGATTTGGATGGACTTGTTGTCATTGGTGGTGATGATTCAAACACCAATGCCTGCCTCCTTGGTGAATACTTTAGGTTGGCTGCTAACACTATGTTTTGGTGTTTCAATATAAGGCTGATTTGTCAGTATATAACGTTGCGTCGATTGTTCCTATTTCTGCTTATTCACAAGCAAATCAAGATTATGATTTCAAATTACGAACTTTGCTCCATAGGTCAAGGAACATGAAGACCCGTGTTATTGGTTGCCCAAAGACTATCGATGGAGATCTGAAATGTAAGGAGGTTCCAACCAGCTTTGGATTCGATACTGCTTGCAAGGTACCTAATTCTTGATCCTTGTGCTTGTCTCACAGTATCATGCATATAAATCTTAGTCTAGTTTTTTAATTAGCTACAATGGTGATGGCACACCTGCTCAAGCATTTTTTCAATTTGAGAAATTAAGGTATCCTACGCAATGCATTTGAAAACCCATAATGGATATGTCATGACAAAGGATCATCTTTTTCAGATATACTCCGAAATGATTGGCAATGTTATGACTGATGCAAGATCAACAGGAAAATACTACCACTGTAAGTTTATCAGCAGCAACAAATTAGGTTGCCATTTAATAATTACGGACTAGTAAGTTGATTACTCCACTATGTTGACCTAGTAGTATCTTGCATCCTATTGGAACATTTGGGGAAACATCGACACCATGTGATACCATGGAGCTCTTTTTTTCTTTTTTTTTTGACATTTTAACATGTAAAATCCATTAATGTTGGAAGTATAGAACGGTACTTCAGATGACATATTTTGACATTTTTGGCATTTTTGCAATAAAGTTTCTAACAAGCACTTGCTGTTGTAGTTGTGAGGCTTATGGGTCGTGCTGCTTCTCACATTACATTGGAATGCGCTTTGCAAACACACCCAAATGCTGCACTCATTGGGGAAGAGGTTGGTATTTCTTACATGCAAAGTTCTTTCTACATGGAGTTAGCATGATGTTTCTGCTTTTATCTAGCCAGATTAGATACATACAATGACACGAAAGGAAGTATCCATATTTTGTTTGGAGTAAATTTACAGAACTACAACTAATTTGACATAATACCCACAGAACCACAACTATCTTGTCTTGACATATATCGTTAAACTACAATGGCTTTGGCACTTGGCAGTTGGCACCTACCAGACTTTCTCGTAACTACTCTGTCAAGATATTTGTAGTTCTGTGATACATGTTATGTAAGTTTTAGTTTTGTGGTTCCAAGTGTCAAAATAGTTGATATTCTGGTGATACATGTTAAAGTAGTTAGTTCTCTGGGTCTTAGTTCAAAGAGGGAGTATTGGGCACACAAGAACATATTGGTGCATATGCACAAACTCGATCTCATCCATCGTATCCAATCTGAATGGCTGATTCAGGCACAATCAGATTTGGTCCAATTAAAAGCAAAGGTGATTGAGAAGATGAGGGGATCATCACCTCTTAACTGGGCCATTCAGATTGGATCACATGGACAGATTGAGTTTGAGCACACATGGACGAGATTGAGCTTGTGCACATCTACACCATCCGATACTCCCTCTAGTTCAATTTTACTCTGTACTAATGCAGTTTTTTTATACATCTTCTCAAATTGTGGAATCTAAAGAACGAGTTAGTCGACTATATATATATTCTATCTGATAGGTTACATTTTCTTACACTATGACTCTAATTGTTCATAATTTTGTGCATCATTATTTCACAAATAATGTCTTTTTTGCCATTGTAGGTTGCTGCAAAGAAGCAAACCCTTAAGAACGTCACAAACTACATTACTGATATCATCTGCAAGCGCGCAGATCTTGGTTACAACTATGGTGTTATCCTTATACCTGAAGGCCTGATTGATTTCATCCCAGAGGTTTGACTCTCTTTATGTTCTGTGACTTTGTGTTGCCATAGAATATATACTGACAATCACTCTTCTTTTGCAGGTTCAAAAACTCATCGCAGAATTGAATGAAATTTTGGCACATGATGTTGTTGATGAGGAAGGGGCTTGGAAAAGCAAGCTTCAGCCTGAATCAAAGGAGCTTTTCGAGTTTCTGCCCAAAACTATTCAAGAGCAACTTATGCTTGAAAGGGATCCCCATGGCAATGTTCAGGTAAAGACTGGGAATACTGTTTAATCATCTTAACTTTCGTGGTCTCTTCTGACAGGATTCTTTCTGCTGAAAGGATATCAGTAAGCTAGACATGCTCACTAGTCTCCTTATTTCAGGTTGCAAAAATCGAAACAGAGAAAATGCTTATTAGCATGGTGGAAACTGAACTGGAGAAGAGAAAAGCTGAGGGAGATACCGTGCACATTTCAGAGGACAAGCTCATTTCTTTGGGTAAGCGTTATTTCTTGCATTTTGTGAACTGAGCATTAACTTGGTTGGTACTCTCCACTGAGGAGGCCACCACCAGAGAATTGGTTTCATGGAGTTTCCTAGCCAGCTAGGGTTTTGGGTACTCCATTTTTTTTAATACAAAGCCAGGGAATGTCATCTCCCTGTGCCTGTGGTGTTTTTTTTTTATTAATATCGCATTTCCACATCTCTTCTCTCCAACTCTCTCATGCAGCTTCTTTGTTATTTTCAGGTACGAAGGAAGATGTGGCCTTCCTACTAATTTTGATTCTAACTATTGCTATGCATTAGGCTATGGTGCTGGTGCCCTTCTCCAAAGTGGGAAGACAGGACTTATTTCATCGGTATAACCTGCTGATCGTATCATCTTTTGTGACATACTCACACTTGCACTGTACCTTGTAAAAAATCTGCGAGTGGCTCTCTACAGAAAAGATAGGCAACAGTGTTCAATCATGTAAACATCATCATCCCAATATTCAAAGTTGCCTAGCAAATTTTTACATTTGGTTTCACCTTGCGGTGTGAAGTGGTTACATAGACAAAGTCTTGACATGTAGGACATGAGAAATTCACAAACAGACACCTACAGTATTAGGAGTATCTTTTATAATGTGATTGTGGTTGATCTTATGTACTTGCATGATTGGATTGATGTCCTTTTTCTTGGCTCAGGTTAGCAACCTTGCGGCTCCAGTACAAGAATGGACTGTTGGTGGAACGGCATTGACATCACTGATGGATGTTGAGAGGAGGCATGGTAATTTTCTTGCTTCACCTTGTTTCCAAGGATGGCTACTCTACTGTGTTCTAGTAACATTCTTCTTGATGTTTATTCAAGTATAGCTTTTATATTTTGGCTATAATTTGTGCTGAATCATTTCTCACCCTGAGTGTAACTTTTGACATTGTTCTCTGCAACCAGGCAAGTTCAAGCCAGTGATCAAGAAGGCTATGGTGGAACTTGATGGTAGTGAACTCTGGAATGTTTGCTTGATTTAATGACTATTATGACGTTTCTTTATGGTTTATGTCCTTTTTCCAAATCTGATATCCTGTGACGTCAATTTCCAGCTGCACCTTTCAAGAAATATGCATCAATGCGGGATGAGTGGGCCATCAAGAACAGATACATCAGCCCTGGTATGTGGGAATGAAATTGCTAGGAATGTCCATCCAGTTTATTCTATAGTGGCCCCCCATACAGTTTAACTCACATATCGTTGTCATGACAGGCCCCATCCAGTTCAGTGGCCCTGGAAGCGATGACTCGAACCACACTTTGATGCTGGAACTCGGTGCTGAGTTATAGAGAGGCGTCCTTATTTTTATTTTTACTACAGTTTTGGGAGTGGAGACTGGACATAGGGTCTCCCGGAGTAGCCTGCATTGTGATTGTGAATTGTTTAATAAGAGTTTCGATGGGAGTTTTCTGCGCAGCGGACTGGATGTGGTAGCAAATAAGAACTGGTTTTAATTTTTTTACGCACCAACTGACCTGTCTTGTAGCCCTTATTCTGTTCCCCTGGTTGCAGTCTCGTGAGAATGAACAAATGAAGTTGAGCCATGAGACTGATTCCGTTTGCTTGCTTCCGGTAGCAGATTATTGTGCATTGTTGTTTCTGAAGTCCAGTGATGATAATGTGTCCTCTTGAAGATACTTTGCAGCTGCAGGCATTCCAACATATTTGTTAGGACATCGCACTGTACAAAAATCTTACGGAAAGTTCCGTGAACGAAGCCTGAAAATTAGTTTGTACCAGTTTGGTAGAAGCAGAAGGAAATCCTATATCCAACATGAAAAGTAATGTATTCTCACCCAGTTTCGCACTATTTGTTCTAACTTTTTTTTATCCAAATTGTAAGTCTGTTCTAAAATTTTTAGATTACTATCGAATACAGATACTAAATGTTATGTACATAGAAAGCTAAAATGACTTACGATTTACACCATTGCCAGAACAATTCACATATACTCAAATGTGTGCATGCATGTCTGGTAAAAGAATGAACGCCAGGAAAAAAAAAAATTGGAAGTGCAGAAGATTTTAGGTAGAACACGTGCTTGCGTACGTTCCATGTTCTGGGAACAACAGTCGTTCCAAACACCGTTCCACGTTTTGAGAATATCGTTCCAATTCGTGAAACAGTAACATGATGGAACATCATTCTGAACATCGATGGAACACGATCCTTTTGCATGGGTGTGTTTTAGTCTTTCTGTTCTGATGGATGGTTGAAAGTCGTTGATGGAAATCTAAGGCCCAAAATTCAATTGATGGAAGAAGAAAAAGAGGAGAGGCCGCACGAGGAGTTCAATTATCAACCAATTCAATTAGGGTAGCTGCATTTCATTGAGAATGTATGGTTAAATAGACGTCTACTCGACATGGTATGTGCTTGCTCCCTTCTCCAACTTAGGGTCTGATTGGTTGGCTTTCAAAATTTGCCATACCCAAAATTTAGCGAGCCATAATTTTGGTTATTGTTTGATTTGCTATTAAACCTACCAACCTCTCACATTTAGCTTGTCAAATCTATAGCAAATTTTTTACCTTAACTTTAGCTTGCTAAATCTTTGGTCAAATTTTGGTCCCAAACCAATCAGGCCCTTAGCCTTGTTTGGTTCCTAGAAACCTTTGATCAAACAATTCCTTTTTCGGTTCCTAGGGAACCTTTGATCAGCTGGAAGATTTCCTGGTGCATTTCTGGAGAAGCCAACGAGGGCTTTGAGCCGTGACCGTACAAGGAGTGATGACGTGCTCTCTTCTCCCGTTTTGACGTCACCTTCCACCCATCTCTCACTTTATCATGTCTAGTTTTGGCCAATTCATCAGCAACCTTATTTAAAAATAAGGCCGCATAATGATTGGGGGTGTCGCACATTTAGTGAGAGCATGGAGGGGCGACACAAATAGAAGTGTCCAGTAGAGGCGAGTGTGCTAGTGGGGGAGTATGAAGAGGGGAGGTACAGGATGATCATTTCATAGGGCCTTGCTGACTCGGATCTGTGTTGAAGTGCCACTCGAGCAAAGTGGTATTTTGTGGCATGTTCCTCTCTCTGCTGATATAATGTAGTGGCAATCGTAAACATGCTAATTGATGATGTGTCAATCATAATAACGGTATAAAGTTGATCCTAGCAGAACGAGTAGGTGAGTTGGTCACCTCACGAGTGTGACTGTGTGGCAACGCGAGGTTTTTTTTTTATAACTTTCAGAGCTCTTATTCCTCAAGTGACACGATATGGGGTGTTGGAGAAGCTGGGGCTACACCTAGTGTGCTTTGTTGGGCCGATGGGTTAGAAAGGAGAGGTGTAAGAGGAGAATGATTGTTTTGGCCGAATTCAGATATTCTTTCGCTGAATTTACATATTTTCTGACATTTTAGCTATCTTTTCATTTTTCCATCTAAAGTACATATGCACATACATTATATATATACTCCTCTGTCCATAAAAGCATGCAATTCTTGCATACCGAGAAGTCAAACAGTTCAAACTTTGATCAGTGTTATATAAAAAAGTACTAATATTATTTATATAAAATAGGTATCATTAGATTAGTATTAGAATATATTTTCATAATAAATTTACTTACAGACATAAATATTAATATTATTTATTATAAATATGGCCAAAGTTAAGCCGGCTTAAGTGGCACGCTTTCCATAATTGCATCTTTTCTTAGGTAGAGGGAGTAATTTTTTATATAAACATGACAAAAATATTCAACTGATATACCCTTAAACAAGTGGAACCGTGTCCCAGAATGGAAGCTATGTGAAGGAGAAACGACTCATGGTTGAAGGAGAGTTGTCCGGTCTTGATCAGACGCGGCTTGCGTGGCGTCGTCGGCCATCGTGGTGAAGGAGAAATGGCTCAGGTTTGAAGGAGAGCTGTCCGATCTTGATCAGACGGTGGGATGGAAAATCAAGTGCGGAGCTGTTGTAAAATATGCGTGTCACCTCACGTGTTCAGTAGACAGCTTAAAAAAGTTACAGTGAAAAGATAATTCACTGCACACTACATTTATTGCATTGGAAAATTACCGTTGGGTTTTCCTGCGCGAGCTTTATATAAGCCGGTGGCGCACGCCGTGTTCAACACTTGAACTGGTTGCTTTCTCTCCCATTCCCTTTTCTTCTCTTCCAAGTACGTAACAAACTCCTGCGTGAGCGTGAGGGCAGTTGCGCGCATGGCGAGGCATCGCCGTGGCAGAGGGCGCCGCGGCGGCCACCAGTCCAGCCCGCCGGTCGATCAGGCGCGGGGCTCCGGCGTCAACGGTCGAGACGAGGCAAATCCGAGCGGTGCTGAGGCAGAGCGCAACGGGCACCGCGACGACGACCCCTCGCGCGTCGGCCAGATCGTCCCCGCCAATATCCGCCAGACTGCGCCAACCCTTGGGAAGGAGCCTGCCGAGCTGTGGTGGAAGGAGTTCGAGGCACTCGGCATCCATGTCCGCCGCCCCGAGCCCGTGTTCACGCCGCGACCAGGGTACGGTGCCGAGGGGACGCCGTGCGTCGTCGGGGCCAACCGCTTCCTCGGCCGCCTCGTCGACGAGGGCCTGCACCAGTACGATGTAAGTGCTCGTAGTCTCTCGTCCTGTACTCTTCGTTGTTGGTTTTGATCTGATCTGATCGAGCGCCATTGCGGTGGGTTCCCGTGTTTATGGTGGCTCGTTTCGTGGTACTTGTTGTACTTGTAGGTGATTATTTCGCCGGAGCCGACGCCCAAGGACGCGTGCAGGGAGCTCATGACAAAGCTGGTGTCCGAGAACCAGCACACGGAGCTCGGCGGCCGCTTGTCTGCGTACGACGACCGCGACTCGCTCTTCACCGCGGGCGCGCTGCCGTTCGACGCCAAGGAGTTCGAGGTCACGCTCTCTGCAGTCCGCGACAAAAAGTACGTAAACTCTGTTTCTCCCATCTCATGTCGGTCGCTGCGGAGATACGATGCAAATGCTCGACTAATTGTGCAGGATGGACAGGAAGTACAAGGTGGTGATCAACCATGCCGCAACGATCAGCCTGCTACAGCTGAGGATGCTGTTGGCGGGCTATCCCACGGACATCCCCGCGCACGCGCTGCGGCTGCTCCTCGACACCGTGCTGTGTGACGTCGTCTTCAACGAACGCAATGACATGAGGTAATTAACGAAACATTCACTGTCTGTCTGTCTCCGATTATCTCACTGTGTTCATGATTTGGGATGGTAATGTTATTCGTCTCTGGGCTGTGAACAGATGCGTCGCGATCGACACAAAGGATCGTACACTGGGTGTTGACCCATGGAAGGAGCTCTATCAGAGCATCAGGGCAAAACAGAACTGCTTGTCTCTGATGTCAGGTCAGATAAGATATCACTTGGGGTTTCCTTCTAGCTATGTACGGTATGGTCAGAAACACAGACAGGATATTTAGATGCCAGAACTGGCAAATAGGGGAAAATCTGGGTATAACTGTGTACTTGTATACGTCCATTTCATGTGGTTGGTGACTTGGTGTAAATCATATATATTTACTTAGTTCAAATCAAGTGGACACTGTAGTTCCAGGTGATTGCTTGAAAGAAAAGCTTGCGATTGCACATCTACATGGTTGCTAGTATTGCACATCTACATTTGTAACATGCAGTAAATTTTGCATTGCAGACGTGTCCTCATCTGTATTCGTTCAACCCCTGCTATTGATTGAATTCGTTCAGAAGATCCTAAATATGGATGTCGTGGATAGGAACTTGACTAAACCTGAGTATGACAAGGTATCCATGCTTTCTCCTGCCTTGATACAAAATGCACTATGCAACTCAGAACTTCACATGTAGGTTGTTCTTTTCTGAATTTCAGCTCTTGAAGGTCCTCAGGGGTGTGAGGGTTAAAGCCACACCTCTAGGACGTATGCACAGAATTGTTAGCTTGTCAGTGAATTCTACTAATGATTTGAGGTAGGATTCCTCTTGTTTGCATTTATGTTCAACTTAGCCTCTCTAGTTCAAAAATACATAGTACCATCAAATCTGTCAACAGCACTTCTTTTTTACTAATCAAACGTTTCATGGATCCTTTAAAATATCAGTTTTCAATTGAGTGGAGGAGCCACTACGACAGTAGTTGATTACTTCAGAGAAACATACAACCTGGAACTGAATTACAAATCTCTCCCATGCGTCATCGCTCGCAGCGAGCAGAATCCAGTCTATCTTCCTATAGAGGTTGGTAATTATGGACTTCTCAACTTCAACATGATGTCTTATGCTTCTACACTCACACTCCTTACCCTTCCATACTCTGCTGCTATTTCCGAATGTAAATTTAAATTTCAGGTTTGCAAGTTAGTTCCCAGGCAGTGTTACCAGAAGAAGCTGGAAGGTAGTCAGGTTTCTACTCTGAGGAATTCAGCCTGCATCCATCCTGAACCGGAGCAATCCTGTCATCAGGTTCCTGATCTCACTACACTTCGTGTAATGTTGTGTCAGCTGTAAACTGATAAAAAATATCTTTACGTTTTTGCTAACCTAACTGCCGCTTGTCTTAGATTGTTGATCGGGAGCAGTACAAACACACCAAACGTGCAAATGAATTTGACATAGAAGTTGATGAAAATATTACAACAGTTGATGCTAGAGTTCTGCTGCCTCCAAATGTACTATTGCTTCCATGAGTTCTGATGTACAGTAGTACAAGTACTTTTAGGTCTAAAGAAGTTTGTGATTATCTTATATGCTCTCCTTTTGTTGCTGTTGTAGCTTAAGTATCATGATTCTGGATCTCAGAAAACGTGGCTTCCAATGGATGGGTACTGGAATATGAAAGACATGGTATGTCATGAACTGCTAAACCAATCATAATGTTACAGTTTCAATCAAGATTCATTTCGAGAACCTTACCAGTAGCACCATTCTATCATTTACTTGCTATTACGTTCGTCAGTGAAGTAATGAATCAAGAAAGAAGTTTCTTTAATTTTCCATGAATTTTTGTTGTACATATATATTCGTTCTTAATCTTTAACCATTGCTTGAATATTTTGTTTGCAGAAAGTAATAAATGGTGCCAAGATCAGAAACTGGGCATGTATTAACTTTTGTGAAGATTTATCCGAGAAAGATATCAAGGATTTTTGCTCTAAGCTGGCTGGAATGTCTCGTGATACTGGAGTGGTAATATGATTTTTCATCATCCTTTTTTACTGTGTTTCTAGGTCCAAACTGTCTTGCCTACCCCTTGCACTTTGATTTCAGGAATTTGCCAATTTGAAGCTCCCAGTATTCACTACACATCCAGATCAAGTTGAAGATGGTATTCGTAAATGCTATCAGGAAGCGAAGAACAAGCTGAAGGATCAGAAGATTGATTTACTGCTCGCTATACTACCAGATAAAAATAGCAGTTGCTTCGCAAAAAAAAAAAAGATAAAAATAGCAGTTTATATGGTAGTGTCTGTGATGGGAGACATAATTTCTTCACTTCTGTTACATATATGTGATGCCTGATATTACTTCATACCACAGGAAATATTAAAAGGATCTGTGAGACAGATATTGGTCTCGTGTCACAGTGTTGTCGAAGGTCAAATGTCTTCACGAAAAATTATCAGATATTGGCAAATATTGCTATTAAGATCAATGCCAAGGTAAACCTTAGCTTCGCTTCTTCATGTATATTGTTTTAAAAGACTGGCAGTTCAACATGATATGATATGTTCACCATCTTGATAGGCCGGAGGAAGGAACTCAGTATTCGATGATGTACAGAAGAGTTTACCGGTTGTTTCAAATAAGCCAACGATTATATTTGGTGCTCATGTTTCTCATCCTTCTGTTGTAGATGGTTCTGCTGCCCCTTCCATTGCTTCTGTAAGGTTTCCTTTTGTTTGGTAAATGGACGCAGTTTTTCCCATTTTTCATCTCATTAAACTAATAGATGCTGTTTGAGGTTCTGTTTAGGTCGTTGCATCCCAAGACTGGCATGAAATGTCTAAGTATAATGGTGTTGTTCGTGCACAAGGTCACACTGAAGAGATCAGTGGCCTTGAAGACATTGTCAGGTAAGACCTTCAATCTATGTAATTATCTGAAACATGCATACCACCACATTGGGTTGCATTTTAATTTATGAAACTTTTGAAGGGAGCTCCTTCATGCATTTGCAAACAAGCCCAACAAGAAGCTCCAGCAGCTGATATTCTACAGGTTCATATATTTCATTTGTTCTGTGATGCACTATTTTGATCATCATCCCATGGAAATTAACTGTTGACTGCTTTTCCCTCTATGTTCTTTTGCTATGTATTTGGTTACTAGGGATAGCATAAGTGAGAGTCAGTTCAAACAAGTTTTGGAGAAAGAAATCCCAGCGATAGAAAGGGTAAAGTGATTTGAGAGCAAATAGTGCTTGCCAATATCTTGATTAGTACATTTGGTAACAACTATTTTTTTTCTTCTCCAGGCTTGGAACGCACTGTACGATAATGAGAAGCCACGAATCACCTTCATTGTTGTGCAGAAGAGGCATAGACTAAGGCTGTTCCCCAAGGAAAATGTTGAGACCGGTTAGAACTTGAACCACGAGATTATTAACAACAGTCAATTTTCGGTATCCTGTTTCATAAGCCATCTTGACCACATGATCCTCAAAAAATGTAGGCACAGTGGTTGATAGTGAGATCTGCCACCCAGCAGAATTTGATTTCTTCCTTTGCAGCCAAGCCAATGTCAAAGTAAGATGTCCAGAACGTCACAAGTAACTAGACTGTCTTCTTGCCAATTGTATCCGCCAAGGCGTCCTGTGAAGTACCTTGTGCTGCGAGATGATAACAACTTCACGGCAGATGAACTGCAGGCTCTCACAAATAACCTGTGCTACACGTAAGCATGCTGTTACTTGCTGCTTTCCCCTTTCTTTTTGCGGTTTGTGCTGTTCAGGTGTCTGACGGTTTGTCCTGTTTTGTCTCTCATCAGTTATACAAGCGCCACTCAGTCGGTGTCGATCGGTATGTCATTGTTCTCTATATTCACAGATAATTTAGTTTAAACGAACTTGCCCCACTTTTTCCCTGCTCAAGCACGTTATCTAGTGAAATCAACATCCAGACTGCAGTTGGTGTAATTCATAAAACTGGACGGTTCTGGCTGAATCTGTAATCTACATCCCTGCACAGATGCAGAAGCACGACTGTTAACAACAAAAATAAAACCTTACTACCACAATTTTGTATAGTGTATGGAAGAAAATGTTAACGTGATGCTATGCTGATTGTTTGTAACGGCAGCTCCTCCCGCATTGTACGCCCAAAAGCTCGCACATCGTGCGCTCGCCTACCTCGCCAAAGGCTCTGACATGGAGTCAGCATCAAGCTCCGGCAGTGCAGTTGGTGTAATTCATAAAACTGGACGTTATCTAGTGAAATCAACATCCAGACTGCAGTTGGTGTAATTCATAAAACTGGACGGTTCTGGCTGAATCTGTAATCTACATCCCTGCACAGATGCAGAAGCACGACTGTTAACAACAAAAATAAAACCTTACTACCACAATTTTGTATAGTGTATGGAAGAAAATGTTAACGTGATGCTATGCTGATTGTTTGTAACGGCAGCTCCTCCCGCATTGTACGCCCAAAAGCTCGCACATCGTGCGCTCGCCTACCTCGCCAAAGGCTCTGACATGGAGTCAGCATCAAGCTCCGGCAGTGCAGCTGCTGCTCCTGGTGGTGGTCCGAAGCAACTTCCAGAGATAAAGAATGAGCTGAAGGGGTCCATGTTCTACTGCTAGTCCTTTGCCTCCTGAATAGAAGATGAATTGCTCTAGTGAAAATTTTGAGTGTACTCTGACTCTGAGTCTCTGGCTGACATCCGGAGAAGGATGGCATCTGCAATAATCGTTCTTTTTTTTTTTGAATGTACACTATTAATCTAGAATGGATTGTTGTTGTTGCTTGTTTGATGGTGAAATATTTCCACTGAACAGAGTTTGGTTGTGGAAGCCTATGTTGAATCAGTTTTTTTTTCCAGTAATTCGGAATGCGTGAGATATGTACGTATCATATTATCATTTAACGTCTGGTAGTCTGACATTTCACTGCTCTGCTGCTCCAGAAAACTGGAGTTGGAATTCAGCGAGGGTGGCCTGCAAAGGTAAGGCATCATCCTCTGGCTTGCTTTATTTAATTCGTGTGAAAGAGAAACTTTGTGAGCTTCGTTTTCTGTCAGTTGGACTTACCAAACACGATGTTCTGATCCAAATTGGTAAATTCAAATTCTATATACTAATGTTCTATCCAACCTGGATTAAACTCTCTCTGTTGCTGTAAAAAGTCAAGGAAGTACAGTACTACCTGATCATCCTGTATTCCTGTCAACAGCCACCTGCATGAATCTATCTATCATCTCTCGTTTCCTCAGTTCCTGCTAGCACGCAGCCTGTAATGCTGGGTACACATCGAGTGTGGTGTGGTGTGGTTTTCAAAGAGTCATAAGAAAAATCATGACTAGAAAGTGGTCGAGTCCAAACGCAGTGCCTTCATCGTTCAAAACAAACCGGTCATTATGAATAGAGGGACGACTTAGTTAATTTGAAAATTTCAACCATCGCTCGCGTCTGTGTATCGGGTTCCAGCAGCTTCCAAGGAATCGTACAAGATGCTAACAAGAAATGGTCCAGTCCACACGCAGACGATGAGCCAATGTTGAGCTGATGTCTCGTTGTTTACAGAGGAAAATTCTGTCCAATCTATCATCATAGTCAACTGCTAGTACGGAGTAGTAAAATTTTCTCCCTGCGTATAGCGAAATTTCCAAGGAGTGGCCGAGTGGTCATGAAATCAGTTTTACCTTTTCAGCTGCGCTATTTTTCTAAAAGAAACTGCATATTTCTCCTCAACAGTTTAATTTCAGTAAACTGACATTGGGCATTTGGACATGTTGACATGCATGTCGAACCTGGCCAATCCATATTTGGCCATAGCTAAATTAAGGCAATTTAGTTATATTTGAGATATTTGGATGGTGACTATGCATGTCAAGGTCTTTATTTCTTTAGATAATGGAACAAAACATCATCAGACCAAATTAATGCGGTAACGTAACTTTGTGTATGACATGTAGGGCCTAGATGTTAATTGTTTTTTTTTCTTCATTGAATCATAGCAATGCGGGATCTTGTTTTGAATATAAAATAGTAACAAAGAATATAATAGCGAAAACAAGTTTAAAATTAGATATATCGTTTAGTAAATATTAACGTTTCAAGCTTCGTTATTAAAAAAAAAATCGAAGAACGCACGACCAAAATAGGCCAGGGACGGTGCACCGTGCACGAATCGACGGTCCTGAATCAGCCTCACTTTACCGCAGATGGCGCAGTCAACTTCCGAGATCAAACGCTAGTCAAATAACCTGAGCCCACCAGTCGATGCGGCAGTCGGCGTGGAAGAAGTGGCGGCACTTGTACCTGGTACCCCTATGTACCTACACACACGCACACGCATACATATTCCTATCACCATCTGTCACCCAGCACATAAGCCATTCATACTATATCAAACAGCAGCAGCAGTCACAGCCTCAGTCACAGGAGACAACAAAACACTGGCAGTAACAGTGTATGTATATATTCCACAAGAGTGGATAGTAGCGCACACTTTAAATTGCAACATATATCCCTTGGCTTCTGCCTCCCACGTCTCATGTTTACATTGTTATACATTACACTGAGCGAAACTACAATGGATCGGAACAGATCAAATCTGCGAAAGATAACCGTTTCATCCAGTGGATGCGGGATACATCATGTAATACATCCAGGGGACGGAGGGAGAGAAAGATTCACTAGTATCGATTGTTTCGTTCTTTCATATTTCATCACACACCAGGATTAGATCCCTCAGGTTCCTCATCACGTGTCCAGGTAGTTTGCGGCCATCATCAGCTCCAGGGTTATCTCCGGTTCGATCGGAAACTCCGCTGTTTCTTTCCCACTACACAACCAAACGAAATTGAGATTCAATCAGTAAATCAACAACCTGAAGGGACTGCGGGAGAATCTGCTAAGCATATTATCATCCATCTCTCATTGCAACATTGTAGCAGTAGCAACATCTGCCTTCACATTTCCATAGTATAAGCAGGAACAGTCAAATGCATGGGAGTCTACTAGTCCCATAGAAAGTTTGTTGTCAAAGGCAATGCACAACATACAATAAAACACACACTGTAGTTCAGTTTGCTAACTGGGAAACAAACAACAATGTGGACACCAAAATCAGAACAGAGAATTTACTTTAGCCACACACCAACTAAGTTCAGGGTTGGGAGTCACCTCATATCTTCCACCAAGAATCCCAGGAACCAACAAATATAAGGAGCTCAAGCTATCTTGACTGCTCTTCAAGTTTTGGTAATCAACTAAACATTGCATGTGACAGTTTTATTGTCCTTGTCTGACTCCCTCACATCAAAATTATGGAACATACAACTCTTCAATAGGCCATCCAAAGTGTTGAACCAAAAGCTATAAAGGAAGCAATTTGATGAAACTCTGACTGGCACTACCCTGGCAATTCTAGACTAAACAGGTCCACCAACAAGAAACAACAAAACTACATTCTCAATGAAATGCAGCTATCATTGGATCCCAAAAAAAAAAAAAAAAACTCGACTGGGGCGGTTAAGACTGCCGCTGCGGCTTTACAATTAAGAAGAAAGTGCCTTCTCACCCGGCGAGAAAACCCCCTAACCCGCCCCCATCCATACACAGTGGCATTTCCATCACCCAAGTGAGAATTGGGCCAGGACCCCCCAGTGCTTTGGCATGAGGACGGGCGAGGGGATTTTTTTAACCCAGCCTGAAATTCGCTCCCACTGGAATTCAAACTTAGGACCTGGGATGTGCCGCCGGAGTGACTAGCATAGTTCCGCTAGGCGGCGATTAGTCGGCGCCCACGCGCGACTACTCGCTAGGCGAGGCCCGTCGCCTCAACTAGGGGCCTAGGCGCGCATCGCGGCACTAGGCGGCGCGGAGGCGGAGCTCCGGCGTGAAGGTGGAGCTAGACGGCGCCATTTCCTCGTCCCCGCGTGCCATTTGGTCCTCCCCGTAGACAAGCTCCTCCCGCCGGTCCTGCTCCTCCCCGCTGGACGAGCTCCTCCCGCCGGTCCTGCTCCTCCCCTGCTCGTCCCTTGGTCGTCTCCGACTCACCGCCGCCGGTCCTGCTCGTCCTCGAGGTCGGCGATGGAACCCCTCCCCGCCGGCCACCCCAAGTCCCTCATGGTGACTTCCCTTCCCTCCCATGCTCCTCTCCCCTCCCCCGCTGGCAGCTCCTCCCCGGTGCCTAGGAAAACGCCTAGGAGTGCCTAGGCACGCCTACTCCTGACTAGGCGCTAGGCGGAGGGTCAACGCCTAGATTCCTCCTAGCGCCTAGCTGGACTTTGGTGACTAGACCAACTGATCTAGCACCCTTTGGAATCGGATCAACTAATCGTCACCAAGACATCCAACTCAATCACTAATAAATGCTTATATATATACTAAGCATAGGGATGGGCATGTCAAACCAGTAAAGTACTCCCTCCATTTGAGATAGAATGCAATTCCAGGTCTGGTCCGACTCAAACTATCTTAATTTTTAGTATCAAACATTTACTACTTCAAATAGGCATACTATATGAAAATATATTTCATGATGAATCTAATGATACATATTTAGTATGGTAAATATTAGTATTTTTACATGAATTTGGTCAAACTTAATAGGGTTTAACTGAATACTATTATAGAATTGCATCCTTTCTAGGACGGAGGTAGTAAGTAGGAGCCCTACACACTGCTAAAATCTTACATTGCCAGCATTAAACTAACCAATTGGGCTCAAGTTTAACATTTATGAACGTGTCCCATGAAATGGTGGAGCAGCAACCTAGGACTTCACTTCAATCGCCGCTCATAAAAATTCATTCTTTGCCATGTAATATCTTCTACCAACAAGAACCCTATTTCTTTTTTATGGTGTGGGGGAGAGAAAGAGAGAGGATCATCACATGATTTATTAGTTAGTATAGCTGTTTGGCAGCATGGAAAACATGAAGTTCAGCAGTTTTACAAAACATGATAGTGAACCTTGACTCTGTTCGGCTGGCTGGTCCAGCCAGCACCAGCCAGCCATTCAGCAGTGTTTTTCTCTCAGAACAATCAGCCAGCCAGCCGTACCGTACCAGCCAGCCGAACAGAGTGTAGTTCGAGCTATCTCAACATGACTTTCAAAAAAAAAAGTTATCTCGACATGCACTTGATGTTTTGTTACGCATCACATGTAACTTAGGCCCCATGACCCTATTGTCCTTGTCTGACTCCCTCAAAAATTGTACATCATCTGGACCATGTAACTCTTTAACAGAAAAAAAAAAATTAAAGTGCCAAATAAACAGCTAAAGGAAGCACATGTGCCATTAGTTGAGGATATTATTAAATGCAATGCAACTACGATCACCCTTGTGATTCTTGAAGTGAAGAGGTCCATAAGGCAGTAAAAGTAAACACCAAAGATCACATTCTTTGTGTCATGCAGTTTTGCCATCACAGGATTAACTATATGTGTTACTAAGATAGCCTGGTTTAAATTCATTCTCTCAAATTTCAAAAATATGTAAGGAGCCTTAATTCTTTACTAAGCAAAGGGATGGATAAGAGGGGTAAAATAATTATGATGGCTTACAACTTGCAACAGTACATACGGCTGAAACCTTAGCTTGTCAGGATTAAACAAAAATCTAATTAGGTTCATGTTCAATACTTGGCACAGGTAAGCTAGGGCAAATTTGCATGAAAAGTAAACTGACAAAATGCAATTGGCTCTGCATAGTCTGTACAGAGCATGCTAATTGATGTAGATTGGACTTAAATACTAAGCATCCTGTGCACAATTAGGTAGCAAGATGGAATAACATTCTAAAAGGCGATTAAGTTGCTTTGTCAGAAGGTCAAATTCTAAATTGCCGCACTTGGTTTGTTTTGGATCACTGAACAATGACATACAAGACAGAACAGTGATGCATGCTACAAAACATGGCAAAGTCTGGTCATTGTTCTGACGGGATGTGTGTCAATCTCTTGTGAATACCATTCCAAGGAGGCAAGGAGAATATGTGAACTCCGACAAAGAGCTATAAAACGATGGAAGTTGCCGGTTCTCACTAGATTATTAGATGCGAATAGGTTGGTTTACCCTAAACACTAACTGTGGAGAGCAGGAATAAGAAGGGTAAAACAAAATCCATCAGAGAGCCCTTTGCTCTGGATATTTAAGAACCAGTATAGGAATTTATTACAGGTTACAATACTAATGTAGAACTCATAAATGAAAAAAGCAGGCAAAGGGAGAACTAAAAAAACACAGAATAATATGTAACGTAATACAGATTCTAAATAGCATCAATCAATGGCAGATTTCACTGCGTAAAAGTAACAAGCGGGTAATATTGCCTTATTGGTGAAAGCCTGAGAGGGGGAAAAGGGATGACGATTGTCGAAAGTGGAAAGTAAGCATAGGAACCTGGAGTAATGGAGCGACCAGTAGAAATACTGGCAGATCTTCTCGAGGATGTGGGTGGGGATCTCCGGGAAGCGGACCTCGCCCTGGCGCGTCTCGGAGAAGGCGCCTGGTGAGGACGAGGAGGGGGATGGATGTGACGTGATGCGATGCGATGCGAGGACGGCGGCGCGCTAATGGAACGGAAGAGGTGGTGAAGGGTACCCTACCTGGCGATGTGAGCATGTTGCGGAGGGTGTTGGAGACCATGGCGGCCTTCTTGTCGACGACGAATTCGAAGCCCTCGGCGCTGATGAGCTTGACGACGCCCGCGGTGTCGTCGTCCTCCTCCTCCTGGGTCTGGTGCTGCTCACGCGGAGCCATCCTGCGACCTGCGACGGATTTGGATTTGGGGGTTGAGGTTCGCGTGGGATGCTTTATTAATGTTGATTTGCTCTCCGAGTCGCGGACTGGGTTGAACTATCGATCATCCAACGAAAGAAATCGGATGTACAGGTGTGCTCATTGAGGGCCTGTTTGGCAGGGCATTTGCAGTGGCTTCGGGAGCTGTTTGGAACCGTTGTTGTGTCAAAAAAAAAAGTAAAATAAAATAGCTCCATCCAATAAAACCTTTAAAAAAGCTAAAAATAGTGGCTTTTTCTGGGCTTCACCTCATCCCTATGAGAACACATTTTGAAGAATCCTATATGTGGAGCTGTTTTGCCAAATAATTTACCAAAATAGCTCCAGCTCCACCGATAGAGCGGTTTATGGAGCCAGAGAAAAAAATAATGACTTCACTAGTGAAGTGGAGCCGTACCAAACTGGGACCTTATTATACTCACTTCGTCCCAAATTGTAAGTCTAATATCCGTTTAGATGTAAAATGTTTTAGAATTTTAAACAGAGAATTTTTTATAATAAATAGTCCAATTATGACCAGAGTAAGTTCAAAAGATTCGTATCGTGATTTACATACAAATTATGCAAATATATAAAAAAAATTCATCTATATTTAATACTCTATGCATGTGCCGACATATTTGATGTGAAAAAATCTTAGAATTTTGAAACGCATCTAAACGGAGCTAGAATATTATAGAGTCAAAGCATCTCAACTTTAACCATATTTATATAATAAAATAATAAAATTTACACTATCAACTAAATATTAGTAGATTCTTCATCAAATATATTTTCATATTATACTTAGGGGTGTTTAGATTCCAATATTTTGTAATTTTTTACTATAGCAACGTACTATTTTTTTGCAATAAGTGTCTGTTCCCGTTCGTCCTGTAAATTTTGCAGTTCTAGGACTGGGAACGGATACCAATTCAATATTTTTGCGAAGCTATCAAATTAGTTTCAATTTTCATCAACATTAATGCTCTATATATGTATTTAAATATTGATGTGACAGAACTTTTAGAATTTAGAGGTATACATAAGCATGGCTTTATTTGGTGTCATAAATATTTATGTTTCTCTATAATTTTAGTCAAACTTGAGATGATTTGACTCTATAAGATTCTTCAAATGACTTATAATTTAGAATAGAGGGGAGTACTTAACCCCAAACCTACAAAGCTTGTTCTATTTTACCGCCAACTATGAAATCATCTATTTTTACCCTCCCTAAGCTTTTTAAAACTCATCAAAAAGTCAGTTTTGGACGGCGGGTTGATGGTGGTTTTGTCTTTTCCTTTTTTATTTATTTTCACTTAATCTTCGAAAAATCCTAGTAAATACAAAAAAAATCATAAAAATATAAAATCTAATTTTGTTGAACTCCACATGAGTAGATCTACACAGTGAATATATATACGGTATGCTTTAGTATAAAGTTTTTGCCGTAACTTTAGATTAATTGGAAAATCCAGTTTTATATGTAATTAATTGAAATAATTCATAGCTATTATTCTATAGCCCAATTATGGTTTTATGGTGAGCTATCTATTATATGCTTAAAGTATAGTAAAAATTTCGTACCCATTAGATGATGTATAACTTAGTTATAGATAAAATACTCATTGACAGTTGTCTGTTTTTTTTTTCTAATGTCAGTCACCTAATCTAGTTGGTTGGATTTGAGATGGGTTGCTATGATTTTTCATGTATACTGTTTATGTTTATCAGGTTTACTCATTGACAGTTGCCTGTTTTTTATTTTAATGTCAGTCACCTAATCTAGTTGGTTGGATTTGAGATGGGTTGCTATGATTTTCCATGTATACTGTTTATGTTTATAGTTGTGTCTATGTTATTCTCTTTATCCGTACTGTGGCTGTCCGCTGGCATTGCCCCGGGAGGGGGGGGGGGAGCCAGCGCCGCCGCCGGCGATGGGAGAGGAGCCTGTCGGCGAGTAAGGGAGCACCTTGCCCGCCGGTGATAGTGACGAAGCAGGCAGAGCGAGCGGCCGCGCGGCAGATGGACGGGGCCTCGGCGGCTCCCCTGGTCCTACTGATTGGACAGGGAGGTGTCCTTGTCCGCCATCGATGCGTAGCCGCGGCGAGTGGAGTGGGGAGTCCACTGACCGGTGTCCATGCGTGGGTCATGCATGTCTACGCCCACTCAAGATCTCTACTGCTGCTAGCTGCACCTAGCATGGCATCAGGGTGGGGAAAGTCCACCATGGCTGTGCCGTCGTGGTGGGGGAGGGCCACGCCGTCGTAGTGGGGGAGGGCTGCGCCGTTGGAGTGCGGGGAAGTCCGCCATGGCCGCGCCGTCGTGGTGGGGAAGGTGGGCGAGGAAGGGGGAAGACACGGAGAGGACAGAGGAGCGTCGGTGAGAGGAAGATGACTGATATATATGCTAAATTTCAGGCAATTGTTAGGGAGACACATCTATGTTTTATCTGTATCTTATCTATTATAACTAAGTTATAGATAATCCGCATGTTCGTTTGCAAGCAGGGAAGAAAAGGCCCTGGTGGTAGTGCCTGCCTAGGCAGCCATCGAGGCGGCAGGGGAAAAAAGTTGGCAGTCGGCAGCCATGTGCCCGCCCGCCCGGCCGCCCGCCCGCAGGCCTCATTTTGGGTGGCCGTCGTCGTGCTGTTATAGAGGCGCCACTAGCCCTGGTCGAATACCGAACCGATGGGTTTGGTACTTCGGTTCTCGGTAAATTTAGTTCTTTAAAATTAGTACCGATCGGTTCTTTAAAAAACTTCGGTTCGGTATCGGTAAATTCAGTTCGGTTTCGATATTTGCCGAACAGTACCGAACAGATAACGGATAAGATGTAATAGCAGGTTCAAAAACTAATTTTGACTTGATTTCATAGATAATAATAGTGTAAAATACATATACATATAAAAGTCCACAAGACTATAAATGTAAATGCCAAAAATACATAATATAATAGTCTATAATAGTACAATCAATGACATAATAACACTTAAACTTATCACATTTTAAGTAAGTTCGGTAAATTCGGTTCGGTTTCGGTATTTACCTTGGTAATTTGGTTCCTGGAAATTAGGAACCGAACAAGGAACCGAATATTTCGGTTTCGGTAAATTCGGTTTGGTATTCGGTTCTCGGTATTTTGTGCCCAGGGCTAGGCGCCACGGCACGGCACCCAGCGTTCATTAGGCCTGGGCATTCGGGTTACTCGAAAAATTCGGGTCGAGTAATTTGGGTATTTAGAAATTCGGGTTTTAGAAATTGCTACCCGATTTTAGTCTTAAAAAAGCACTACCCAAAATTTCGGGTACCCTATAATTCGGGTTCGGGTTTTTCCCGATTTACCCGAAACTCATAAACCAGGCATTTTAGGAGAATTCTAATCACATTTTATAATGAACAACAATAGTCATACAAATCATATCATGTCTTTATATCAATTAACAGCAAAACAACTATTAAGTTAGCATAAAATTACATTGATGCATAATAAATATTATATTTATGTTATACTAAACCAATTCATGTCTTTATATTTGATATATTTCGAGTAATTTGGTTAGCTTCGGGTACCGGGGAGCATTAACAGAATTACCCAAACTAAATTCGGGTTTTTACCATTACTATCCGAAATTATGATCGGATATTTCGAGGTTCGGATACTTCGGGTCCGGATTCGGATAATTCGGATTCGGAAATTGGGTATCGGGTATTTTGGCCACCCCTTAGCGTTCATGAATGGCACCCGAATATGATACGACCAACCGGGAGGTGGCGGCGATCCAAAGGACGATGTTACGAGAACGGAGAACCCTCTCCGTGATACCGGTGATAAAATGCATGTGTGTGTCGGCGGCATACGCTCGGCTGGCTCCTACCTAGCTCCAAAAGGCCATTTTGCTTGCTTTGGCTTTGGATGCTTTGGTGGGTGTAAACTGGATCACCACAGAAGCAGCTATACGTACCACTTCGGATGCGGCTGCTCTGGTGAATAACGTGACATGGAGAAATACTCCTGACGGCACCACCTGAAAATGATGTCACCCCTGTGCGACATGCACCACCATCATTCATGTTCATGATCCATCTCCACCGGTTCGCCAATAGCAGTGGCCTTTCCTTTAAACATGCAGCTGTGCCCATGTGACAGGATATTATTGAATAGGGGGTGGCCGCTGATGAACGACGACGGCTCGATGCAGCGGTGGATGAGAGGAGATCGTTACGGTTCTTTCGTGAAAAGTTTCATGGCTTTTCGTGCCAGGAGATTGATCAGTAGCTTACTGAATATGGGCGTATTTTGTTCTAACAATTGTGTTTTGCATGAACATAATATTCGGTTAGTAGCTTATTGAATATATTGGTTGTCACAAGTATACCTGTAGGTTGTCAAATGTATAGCTTACGGGCCAAATATGCCAGAAAATTAAGCAAGCTGACGGAAATAGCTCTCTGGAGTGACATTAGATACTGAGAGATATGAAGAGGACAGTGGAACATGCTTGGAACCTTTGTTTCTAAAGGTTAATATTGCTATCAGAATTTCCTATGCCTTGTTTTACGTCATACAGAGTCACCATGGATGCAAGTAGTTCTATCAGAATGTGTGTAATTTTCTCTCTCCTTGATCTGTGCCTACCGTGGTTCATGAAAGAGTGTGGTTAAACTGAATTTCAAACGACTTCATGCATAATACAATAATAAATGATTATTGCCTGTTTTATTGCAGCATGCAAGAACAGCACGACGTGACTAATTTTCTCCCAAAAGAGCTCAGGTATTTTTAGCTATTGGGTTGTTCGGGCATATATAGCGTCTCTAACGCAATTTATGTCATCCAGACGCTGAAATCTTTAGGTCCGAACGCTCGGATCCAAGACATCGTCCGAACGGGAGCATGACAGCCCGCATGGCCCATAGCGACGTAGCCCACGTGGCCCATTAACGTGCCCGCGACGTAGCTCAGTTGAGCCTTGAGCACACCAGCGCCACCCTTGTCTCCATCTCCGACAGCTCTCTCCCTCTCTCATCTCCATATCCAACACGGGCTTAGAAGGAATGTTGTCAGGGAGAGGCAGGGAAGCCAAGCAGTGGGATGGTCGCCGGGCAATTGGGGTCCTGGCGGCGGCTTATAGCGGTAGAACCAGGTCTAGGACAGGGCTGTCGCAGTCGTCGGTGAGCATGGTCATGGTGGCGGCTGTTGTTGCGGGAGCCAGGAGCGAGGGAGGGGAAGAAGGGGGCCACCCTAGAGGCAATGAGGCATATGCGGTGTTGGCGCGTGTTGAGGCGGAGGAGGAGCTGGCAGGCGAAGGCGGGAAAAAGATAAATAGGGTGTAGGCGCATGGTTTCCGACTGAACAAGCAGACTATGTCTGCGTCGGTCCAGACGTCCTACCCCTATCAATTGCGATAAGAGCAAGCCCAACAAGGAGCGTATCGCCTGGCAGATCAGCATGATGCATGAGCTGGAAGGGAGAGAAGCAGGAGAGAGAAGGGCCCTTGGCGTCAGATGCGTCGACCGGCTCTTCACACCTTCCAACAAAAGGGATCAGCTTTTAGGTGGGGTATAAGACCGACTGCACCAGGACCTGTAAAACGGTCTTGGAGGACCGATTTACCGGACGAGCCGCCACAGCGCCATCCGCTCTCCCGTCCTGCAAGCGCGCGGCTCCGTTAAATATGAAGGCGCAGCGGCCATGTAGCGGACGGGGGCCCAGCCATGCTCGCGTGAGAGGGCGAGGAGAGAGTACGGCACGGGCCCCCACATGTTCGACTAACTAAAAAAATATTATAACTCACAAACCAAAATCCCAAATTAAATTTCGATTACACCATATTTGTTTCAATAAATACTTCAAAATAAGATGTCACACAGATATGTTTGGATAAAATTTTTTTATAGACATGTGAGCCCTGCTGTAGATAGAGGATGATATAGAGGATGGATGGGGGCGAGAGAAAGTGATATAGAGGAGAGAATCTCGATGACCAGGATAAAATATTTTTTTAGAGGATAAATTTAGAGGATGCAAAGTGCAAATAGCCTAAGATGAGGTGCTAAAAAATAACTAGACAGTAGAAATTCATTCACAATTTTTATGAAAAATATAAAATAACTATGAAGACAAGTGAAAAGTCTATTGTTATATAACTTGGTTGTTACATTGATGACATGTCTTATATTATAAATGCTTAGCTATGTTAGGACACTCTTAATGCTAGAAACTATGTAGAGTTTTTATCTGTATAGACTACTACGTATAGGAATTACGTTTTCAGTGGATATTTTCTACAGAATAATCTTTTGTCTAATTACAACTCTTCTTACTCCCTCATCTACCTATCACATCTCTTCATGTCTTGATTCTCGTGTAGACGTGGTTTCTAACTCTGACCTGATTTCTATATCTCTTCTCATTAAATCGCTTGCCACATTAGCAAAATACCTACGTGGCAGGAATAATTAATAGGGATAGAAATCAGTGCAGAGTCTGGATTGGGAGTGCCTTAGGGCGTCCGCAATAGATCAACACAAATCGCTAGCGCTACCGAGAAGAGAGAAAATAAAGAATACAAGAAAACATTAGGTGCATGTTAAGGAAGAAAGTCAGTCACAGTAGATTTCTTGGATGCTGTGCGAGCTAGCGCTTGAGTCTTAGGGCGTCCCCAACAAGCCCAACAAATCGCCAGCCGACGTGGTGTTGGAAGGTTAAAAAATGTATATTCTGCTATGCTCATTTAACCTCAGCAGACCATCGTCCGTAATTCATGCTCTCATAAATTCTCGATATAGGTGAAATAGCCTATCGATTTGTTCGTCGCTATCGAGCATTCTCTTTCTTCTTTTCACTATTCCACGTCAGATTGCGTCATAGTCAGCCGGCGACGTCGCCGATCATTGTGGACTGCCCTTAACTAGCGAGTCCATTTTTTTTTTTTTTGCCTTCTCTCTCGTTTGTGTTGAATAAAATACAATTTCTGCTAGCTATTTGGGTCCTCGTTGTGAACGCACTGACTATACTTGCTCTAAATGTCAGCAGTAACACTCGTACCACGGCTGCAGCTTATGTGTCTCCTCCTGTGTCTCCACTCGTGTCTCCACACTCCTGATAAACCCAATCAATCGCTATTATTAGTAGCGGCAGTCGCTGCTGATCGTTCGTCTTCTTCTCCATGTCCATCCCCGAATAAATCCTGCAATCAAACGCGTCCTGTGCCCGCCCGCCCGGTACGTCCGCTGCCCTACCCCCGTCCTCGTGCATGCAAAAGAACGGCGCACGGCGGCAGTTATCCGCAAGCCGCCAGCGGCTTGTTCTTTGACCAATATTTTTTTCCCGACCGAAATCCAGCGTCGGGCACTACGGCCTGCCGCGGAAACGGAAGCTTTGAGACCCCAATCATTTCTGCCGGCACTCGGCAGGCATGTGGGACGTGGCCACCCGCTCGCCGCAGGCCTCATTTTCGGTGGCCACCAGCACCCGAATCTGATACGACCAACCGGGAGGTGGCGGCCATCTCGCAGGACCATGTTACGAGAACCCTCTAAAATGCGTCGGTGGCTCCTAGCTCCAAAAGGCCATTTGCTTTGCTTTGAAGGCTGCGTTTAGTCGGAAAGTTCTGGGAATTTTTGCAACTGTAGCACTTTCATTTGTATTTGATAACTTTTGTCTAATTATGGTCCAAGTAGACTCAAAAGATTCATCTCGAAATAGCCAGGTAAAAAGTATAAATATATAACAGGTGCTACTTCATTTAGTGCTCCATACAGATGAAAAAGTAGAATCGATGTGATAGGGAAGAGAGAAGGAAATTTTGTGAACTAAACGCTGCCTTAGTTGCTTCTGCTTTGGATCCTCTGTGGGCGTGCAAGCTGGATCACCACGACTTCGGATGCTCTGGTGAATAACGTGACATGGAAAATATACTCCTGACGGCACCACCTGAAAATGATGTCGCCCTTGTGCGACATCACCACCATCATTCATGACACGTCCGTCTCTCCATCCATCACCACCGGTTCGCAAATACATAGCGTACTGGCCTTTCCTTTAAACATGCAGCTGTTGTCCATGTGACAGGATATTGAATAGGGTGGTGTCCGGTGGCCGCCGGTGACCGACGACGGCTCGATGCCGATGCCCAGCGGGTGGAGGAGAGGAGTTCTTCGTGCGATCGTGCGTATGGGGAAGAAGGGGGGAAAAAAGGCAAAAATGTGAGGCCTGGATTAGAAACACGCAAGTGACAGTTGAAAGAATAATATTGGCAATGATTAGCTGCACTGCAAATGCGCACTGCCTTGCAACACAGCTTGCTCGCAATTCCCTAGCTGGTCATTAGTTGGTTGCTCACCTTTCTTGCGGCGATTTTGCATTGTATGTATAAAAAGAGAGTAAACTTTGACATGCAGTGGTCACGTTCTTTATGCTCCCAGTACCAGCACCTAGGCCGTATGTTTTGTAAGTATGTTTGTTCTCAAAGTCTCAAACCATCAACTTTTGGTCGTAAAGTTAAAACATACAGCTTTCCTAAATGAAATTACTCGTACACGGTACACCCCGAATATAACGTCGGAGATTGTGTTGAGCAATACTGTTATATGTACCAATATGGTAAACTAGTGTTGGAAGACAATCGGTGGGATAGGTTTCGTTGCCAAATTATGATTGCTTAGGGAACAAGATGTCTTTCCTTTAAAATAAGGCAAGCCAAGATTCTCACGATCAGAATACATCATATTTGGAGATGCTATACTAATACTATACTCTATCAAGTGCTCGCAGAAGCGTTCTCACGATTCGAGTCTCTGCATGTTCAAATACTCCATGAATTTGTGTGTGGTTTTCAAGTGAGATTAAAGCAGGTGGGAAATTAATTGCAAAACCTTCTCAGCAGGAACTTTAAAGTTTCCAGTCACAGGCCTCTTGTGCGGAGTATTGAATTCTGACCTAAAAATCGATACAGCAGAGAACGTAACATCGGGAAATAATTGACTGCAGGTGCAATAGGCATTTTTCAGAAACAGAGATTCAATTCCAATTCCAATGCTACAAT
The DNA here is from genome assembly GCA_038502445.1 of Eremochloa ophiuroides. Classification (NCBI taxonomy): domain Eukaryota; kingdom Viridiplantae; phylum Streptophyta; class Magnoliopsida; order Poales; family Poaceae; genus Eremochloa; species Eremochloa ophiuroides. The sequence goes on along the minus strand of JAHLJS010000003.1, from coordinate 24,092,857 downwards.
TAAGCCTTCAGCCCGGTCAATCAGAGGTACTAGGTGCAGAAATTATAGGAGGCAATAGATATCGAATCACTGGGGAGAACAGAGATTGGTATAACTGGTATGGTGAGTACATCACAAACAGTCCAACTGCAGATGAATAGGCAGGTTCCAAGAACATTTCATTCAAGACAGATGCATCAGGTCCGATGGACCAGTGCTACATTTCAGCTCCATGAATCTGTTCGCTCTGCCAGCCAAATGCCCCCCAGTCATCGCCATCATTTGCCAAATTCAATGGAGAATTATTGGGCATTACAAGAACCATTTCAGGGGAGATAAGCCTGTCTCATACTTGATAGAGAATTAACATCATATACAAGCGCATTCTAATATAATACAAGTAAAAAGGCAAATCATATCACAATAGAGTAAGAGTTCAGGTCAAGAAGGCATGACATGTGAATGAAAGAATGATCAATAATAATAATAGAACAAAATTCCAAGTCTTTACACCTCCAATCGAGAGAATTGGGAACCCCAAGAATCACCAGCCGGACCAAAAAGAATCAAAATCCCCCAAATCACCAATCTGAATTCTACCCCAAAGAGCAAAAGCTCTTCTTCTCTATCAACTCGTTCCCGATTTCCCCTGAGTTGTTGCCACCACCGCTCCCTTCGCCGCCCTGTACAGCCCACCACGAGCAGCAGCTAGATCATAGTCGGCGGCGGCAACAGCAGCAACAAGACAAGACAATGCAATGCATTGCCACTGCCAAGAACCCCTCAATCAGCAAAAGAACTATCGCAACTATGGAGCTAGAAGCTATCTCTCTACCATGAGAACAAGGATGCAGACAATGCTGGCCCGGACGCCGGCGAGGCGGCGCCATCGGAGTCGCTGGGGATGTAGAGGTCGTAGGACTTCCAGGTGTGGTCGAGCGGGCACGGCCTGCCGGCGTCGAGGCGGTCCCAGGGCTTGCCCTTGCCCGACCAGTGCATGAGGCTGACAGGCCCGGCGTGGAGCGGGCGGCAGCTGCCGTGGACGTTGTCGCCGCCGAGGCCGTGCTGGTTCCAGCGGTGGTCGACGGCCTCCACCTCGCCGGCGAAGACGAGCAGGAACGGGGGCAGGGAGCCCAGCTCGTAGATGCGCTTGTGCTTCTGGATTTCCATCCAGCGCTCGATGCGCTGGCGGTAGTTGCCAGCGCGCCAGCGGCGGAGGTCGATGACCATGACGCCGGTGTTGAAGTAGCAGGGCGGGCGGCGGCGGCCCGCGAAAACGCGGGCTCCGAGCGCCGGGTCGGACCAGAACGCCGGCGTGAAGTAGCGGGAGAAGTTGGCGTGGCAGTACTCGGGCGCCGCCACGACGGCGGCGGCGGGGAGGCGCGTCTCCCAGAGCCGCCGGACGTCGTCGGCGGCGAGCACGTCGGAGTCGAGGTATATCGCCCGCGGCACGCAGCGCGGGAGCAGGCCCGCCAGGTGGTTCCGGGCGTAGTTGAGCGGCGACTCGAGCGCGGCGCGCACGGACGCCGAAATGAGCCCGGCCACGGCCTCGGCGCGGAACGGGTAGATCTCGAACCGCAGCGACGGGAACGACGCCGCCACCGCGCGCCGCAGCAGCTCCGGCTCCGGGTCCCCCTCCGCGGCGAGGAAGTGGAAGAAGATGGACTCCGGGCAGGACGCGTGCTTGAGCAGCGAGTACACCGCCGCCATGGAGCCCCGCAGGTAGTGCGCGTCCAGCGTCATGGCGATGTGCACCAGGCCCGGGTCGCACACCCCCGCCCCCACCGCCGTGGCCGGGCAGCCTTCCCCGTTCCGGTACTCCGGAGCCTCCGCGAACCTCGGCAGCGCCCCCGCCGCGGCGGCACCCGAAGCCTCGACGGCCAAGAAGACCACCGTCGCCGCCACGGCAGCGGCCCACATCGCCTCGCCCGCGGCGCCGCCCCCCATGGACGCCGGTGACGACGGGTGTACCTCCTGGCGGCGAGTCCTTGGATTCTATCGTCTCGCAGTCGCAGCGGCCAGCCAGCCTGTGCTGCGCTGTCTCGCAGTCGCAGTGGTGGGGGAAGGGAGAGTGGATGGGTATGTAGGCCGCCGGAGTACTCCTAGGTGTAGCCGTGTGTGTACAAAAGCGGGTGGCGTTAGCGAAAAAAAGGGCGGTGGGGAAGGGGAGGGCGTCTCGTGCGTGTTTGGGGAAGCGCGTTGATTTTGGCCTGCTCTGTGTGTGGATGGGTTGGCTTTCCAGTTGTGCAGCTTGTGCGGTGTGGTGTTTGTTTTCAGCTTTTGGTGCCGATTGGAGTCTTGGTAGCTGTTGCAGGTTGCAGCATGATGTGAACAACAACATTTTGTACCGTTGTAGTACCTGCATTTGTGTTTAATCTAGTGTCAAGTGGTAAGATGGTCGTGGTAAGGTGCTTTAGTCTACGCTAACTTCAATAGTCATGACCGTAGATAGCTGGAGATGGTATACTTTTTTTTTTTAGCCTATGGATCCATTAGCCTAAACTGGTGATGCTCGATGTGTTTGGATGCTTGGTGTCTCAATTCTATACATGGTCGGTTTTATGGTTATGGTAATTTATTGTGTTTCTTTGTTATCATCCTGTCAGAATTCAACGGTAGGTTGGTCACATGGTTTTACTGACTTTCCGTTACCATTTATTTTGTTCTATATTTCGATGAGTTCACCTATACTTGAGAAACGTATGTGACTTACATTATATGTTGTAAAGGGTGCCGATCATCTCTTTCTATAATGAATGCTCACTTGTTCATGGACATACTAATGCATTCACAACATATATAGTACATAGTTATTAGTCAAGCAATAACACAAATGTCACATGTTTGTTTTTTTTCTAGTTAGAGATGGTCAGATATTACTACTTTCTCTGACTACAAGAGATAGTGTCACTTTCTCAGATCACAAATAAATATAAATCCACATGGTTTTTCTTAAATCACATTTTGGCCATAATATTTGAAACTATATAGATACAGATGACAACGCAAGTTTGTCATTGTTACTACATTCAACTTGCTATGAAAACTAGTATCATAATAAATAATACCTCTTCTATCTAAGATAATATCTTTATATATATTACTAGCTAAGTTGTCATATTGGAGACCATGTCAATGTATTAATATGCTTATATCCATGATTGGAGTAAGCATTTGTGGATAATAGATAGTGAACCAATATCCATGAAATGGCTGCAATCTTTAGATATAATGCTACTATCTCTTTTCTAGCCATTGTATGATGAGGCAATGCTCATCATTCCCTTTTGATAGTATTTATGTGTTTAGATGCTTTTATATATATTGTCGTGGTAAAACATTTTATTAGCTCTTATATACAGTCTATCATGTTCTTGACATCATCGGTGCAGAGTAATTTGATGGTCAATGGTAGTTTTATTTGTCTGTGTTACACTAGTATTCACTTGTTGTATGCTTTTTGGTAGCTTGGGTCACCGTTATGACTACATGTTACTTGTGCTACACAATTCAAAGGTGCTAGTAAGCTCTTTTTGTGGCATATGCCTATGTACTCGATGAGAATGCTCATGCATCTATAATAGTTAGATTATGTTTTTAGTCAAAGGTATATGCTTCATATTGAAAGTACACAAAAATGTATGTGTATCTAATGCTTGATAGATGTTGCATGATGTGATAAATGACATTTGTACCATTGTACTACCTTGTTGTTTTATCCTAGTCTCGTGTATATGATAGTTGTGGCAATGATGCTTAGGCCACGTTTAGTTCCTCTTCAAAATTCTAAATTTTCCGTCACATCAATTTTACGGCACATGCATGGAACATTAAATGTAGACAACATTTTTGCATGTTTGCACAATTTGCGTGTAAATCACGAGACGAATCTTTTGAGCCTACTTAGTTTATGATTGGACACTTATTACAAAAGATTCCACGCGTGCTACAGTGAAAATTTTATAAAAATTTTTGAACTAAAAAGACCCTTAATCTACATATAACTTCAACACCATGGTTTCAATTGTTAGAGATAATATTACTAATATTCGTATCTTTTTATCCATATGGTGAGGCAATATCTAGTTGTCCTCAATATTCATCCAAGTGTTTTATATCTCTAGGCCATGGCAAACCAATTTATCTATCATTATACTTTATTATGTAAGTTCATGGTATCATCATTTTGTCAACATTCATTGATCAAACAATGGTTCCTTTGGTCATGGTTGTACTATAACTTTATTTCTATCGGTATTCCTTGTTCATTTTGTTTTATATTGGAGTACCTAAGTCATCGTTTTGTTGAATATAACTTACATCGTGTTGGTCAACTCTTCCTCATCAAAGCATGCATATGTTGAGGTAACAAATAATTAAAGGAGAAATAAACCTCACAACATTTCTTGTAAAATAAAAATAAGAAGAGCAAATTGAATGGAACATCAAAAAAATAATAGTGGATAAGCAAATTAAGTAAACATTTTTGGGTAGTCCTAGTTGTTGAAAACCGTCAAATTTCTCTATGTGTGTTTACTCTAAGTTAAGGGCATGTTAAGACTTTAACATTCCTTTGTTTTTTTAAAAAACCATATGAATGGTATTCCTCTAATTTTTTTTTTGTGTGTACATTTGGACGTGACACATCTACATCGGTACACACCTAGCAATATTGAAGGTCTACACCCTTGCATACCATGGGCAAATGTTTCACACCCATTAACCCATGCGTGTGGATGCATGTTTTTGTTTTACTTAAAAATTGATTTCAGCTTATGCGAGTACACGTGACAAGTCTAGAACTCGAATTAGTGAGAGGAGGATATTATCTTTCTTATTCTAAACGTGTACAATTTGCCTACTTTTGTCACTTGATATGGGATTTCCCCGTCTTTTCCCAGTCTTTTATGTTGATTGCTTTCGAAAATCGGAGCACGAGAGTAATTGGTACGTGCACCACTTTGCCCTTTGTAGCGATTAAACAAACACTTGCTATCGGTGCTAGGGTAAGGGGCAGTTGGGAACATCATCGCATATGATTATATGAAATCTTGAGAGCACACACCTGATCCTGGCGAGACACATTATATACTACTACTACTATGGGAGTAGCAAGCAGCGGCAACTATTCCTACCAAAGTACTCCCTTCGTATCAGAATTAGATGATGTTTAGGACGGTCTCTAAAACATTACTTTGTCTTCATATTTCTACAAAAATACTTATTAAAAAGTGGCATACTTTTATAAAAGTATATTTAAAGACAAATCTATTTATATAGTTTTTATATTATTAAACATAATAATTTAAAAGTTATTCATGATTGTAATACCTCTGGTATTACAATTTAATTAATCTGCCATGTCATCATATTTAAATTTAAGCATCTGCATATGATTGTGCTTAGGGCCTAGAGTGATTTGATTTCAGCTAGTATTGATTGTGTAATTAAGTCCTTAATCAAAATCAAAAATAAAAATTAAAAAGAAATCAAATTAAACTCTAAAGTTGACCAAAAACTCCAATTCAAAATCTATAAGTAATCTGAGAAAAATGTCTTAATGAAAGTTGTAGAGCTTTTAAAATGGAACAACTTTTATTTTTGGATATTTTGAAGTTATATTATAAAAATTCAAATTAAACTCAAATTAGTTTGTTGATATTTAAATTTGAAACTTCAAATTTCAAAAATATTAAGAATCTTCAAAAACTTCCTAAATAGAAGTTGTCAAACTCACTGAGTAGAACAACTTTCATGTTTACCAATTTTCAAGTTATTGAGAAGAATCAAAAGTAATTTTAAAAATTCAGTTTGAAATTCAAAACCTAATTCTAACCCCTTTTGTAAAAATTCGAATTGGTGCAGAATTTGAACATGGTGTAAAAAGAAAAGATGTTCTAAATAAAATTTGGCACAACTTTTATTTTTGGAGCACCTACTGTAGCTGCACGATTTGGGAGAAATTTCAAATCTATAGCTGTTGACCCCTGTCTGCTACAGTACCGGGGGGCCCCCCCTCCCTGTTCCGGCCGCGTGGCCGCGCGTACGCGCGCGTGCCGCGCCGCACGCCGGCGATGTCCGGCCGGGGCATGGCCCCGTCGCCATCAAGCCACGACCGCCTGAGGGCCCCGGGACCCCTCCCGACCTTATCCCCGAGCTTCGACGGTTTAAAAGCGACGGCCGCGTCCGTTTCTTCCCACCCACTCCCGTTCGGTCGCCGGCCAAATTGCCGTCGCTCCGACCACCTCCACCTCTTCCCTCGTGCAGTAGTCCGATTAGGGTCTTTGCGCGTCTTCTGGACCGCTTGTGGTGGTAGTTTGTGGTCGGAGTGCGCCGCTCGTTCGTTTTTCTTCCTCCGCTCCGGCCGAACACCGCCGCGAGCGGCATCAACGCGGCTAACCCGTCCCGGTGAGCTCCCTCTCCGTTTCGGCTTGCGTTTTGTGCTCCTTTCAGTGTTGTGATGCTCATATTCCCGTGGGTTCCGTGTTTGGGGCTTTAGGTACCTCGGAACAGGACCTCGCCGTGGAACTCGCGCCGCCCCGTCAGCCTTCGTCGCCGTTCTCGCCTACCCGTACCGTCGTAGTACGAGTCTCCTAGCCAGACCAAACCGTGGTGAGCCCCTGAAGCCTTAACACGATTCATCTCGGTCGTTTATAGCTTGAGCTCACCGGCGTGTGGCTTGCCGCCGCCGCCGAGCCGCCATTGATCCCGACGAGCTCGCCGAAGGCGGTAGGGCGTAGGATGTGCTGGTAGAGTGGCCGGCTAGGGTCTAAGGGAGTCGTAGTGTCGTTAGGGTTCACCGTTGGGGTCGCCGGCGGCGAAGTCCGCGCCGTGCCGTTCACGCGCGCGCGGGAGCGTCCGACCGGAGGTCGGGGATGACCCTGACAGGGGTGGCCCGCCTGTCAGCGACCGAGAGAGAGAACGCGTGCGCTCGCGGGGCTGACGGCTGGGACCCCTCTGTCAGCGGCCGGTCCGGGGCGAGCACGCGGGCGAGTGCGCGAGCGCGTGCGGTTGGGCCGGTCTGCGCTGTTGGGCCAAGTTGGGCCGAATGGCCGTTTCCATTTTTCCGGTTGTTTTACAAAAGTTTTTTCATTTTTAATTAAAATGAATAGTGTTAGGTTTTAATCTTTTTGTGTGGATTAATCTACTGCACCATAAATTATGAAAATATTTCTACTTACTCTCTGTGATGTGTAGAATTTAATAAAAATATTAATTGCATGATTTGAGTGTTTTCTGTATTAATTAAAAATCAGCACATTAAATGATAAAAGGAACTTTGATGATTTTTAATAATTTCTGTGATATTTCAAAAATCATGAAATTTATTGTGCCACTGTTTGGTACTAAAATCTATCTGTTGGTGAAATTTGGCATCAAATGGGAATAGTTAAATATTTATTAAATTATATGTTGGTTTAAATGGTTAATAATAGGAATAGTAAATGGAATAATTAATGGATGGTGTGATTTTTGGATTGATTGAGATTCTAGGTCAATCACCTTTATGACCTAGGACATTGTGAATTAGAGTAATCATGGCTAGCCTATGGTAGGATCTTGATCACATGTGTGCATTACTTATTATTATTCTGTCATTTCATGTGCATCACATTCATACATTCATTCATTGTAAACGTGTAGTGATCGAGAATCCGGAGGTAAAGTCTGAGGGTCCATCTGAGGAGACTACTCAGGAAGTTGTGCAAGGATTTGATATTTGTGGTACTGACCCGGATCCGACACTCTACGCATTCCAAGGCAAGCCCCGGTGCATTTGTCCCTCCTTGCAAATTTTTAAAATGTTTATCATTTGAGTTAATCTATTGCATTAGGTTAATAGTAGTTGATTGACAACCACTTGATGCATTACCATCCTTGACCAATTATCAATACCTGAGAACCTGATTTAATTAAAACTATTGAAAAATGTTTAGTCATGCTTAATTATTAGATTTGCAAAAATGCTATTTTGAACTGTGATGATACAAATCAAATGAATCACTTTATGGGATTGATTATGTCCTTGTTGGTTGGCAGTGTTCCTACCTAGTTCATTGTCAACCACAGGGATGAGTTGTTCCGTTTGGTCGACCATCTGTTGGGTTAGAGTCCCAACGATCCTCGCCATCGGAAAGGGATGTGAAAACCGGGTAGTTACCAGTGTACTTGGGTTAGAGTCCCAATGCATGGTTTCTAACGGAAAAATATTAGGGACCGTTCGTTGTCAGGCCTGCTGTGATCAAGACTTTGCAACTAGCCACATACTACGAAAAGCCTCTGACTCCGGTGGCTCTACTGCTGGAACCGACAACCACGCACTGGGAGTGGAGAGATGGCGAGAGTAGCGTGTACCCTCGTGGTCGTCGTGCCTGGAGACGAGAGGAGTACTGTGCTCTCGGGTGGCGCAGGACCGGATCCAGGGTATGAAAAACCGTGGTAGGCGGGGTTGGCGTATGTAAGCTTAAGTGCTACATACGCAGTGTGGATAGGGATCTCCAGCTGGGTATTAATCGATTCGAATCGTCGTTGCTCCTCGGTTATGGAGACTTGATCCTCACCCCTACATCGGAAAGTGGTTCGGAATTAGGATTATTTTTGAATGAATTAAGCAAATGAGAGAATGTTGATATATGAGAAAGAACTTGGAGAAATGGCTAATGATGAATAGTATTATTGAAATAAAATATTGAGATAAGACTAGTAATGCTTTTCCGCAAAACTCTTGAACTCTTGTTAAAGCCTTACCTTGACTTCCCCTCAGCCTGCATTCCTGAGTCTAATCTTACACTTTTAGTCGGGTAAGTCTTGCGGAGTATCCCATGTACTCAGGGTTTGTTAACCCCGTTGCAGGAAGGCAGCAGGAGACCGAAGTTTGTCTCGCCCCGTGCTGCGTCACCATCGTCCAGGAGAGTGAAGAAGATTAAGGTTAAACCCTTGGGCAGGGTTTGTGTAATATTAAACTATCTGTCGTACTGTTGATCCAAACACTACTGCTACTCGTTTAAATTTATGGTCTGTAATGACTGCACTTAATTTTATTTAAACACTGGTCTGTAATATTAAGTACTATTTACTCTTCCGTAAATTCTACTCTGATGTATTTTGTTATGAAATGTTATAACTCTGTAATGGCTTCGCAATGGGATCCTGTCGAAAATAACGGGTGCTTATGTAGCCCGGCAGAGCCCACCTAGGTCACATGGGACACGGGCCCGGCTGTCAGATGTCATTAGTGACGTTGACAGGTGCCTGTGGGCCACGTGATTTAGGCGGTTCTGTTACAATGATTTATATTCCCAATGTTTGACTAAAATCTTTTCAAAACGTTATCTAATTTCGATACGGAGAAAGTATTATTGTATTATTTGGGTGTTTAGATACACTCAGTTGGAAGTTGAAAGTACTATAATAGTGTTCTATTTTTTTATAATAAGTGTCTAATCATGACTTAAATAGGCTTAAAAGATTTGTGAGATAACCTTTTGTCAAACTGTTAAATTAGTTTCATTTTTCATCTACATTTAATGTTTTATAGTCTAAAAATTGATTTGACCAATTTGTTTGGGAGTTAGAAAAAAATCTAAACGGAGTATCATCCGACCAATTGAGAGTAGTCCAATCATCCAGTCATGTGCTACACTAGCTACACTTCATCTGAAATTCTGAATGATCCTATTGCTGCGAGCAGGATGCACCGAAGTTGAATATACAATACGAGTAGACACATGGCATTTTCTATATAGCAACACTCCTAATCTCCCATTCATATTAATATAGTTTTCGATGTATAACAGGGACACTGGCGCCTCCAACGGCTAGCTACGAGGATCGTTAATGACAAAGAGAGGACGAAGGATGAGAAAATTATCGTTTATTCAATGACAAGGACAGGATAAAGGATGAGAGAAATTTTCGGTGCTAGCGACTTCCTCGTCTGCAGCTGCTTTGAGTTCGGAGATAAAAAAAATTATGTGCAGGATCCATATGCCCTGAAATGGCCGGATACCAGATTACTGTTTGTTCCGGTGGAAACCAAAGGGTATTGCTGTCCGCTCGGCATCTCGGATGCTAGGGCCAAGTGATGAGATCGTAACCTTGGCGCGGTGTTTGGAGAGGAATGGCGATTGAGATTTAAAAAAATCTTTTATAGAGGTATTATTGTATTTTAGTTATTTATTTTTTATGTCTCATTTAATTTTGATTATTTATCCTTATCTCTATTTCATCACTCATTTTCCGGCTAGATTCTTATACTTGTTCATCTGAGTCATCCCGGTCCCTAGACTTGCAAATCATCCGTTAGTTGTGTTATCCCAGTTCCTAAATTTGTTTGGCTATGTTAGTTGTGTTATCCCAGTTCCTAAATTTGTTTGGCTATGTCATCTGGAGCTAAACAAGGCGATCTAAAAACTTGACATAAAAATAATTCATAACTTTTTTATATGAACTCGAATAGAGAAAGTCTTTATATCAAGATTATAGCCCTCGACGTCATTTATAACTTTGTAGTTGAAAAGTTTTTTTATTTGATGTTGTTTAGTATCCCAAAATATTACTATAATTTTATATATTTTGAAAATTAAAAATTTTAAAATATATTTTGGGACCCTAAACAACTTTAGTCCAAAAACTTTTAAACTAGGCTACAATTTTGATATAAAGTTTGTCTTCATTCGAGTTGATACGAAATAGTTATGCATTATTTTTTATATCAAGTTTTTAGTTTTTAGATTGTCATGTTTGTTATTTTTTATATCAAGTTTTTAGTTTTTAGATTGTCATGTTTGAACCCACGTGACATAGACAAATAAGTTTAGGGATTGAGATTACATAAATGAACAAGTTTGAGATTTAAACCGGTGATTTGTAAGTTTAAGGACTGATATAACCTAGATAAACGAGTTTGAGGATCTAGATAATCCATTCCAGAGTTTAGAAGCTGGAGCATTTCTCTGTTTAGATTCACTGCAAATTGCAATTGCAACTAATCATATTAACGGTGCGGCACGTGCATGGAGCATTAAATGTAGACTAAATTATTGCATGTTTATACCTTTTGCATTTACATCACGAGACGAATCTTTTAAATCTACTTGGATCATGATTGGACAAAAGTTGTCAAATAGGAGTATAAACGAACGTGTTACAGTGCAGAATTACAACTGCAGCAGGGATCTAAAGCTTTGTTCGCTGAAGCTAAAAACCGCTGAAAATAAATGCTGATGCTGATTTTTTGTGAGAAAAAAATATTGTAAAAGGGTTGAAAAATAAACGTTTTTAAGGTTTAGCGAAGAAGCCTAAACCAATCTGAGGCCGAGTGGCGCAGCAACTTTTGCAGCAGGGGCCAGAGCCGCAGAACAACTGTTGGTGTCAGGCAAAAAGGCGCTGACGGATCAATGCTGGTGCTGGACCGTCGGAATCCAATGGGCAATAGCGCGCTGTAGCGTCCCGTTCCCGTTCCAGCTCCACCACCAATCCACCAAGACCGAAACACACGCCACGGCGTCGCGGGCCCCGTGCGGAAGCGGCAGCTGGCAGCTGGCAGGTCGCGGGCTTGCGTCGGACCAGAAGCAGGAGCAGCTGGACCTGCACGTGGCGCGCGCGTGGTACCGCGTGAGCCGATGTGCTTGTGCGTGCTAGACTGTACGGAATGTCGGGGGGTAGAGAAAAGGAGCAGGGATACTACTCCTATTTATCCGAGTATTTTAACTCGGTGGATGGAATCATGGAAGTGACAAGGCCCCCTAGAATGCAAAAAATTCTACTATATTAATTTTTAGACACACATGTCTGAAACAGTAAATATTAATAAAAATTAAAACTAATTTGACAGTTTCATAAAATATTGTGCGACAAATCTTTTAAGCCTACTTAGAGTATAATTAGATACTTAAAAGTTAATACGTTGATACAGTAACTCATTTTGCAAAATAAGTAAATCTAAACAGGCCTTATAAACCTACTACTCCGTACCTCCGTTTCTAAACAACCTTTTTTTTCAGCTATAAATTTTAATAAACTTATAGAAAATATGTGCAATATTTGCTACATAAATTTACTATGGATAATATTAATTGTGTACCAAAAATATTAACATTTTTAATATAAAATTTGTCAAAGTTATTTCTTAAGAAGCTAAGACAACAGTAATTTATGGAGGGAAGAAGTAGTAGGGGCTGTTTAGTTCCCAACATTTGATTCTCTCTCCTCATCACATCGATTGTACTTTCTGTCTGTATGGAACACTAAATGAAGTAGCAGCTGTTGTATGTTCCTACTTTTTGCGATGCTAGCTCGAGATGAATCTTTTAAGTTTACTTGGGCAATAATTAGACAAAAGTTGTTAAATACAAATAAAAATGATACAGTGTACATTTTATCACCTTTTTGGCGGCCGTAAATACGAAAGACAGAGACAATAATAGTTCTATTATGTTGTGAGGGTGGTAGACATCCTAAAAACATAGTACACCTCCTTTTGTAAAAAAAAAAATCATTCTCACTTCTCGAAGCATCACAGGTTTTTTACTTTAACCAAATATATAGAAAAATACTAATAGTAATACATAATTAGTATTATTATATAGACCATTGAATATATTTTTTATAACATAAACCTATTTAAAATGTAGTTAATATTTTCTATAAAACTAATGAAACTGAAAAAAAGTTATGGATAGAGGCAATTCTAGGCGAGTCTAATTCTAGGTGAACTCATGGTTAGAGTGTTTAAAGTTTTGACTAAATACGTAGATAAAAATATTAACGTTTATAACACCAAATAAGTATGATATGAAAATATATCTCGTGACTATTCTAATGATACTTTGTATGAATATTTTTCTGTTTACTAGTTAGCCAAATTTAAGATACTTTAACTTGGTACCGTGAGAGAGTTGTACTGTGAACAGAGAGAGTAACTCACTGTATGAGTAAGTCGTTCAATTAGAACGTAGGTAGGTGATTACTATTTAATTTGTCACAGTTTATAAGTTTGGATGTTTTTAATCCTAAATTTGGCCTATCGTCTTATTCAAAAAATTTGTGAAAAAGAGTTAAATTTAAATTATTTTTAAAGAATTTTCATTAATAAAACAAGTCATAAAAATGTTATTTTGCATAATTTTTTGAATAAAACAAGTGGTCAAATTTAGAGAAAAAATAAACAATTTATATATTGAAACGGAGTAATCCATGGGATAACTTATCAGCCGAACATAATTCGACCTCCGGTTGGCTAGGCGGCCGTGTGCAATCTTCGGCGGTCGGAGAAATGTCGCTTTCGCACGCGAAAAGCTGTCGTTCTAAAGGTTGTTCTAGAACGTTTATCCTCGGACACAAAAGCAGCCTGCCTTGAGCAGTCAGCACGTGGCGCGCCGCGGCTGCGCGCGCAGGTGCTGTGCAATGCAAGCAAATCGACGGGCGGAGGATGGTGCCGTGTTGGGACTTTGGGGGCGCGTCTACTCGCTTACACCTTTCAGGATAGTATAGAGGGGGTCTGGTCCGAGTCACCGGGTCTCGGCCGGCGGAAGGAGACCGTCATGTGTTTTGACGCGTGTTTGTGTTTCTAGCGGTCTCCGCTCGCAGTCGCAGCATGGACGCATGGTACTCGGCGGCTTGGAGAAACCGAGCGGGGCCAAAGCCGCCCCGGCGCCCCGACACGCGGCGCCTCTCAAGCATACTTGTAAATTCCATTTCGGTACCGGTCGGAATGGCCGGAATGTCCCGTTCCGGTGCCCAAACCGGCGTAGAAGGGCTGCAATCCCGTACCGAGTCAAATACCGGTCAATAACGGTCAATACCGGCCATTCCGGTCAATTCCGGCCGAAACGTCTGTTCCACCCATTCCGGTACCGGACTAAAATCAAGTGACGAAACACTTTTTCCATGTGTGAGTTATGGAGTTTAGAAAAAATATGTGAGTTTAGAAAAAATGTCAGTGTGATGAAGCGTAACTATGCCATAAGTATATATTTATATGATTATTTATGTATATGTATATTTATATATTTTTAATATAATAAAGTCCGGAATGGTACACCGGTATCGGTCGGTACCGGAATGTTCTATTCTAAGAGTAAAAACGGAACGGCCTTCGGAATGAAATTTACAAGTATGCTCTCAAGTCATCGTCCGCTGAGCACACGCACAGTGACGTCCCATGCGGCCATGCCCCATTCACGCCCCGGCCGGCCGCGCCACGGCAACGGCATCCTGTCCGTCCGATTATTCCTATGAGCCGTGTGCTGACAGCGACACGGGCATGTTCGTGTTGGACCACACCCTGCCGCTGTGGGCTGGATCTGTAAGCCCCTAGTAGGGCTCTAGAGTGTGAACGATATACTGCACGGACGCCGTAGATGATCTACTCCCTCCGTTTTTAAGTAACTTACTTTCTTTTACTTTTGAACTTTGAACTTCATGTTTAACCATTCATCTTATTTAAAAATTTTATATAAATTTTATTTATTTTGTTATAGTTTAATCTATTATTAGAGATACTACACTAATGATTTATTTACTTTATTATTTATTTAAATTTTTTAAATAAGACGAACGTCAAACATGAAATTTAAAAGTCAAAAGAAAGTAAGTTACTTTGAGCCTGACGAAGTGCATGAGGGAGATCGATCCGGACGGCGGCGGATGCTAGTGCAGTCCGACAACGGCTAATTCCAGCGCCACGCTGCGTGTGTTTATTAGTATATCTTTAATTAAGATCCTGCTCACTTCCTCTGTCTCAAATAAGTTACCTTTTTTTTATTTTTGGACTTCATGTTTGACTCCAAATAAATTATTTTATTCAAAAAATTTATATAAATATTATTTGTTTTGTTATAACATAGTATATCATTAGAGATACTTTACTAATAATTTATTTATTTTATTATTTGCATAAAATTTTTGGATAAAACAAATAAAGTCTAAAAGTAAAAAAAATTAACTTATTTAGAGACGGAAAGAGTAGGTTTCATAGACGCTGGGGAATGAATTGGTTAACTCTCGTGTGCAGGCCGCAGGAGGTGGTTAGCCCCATGGAATTAAACTGCGGATTGCGGATTAGACTGCGGCGCGGACCGCACGCTGCTCCGATCTCGATTTTTTTTTTCCTTTTTTATGAGAAAGCAGTACAAGCTCTTTATCTACCCCGTTATTCCTCATTAAGTACACAAGGTCGATTTTTTTTTTTAGGAGGACGTACAAGGTCGACTGCATAGCGCGCGTGGAAAGATGGAAATTCGTTGCATTTTAGAAGTGAATCGAACCTAGTCTAGCAAATAACACGGCCCAGTGCATACAACTGGGCTATGGCCGGGCAGGAGATGGGTACTAAGTTTATCACGGGCCCATCTGGTTTCTTCCATCACTGAACGACTGCTTTTCACCAGCCAAGAATGTTGAGACTTCGTCATTACGTGGGGGAACTGTTCAGTGAAAGGGGATCTGTGCAAGTGTAACAGTAGAGCAGAAGATGAAACTTCAGCATGATTTTGACATGGGCACCTGAAAGTTTCAGCTGCACATTATCATAGCTCAACGAGCAGAGGAAATAATAACCCGGGGGTCCATAACCACAAGTGAGGAAACTACTGCCGTGGAGTGTGATGCGGAAACCGAACCCAGCAGTTGATGCATCAATATACACATACGAACAAACTTTCGTATACTACCAGATAAAGAAATGCATGGCAACAGAGGATCCCTTCGCCTGTACCAGTAGTGTAGCTGCTCTTGTTTGCCAGCCTATGGAAGAACGGTCCTCACCACCTTCCTGTCTACTCCAAAGGACTGCATCACGGGAAAGATCATTAGTTAGCACAGAACGCCCACTTCGGAATGTTACTGTACATCATGTTCTCACATCACCCTGCAAATTAACCTACAACAAGCAGTTTCAGTAGACAGAAAGTACAGTAGGCTATTTGTTTATACCGATGGAGGCAAATAATATAAGCAACAGTTTTTGAGTTGAAGTTCAATTTGTGTTGCGCTGCAAGTTGGCTTTTGTACTTCAAAAAGGGCATCAGCAAATCCTCAGAAAAGACTGTGTCCATGAATCATAGGAATTGGCATGGAGAACTACTGAAGCACCAATCTTGATTCTTGAATGAACTATAAGCCCTTAACATCTGTACTTACCTCCAAACCGCAGTCATTAACATAAACATTCGTGAAGAGCTCAGATGGATCAGGCATTGGGCTCTCCTGCGTATAAAAAAAAATTCAATGAACTCATAAGCAAAATTAGTCTGAATAAGCTACGGACATACATATACAAAACATATTGACTGAGACTCGGACCTTTGCTTTGGCAATGGCATCGTCAACTTGCTTCCTCATCTCCTTTTCCATGTCCTAGCAGAAAAGAAGAGATTGCCTTAAGGGATTTAAGAGAGCAATTAAAATTCTCTTCTATCTGCCAAGTAAAGGATGTTCAAGGCCATGCGCTTCTGTCATACATTTGTACTCTTAATAGCAATCTAAACAATACCTTTAGCTCCTGAGTCGTTGCAAATTCATGGGCCAATATGAGCTTCCTAACCCTTTCAATTGGATCACGCTCCTGTGTACCATAATTTCATAGACAGATAAATCATTCAGAATAATGTCCATCCCCTGAGGAGCACATTTTTCAAGTGGCAAGCCAACTGCCATCCTAACCTGCCTTATCCCAGCAATCTCATTCCTAGTGCGGTAGGTGCTACCTGGATCTGACATAGAGTGCCCATGGTATCTATAGGTGTCCATCTCAAGGATCTAAAATATGAAACGAATAGAACCATGGTGATCAGCATCTTTTAAGAAGAAAAGTCTAAAATCACAAAATATATGTCAATGTCTCCATGTGAACTGAAAGGAAGGAAGGATTTTGCATATAAAGTGTGGATGTATTGCATTGCATCTGGTGGTTTAAACAGAGTACAAGACCATACAAGAGTATGGAGTTAGGGATGTACAGTAAATACTTACAAGAAAAACTAAAGCCGTACTAACTGCTAAGACCTAGGCTGTAGATTAGCATAAGTTTTTTTTTTTTTCAAATACTAATGCTCCCAGGATAATTTCATCCACTATAATGAACAGGTTGCAGACCCTCAAATCAGAACTAGGAGTAATGCCAGTGAGAAATATACAGAGTAGAGAGACAGAAATGGTGGCAAAACATGTTTCTAGGTGTAAGTAGTCCACACTCTGCACTGACTATCTTACACAAAGTATTGCATTCTAGAATTGCTTGTTGAATAGAACATGATGATAAGCAAAGGTGCAAAACAAAAAGAAAAAACGTATACAGTAACATATGACAGCAAAGAAAACCCAATTGACAAGAATTGAACTCAAGATATTTCATTCAAAAAAAGAATTAAACTAAAGATAAAAAGAGTAAAAGCAAATAAACCACTTGACATCCAGTTGAAATGTTGCGACATAAACACTGAAGTTGCTCCGAAAAAACACTGAAGTTGAAATCGAGTAGTAGTATTCTAGAGTACATCTGATTGCATATCATCATAAGAAAATAGCTGCATCAAACATAATATTTCAACATTTTGGAAGCAAGACTGTATTCAGGAAAGCAGAGGGGCAAACAAATGTGAGGCAGCCGTCAGAAAGATATTTTGTATCTGCTTGTAGCTTAGTAAATCTTTCCAGTTTAGTAGTAACATCTTCTGGTTTAACCCCATATGTCATGGATTATGTGCTTTAAGATACGCATGCATTCATGTAATTAAAATGATAGAAATCAGAATTATTTCTTAAGTACTTACAATTGGGCCATTTTCAAGGACATGTTCTTTGGCAAATTTGCAAGCTTGCTTCACAGCAAGAACATCCATTCCATCGACCTGCACCAAACACAAGGTACCATTCCAGTGCCAAGCATTAACTAGATTGCAGATACGAAAGCCAAAACCAATATCCTCTTATGCATATTTTGCTGAACCAGGGGGATTCCAAAAAGGAGTTCAATTTTGACATGCTAAAATAAATTAAACGATCAAGCCCTAGAATATGCAAAGATCATATAGTAATATTAGTCCATCAAAAACTAATGGACCCTTTGTTTCAGTTTCAGCATACAATTTGAGATCAGAACAGAGCAAGCCGTATAACAGCCAAATAATTCAACACTGAACTCCGGCGCAGCCAAATTTTGCGTTTACAAAACTAATCAATTACTATCCACTTACGGAGTACAATCAGAAACAAGCAAATAAAGAGACCAGCACCCCCCCCCCCCCCCCAAAAAAAAAAAAAGAACTACTATTTACCTTTAACCCTGGCACATAATCCCCGCGCTTGTAGTAAGCCGGGCTCTTGGAGGCTCTCCACTCTGCCGTCCCCATCCCATCTGCATAAACCAGACACTCGAACGATGTCGGAATCACACGGTCGAAACAGTACTAATTTTACAGCACGACCAACCGACGAGGCACATGGTAACTTCCAGAAGAACTCACAGTGGTTGTTCTCGCAGACCAATACGACAGGCAGCTTCCAGAGCGCGGCCATGTTGAGCGCCTCGAAAAGCTGGCCCTGGTTGGCGGCGCCGTCGCCGTAGAGGTCAAAGGTGACGGTGCCTTCCTTCCTGTACCTCTGCGCGAAGGCGATGCCGCAGCCAAGCGGGACCTGCGCGCCGACGATGCCGTGGCCGCCGAAGAAGTTGGCGTCGCGCTTGTACAGGTGCATGGACCCGCCTTTGCCCCTGGAGCAGCCGTCGCGGCGGCCCATGAGCTCGGCGAAGGCGGCGACGGGGGACCCGCCGCGGGCCAGGTAGGCGCAGTGGTCGCGGTAGGCGGTGATGATGGCGTCGGCGCGGGTGGTGGCGGCCTCCATGCCCACGGCGACCGCCTCCTGGCCGTCGTAGAGGTGGCAGAAGCCCCGGATGAGCTTCGCCTTGTAGAGCGAGTCCGCCGCGATCTCGAAGCGCCGCATCAGCGACATGTCGCGGAAGAAGGTCAGCAGCTCCCGCGCCGTGGTGGACACATCCCGCGGCGGTGGCTCCACGATGTGCGACGTGAACGGCACCGACGTCTCCACCGTGATCGCCGCGTCCGTCGACTCGGAGACCCCGCGCCGGCCGGCGAGCAGGGGTAGCGGCAGCGGCGACACGCGCGGGCTGCTGGCGGCGGCGGAGGTGAGGCGGCGGAGAATTGTGGCCGCGGCCATGGCGTTGGCTGGCGTGCAGGGTGGCGGGAACGCGCGCGGCAGAGCTGAGACTGGTGTGCTTCGTGTTGGTTGGGGAGGAGGAGGAGGAGGCCGCCGGCCGCCTGCCTGGAACGGGAACTGGGCGGGGCGGGGCGGGGCGAGGGACGCGAGGTGCAACGTGTAGAGGTGTCGAGCGAGCGCTGGCGTCCGTCGCTTGTGGGCCTTGTGCCGCGTGGTGCGGACTGCGGACGTGGCGTGGCGTCGCGCGACGGAGAGCAGCCGGGATCGCGCCGTGTCAAACACAGGGAGTGATGTGAGCTCGACTTCCCAACAGAAAATCCTACAGGTAGCCAACAATTCTGAGGACAGCCGCCGGTGATCGCTTTTGGCCTGTCGATGACCTTGGTAGTACTGCACAGTGGACGAATCTGCCGCGGCCCGCGGATCTTTCGAGTTCGAAGAAGAAGCGAGTACTCGTGAGTCGCCAACCTTTTTACTAAACAAAGCAGCCGAAGGACACAGGTGGCTCGCCGGTAAAGCGACCTGGGAGACGAAGGGGGACACACGGTGATCTTCTGTTGGCCCCCAGCCAGAGTCGTTTTGAGCGCATGGACACCTGTCCCTGTTCTTGAACCAATCTCGCGGTGACAGGCATCTCCCCAGCGGCCGGTTGGCCTTTTTTTTCCAACACAAAGCTCAGCCGGTTCCTTCGAATCAGCATTTCTTTTCAACGTCAAACAAATCAACACAAAGTAGAAACGAGAGAAGCTTAAGGCCCTCCATAGCACATGCTTAAAGTGATGCTTAAGCAAGTGAAAACACCGGAGCATCCCTCTTCGTGTCGTGTTGGGTGATGCTAATAAAACCTGAGAGCAGCACAAGTTCCAGCGCGGCCGGAGGGGGAGGACTAGTGATGCCTTGTTTTAAAACATTGCAGCTTTCTAAGGCAGCATTATGGTGTTATATTATGCCCTGTTTAGACCCACTACAAATTACAATTGCAACTAATCACATCAACATTGCGGTACATGCATGGAGCATTAAATGTAGACGAAATATTTGTATATTTGTACTTTTTATATGTACATCACGAGACGAATTTTTTAAGCCTATTTGGGCCATGATTAGACAAAAGTTGTCAAATACAAACGAACGTGTTACAGTGCAGAATTGCAACTGCAACTGAGATCTAAACACAGCCTTAAATCTGCACATTTTGCATAAAACAAACAGAAAAAAGAAGAAAATTATTTTATCACCATGAAACAAATCGACGTCGTTTCCCATAGGTTGGAACTCGTGTGAAATATGCACTGAGGAAGGGGGTCCTTTGTTCCATAAGCATTGGGCTCCACCGCGCGTGGGCGTAGAAGCAAGACGCCGCGCCGGGCTCCGCTGCTGCAAGCAGGCCGCCAGGCACGGCGGGGCTCCACCACCGTGAGCTCTGCCACAGCGAGCATGCCGCCGGGCGCGGGCGAGCTCCATTGGCGGCGAGCGCAGGCACTGCCGACCGTGAGCTCCACCGGCGGCGGGCGCGAGCGCGCAAGCTCCTCCAGTCGCCGTGCTCGCCGATGTGCAACCGCTGTCGGCCTCTGTATTTTCATTGCGGACCTTCACGGAGATTCTTGGATGGCCGCGGCGCACAGACGAGGAAGAAAGGGAAGAGAATTGTGGGGCCCAAGAGAGGATAAATAATCTATGAAACCGTGCTATGAAATTGTACATTGAGAGATCTATTTCATTTAAAAATTTTAAGTTTTAAAAATTTAGAGGTGAAATCTTGTATTGAGAGTAATCTAAGATTAGATGCATATCCTTGTGGAATCTTTTTTTTATTCACTCCCTACTATGGAGGTATAAGGTCAACTCCAATGACATGTCAAACGAGCTTTTGGGTGTAATGTAGTAGAAGTAATTGTCAAATCAGTCTAATGAGTAATGAAGGATAGAGCACATTTATTTAAAGTAATTTATAGGAATATATGCCAATGGATACAAAAGAAATATGGTTTTTATATAATGTACCTATATGCTTCTGTTATGAATACAAGGCCTGCACCAAATGTCAACAAAGGCCCAGGAGAGAAGAGGAAGTAGAAGCCCAATCCAAGGGTCTACGGCCCAGAGTGGCGCAAGTACTTCAAGCCCAGTTACAGTTGCAGTTGCAGCTGGTGAATTGCTGTTGGGAACAGCGGTAATCTATAAAGATCTATAATCCTGGTGAACTGCACTGTTCATTGTCCTGTTCATCATCCACTTTTCCCCTTACAAAGTCCTATTCATCCACAGTGCATTTGCCTCAACCATCCGATCCCAGCACCCAGGAATCCCATGGTCGCCACATCCAACATCCAGAACCTCCTCCCATCGTCCATCACTCATACATCCACCGTCCACTGAACAGGATGCAAAAAAAATCCCCATCCATCCACACCCTTCTTCCCGCCGGCGCTGTGACGGTCTCACCACCGCAGAGCGCCGCCTCGAACCACTCCTCCGGCTTCCCCTCCTGATCCATATCACTCCCGGCGAAGTTGCGGCCACCGAGCGTCGACCCACAATCCACCTCCGGTGAGGCCGCGCCGCCGCCGCCGCGGAGGGGTACCGCACCGCAACCGGACCTCACTGCTGACGCCGTGTTGACGGTGGATAACGTCAACTTTTATTAGAACTTTAGACATGAAAGGACACATGAATACACAATAGTCTAGGGTTTTAACTGACAATTTCCATGAGTTTTGAATGTTCTGTATTTTCCAGGGGCTATTCCAGAAAAGCGTAAAAGAGGGATTAAAGTGCGTAAAAGACACGAAACTTAACCGCGAAGGAAACATCGTCATCGGAACTCTAGAAGGCTCTGAAACACAACCGAGCAACCGGGGCCCAAGACCCCACAAAGTGGGGCCGGCCGGCCCTAGGGTCGGGCCGGCCGGCGCCCCCCTAGGGTTTCGGCTCCCGCCTTCTGGAGTCTTCTTCCACCGCCTCCCACGATGCATCTCGGCCCTTGGTTAAGTCGGTTTGATCCAACGGTGCATATTCATCCCACCGGGTTATAAATAAAGGGGCAGACCCCCCTGGAGGCATCCCTATTTCTGAGCTTCAATTCAATATCTCCAGTTAGGGTTAGATGTAGCAATTAGGAGAGACTAGTTCTTCTAGATCTAGTCTTGTTTAGAGAAGTAGAGAGATAGCGTAGAGGAGTAGAGTTCTGGAGGAGTTCCGGCCTGTCGGCGCTTCGTCGTAGCTATATTCTTCTCGATTCAGCTCCCTCGCCCGGAGCTACGTTCTGAGGTACTTTTGTATTCAACTTCTAATTTAAGTAAGCATTTGCTCTTATTCGTTCTTAAGTTTACAACTCATATTGAGTACTTTGATCTTGGTAATTGCTTGATTGAAGTAGTATTTCATAGTGTGGGCGTGGTGCCTAGGCTAGGTTTACTTGTGAATGTCCCCTGATTGGCCGGATAATGGTAGTTCGCGTAGGTGACAGCGACGTTGATTCCTCTGTAGTCCACTTCCCGTTGATAGGATCGATAGGTGTATAAGTGTTTGGTAGGAGGGAACTCTGATTTTCACTCTTATTCATTTCACTGCCCAATTAGAACGGTATTCTATAAAGCTTATCGGTTATTGGAACTAGATAGTCAATAGCTATCTCCTCTTTCTTGATATTATCTAGTCTAATTGTAGGGCTAAGTTCATCGGCTTGGTCATTAGCACCTACTGTTCCTTGTGGATTCGATATTTAAAACCTCCGGGTGAAATGTGACGGCGGTATATTATCTGTGCGCTTGTGGATAATCTGAATACAATCTTATTTAATAGAGTGCAGTTAATTTATACCAACAAGCATTTCTGGCGCTGTTGCCGGGGAACGGTTTGCTGATTTTGACTGAATTTAGCTTAATCTTGTATTATACTTTTATCTTTTCTATTTTATCCCTACCTTTTCATCATTTTATGTTCATCTTCATGGATGCTTTAAATTCCACGTCTATCTATCTATTTGGCATGCGCAAAAGCTTCGGGCCACCAAAATCTGTAGAGCCTATCATAACACCTGGGTATGAGCTGTACCCATGTCTATTTAATATGATTCGGGATAAACCCTTCTCGGGAGAAGGTAACGAAAATCCATACTTACACCTACGAGAGTTCGAGCAGACATGTGCATGCTTGCACATTGCTAGCATGTCTGATAAAACTTTAAGGTGGAAGCTTTTTCCGTTCTCTTTGACCGGAAGAGCTAAACGTTGGTATAAACGAGCCGTAGGAAGTATGCAAGCGAATTGGAAAACTTTGTGCTCTGAATTCTGTTTATATTTCTTTCCATCCATAAAGTAGTTAACCTTCGAAAAGAGGTTCTAACTTTTAGGCAACTAGAACAAGAATCTCTCAGTACATGATGGGATCGTTTTAATGAACTTGTTACATCTGGCCCTGACCTTGGTTTTCCAGACCCTGTGCTTATTCAACATTTCTATTTGGGTCTTACCAAGAACTCTAGATAATCTCTTGATTTATTCTCTGGAGGAGCCTTTCCTTATTTGCCTATAAGTAAAGCAAGAGCCATGATCGACAAGGTCGCTCTAGCTAATTCCGAGCTCCACGAGGAAGAGAAGAAATCATCTTCCGAATTAGAAGAGAAAGTTTTGGTAGCTAAAACACAACTACTCCAATCCCAAGATTTAGCTGTCAATTCTATACCATCGAAACCCCACTTTGATGATTTAGACTTCCAATTAAATAAGATGCTTATCAATCAATGTACATCAGATCTTCTCGGAAGAGCATCTTGGAAAATGTGTTGTCAACTTCCTTTCCCCCCTTAAAGACATTGGGAAGAATGCAAGGATGGCATGTCTAGTGATGCCATAGAAGGAGAGCCAAGCCACTTAGTAATCAATCATATCTTCTCCCCTTCTATGCCCACATTAAATGTCTCATATGAAACCATATCTAAACCCATCCTTGACCCCGATGATCCTTCTTCTGCTCTCTCTCTCCTAAGTCTCATAATGACCCTAGGATCCCATTAAGACATCTCAAGAATAGGAGTCATGAAGATTTTTGGAATGACCAAGAAGAGCTATGACAATGGCAAGAATACATAGAACATACTAGAAACACATACGCTATTGTCAAACAATGGATGGAAGAGGATGAAGCCTTAGTACTAGCATCTAAACTTGGTCTAAATTCAAATGGTGAGCTTAAATCAATTTCTATAGTAAACATAACTCATCCAAGTTTAGAGAAATCCTTAGACGAGACCAAACTTAGAGACACCAATCTATGGGAAATTCTATAAAATAAAATATCCAATGAATGTCGTAGACATGAAATAGTAGAGACAAACTTGTTGCCTATAGACATCCATGAAGAAACACCCTTGGAGTTTGAAAAGGGAGATCATATCGATGAGCATGGGAATTACTTCATTAACACCTCATCGAATCCATGCTCATATGAGAAATCTTGTGGATCAATTGGTCTCTCTAACATTATCACACACGAGATCTTCAACCCCCTCATTCTACCTGCTCATAAATTTTTCCAAAGGGTGGTTGTAGATGCATATATTTATCATAAATATTGTAGATTTCCTTCTAATCTTTATATAGGTGCACAAAGACTGGTGTTCTAGTGGAAACCACCCTATGAACTTAAAGCACAATAATTAGAAGGTTTCTCAAGAATGACTTTGTGTCCCAAAATAACCACTCTTGAAAAATGAATTGAGCTTGCACCTTTAATTTTACTATAATGCCCTTTTGAATTGAGCATAGAATTAAAATTATAAAAATATTCCCTCGGGTATTTTTTTCACTAACCATTTCAAGTTTGAAGTAGAAGAGTAACAACGCAAGGTATGTCCAACCAATCATCATGCAATATTGAATTATATCCATCCAAGCTTAACTTTGCTTTGCAAAATTCAAGCTTAGGGGAATGGGCTCAATTAGAAAATCTTATGTTGCTAGTATTGGTTGTCTCTACCTTTCTAATCCATATTCGATTGTTCGCCTTTTCGTCTCTAAATGAATAAATCTCTATAAGTGCTTTCATGTCACCTTTATTTGCCATAGTAAGATTTGGTTTGGAAGTACTGCAAATACTTCCATTGGCATTTAAATTAAGCGTGGTGCTTAGGTTAATTAGCCTTCCTTAACTAAAATTAAACATTGAGTTCGGTTTGATTATTGAACTAGAAATTACTGTAGTAGACATTGGATATTTTGTTGGACTAACCCCTGCAGGAAACTTTCACAATTAATTTGGGTAAGTCATGATATAAATTTCAAATCAGAGATGAGACAGGGCGCATGCTGAACTTCAATAACTTTACAAAGGAAGCCACAGCTCATTCATCATGGATGAAAGAACTGTGAGTATTAATGATTCATTCACTTTATCTTCTGCTGCAAGTTACTTGAACTCAAGCCATGCCGGTATAAAACATGATCTATGCTAACATAATATCAACCCTATCTTCTTAGTAGCATAGATGGAACATGATTCTAAACAAACAACCTATGTTCCAAAATTGTACATTTCTTCGGGTATGTGTTGTCCACTAATCTGTTGCAGGCATAATAATGAATGGAGTGACGAGGTGTCATAAGATCAAATAAGCAAAAGATGGCAAAGAGGATAAGTAACAAAGGAGACAAGATGCTCATGAACAACTCAAGATGCAAGAGAAGGAAAGCACCACCAGTCATCTACCCTTCATCACTTAGTGCGATCACGCTCTAATAATGAAGGTAATATCTTAAAGTAAGTGGTTACTATTTTCCTCTTGATCTTGGTATACAGATAAATGAAGATGCAAGCATGTTAGAGTTACAGTTTTAATTGATTAATCTAATTAACTCAACATGCTTTGTCCTTTAAGATTATTCATGGTATCATTCTTTTGATCTCAGTCTTAACCAAATGTGCTAAACATTGTATTCTATCTTTGGAAGATGATAGTCATACTCATGTGAAAATTTATATATTATGTAGAGATGGACAACCCTTCCATTGGTTAAGCAATTCTGCCATATGAACTTAAATGCAACATAAATGCTTAGTCTTCTGATCTTATCACTCATGTCATAAGTAAACAAATTATGCAACACCAATTTCGTATTGTTCTACGTGCCTAAGGATAGAGAAAATAAAGAGATAGATTTGGTTCTGTTGGTGTTTTTTCACCAGCAGAGCCCATGCACTTGATCTCTACCTTGGTTTTGCAAACAAGACAACACTTCGACCAAAGTTTATTGATTCCCAAAATTCTACAAGTGAAAGTTCTGTGAACATGCACACTGAGCAAGATACTGCCAGTTTCACTATTAATGCTCTACTTCAACCTGCTGGCCAAGCAAAGAACAAAAGTGACATCACCATCACCAGAGATGCAACCATCAAGACCTCCATCTCTAAGATGGAGAGATACACAAGAGTGAAAGAAAAAAGTCATGTCGGTAGACTTTAACTTTCGCACCCTTGCCATAAGGTAATATGGTAGTTATCTAATTAATTAGTACTCCCTCCGTCCGCAAAAGAACGCAATTCTTTGACTTCTACGATTCCTCTTTGACCATTCGTCTTATTTAATTTTTTTATACAAATAATAAATTAAATAAATTATTATAAAAATATATCTAACAATAAAATAAGTCATAATAAAATAAATAATATTTATTATAAATTTTTGAATAAGACGAACGGTCAAACAGAGATCATAGAAGTTAAAGAATTGCATTCTTTTGAGGACGGAGGGAGTATTTTTATCTACATTAGTAATTTCACTTTAGCATATTCATCTTTATGCATATCAAAATGAAAAAGAAAAAAAATAAAAATCTTTATTGTCTTATTTACTGCATCACAAAATATTAAAGCCCCACGTGAATAAACTTATGGTAACCCTGTGGGAGTATTTACTGTGGTGGCATAAAAAAAATGATAATAGCATCTGTATTTACTTTCTTGCATTATGAAAATCTTAAGCCCCATGAGAATAAATATTCTCAGTAGTGGCATAAAAATAAAATATACATCATGCATACATATTTACTTTTCTGCATAAGAAAATCAGAAAATGCTAAAAAGAATCCTGCTAGAACCTGTCAATTAAAATCAACTCAAAAGAATAATCAATTACTTATTGGCTGATCGCTAACCTCTTATTAAATTCGAGCCTCGAGTTTTGGTTTTCTTGTTGGAGTATAATTCTGCAGGAATGACACTATGACTGAGGAGTGAGTCCACCAGTGGAGCCCACTAGGATTGTTGCTGACAAGCTTGCTCGAAAAGATCATCAACACCAAGTATTGCAAACATCTAGCTTGGGGGAGGAGCGTCCCCTAGTTATCAGGTAACTATACCTAGGCGAGTATCGAGTCTGTTTTATAAAGTCATAAAATGCCAAAAATATGTGAGTACATTAAGGTTCACAATAGTATCATAGGAATATCTAAAAATACCAAAAATATGTGGGCACATGAAGGTCCACACTTTTTAGAAAAACCCAAAAAATATGTGGGCACATGAAGGTCCACCCAATTAAGGAAACTTCTGCTGGAAATATAAAATCAATCACTTACCATGGAGTGGTAATAAACGTAACCCCTCTCCATGAGATTTGGTATTTTTGTTGGAAATTGAGTTTCACAGGAAAATATAAGATCAAAGAGCTAGTCAACCTAACGCCCTTACATTGCCGATACACTTGCTCCCAGAAGGATCACTCAATTTGCAACATCAAAAACCCTGTCAAACATCCAGCTTGGGGGAGGGCACCCTCCATTTTAAATTCAGCTAAGTATAAGTTTCCCACCTTATTATTATTGTACCATATCGCTTTTTCGCGTGAGTTAGCTAGTAAGATAAAATTTGAAAACCAAATAAATACTGAGATATATATTAGAGTGGTCTTAGAGTGTGTTTATAGTCAGTCTAGGTTAGAGTCAAATAAAAACGGGAGAATATGAAAATTTTATCTTGGAGATGATGAATAGTTACTCTGCCGTAATTCCTTTCAAGTGTTTAGTTTTCAACCTTAAATTCTCTCAAGTTTTGGATAATACTGTTTTGGCTTAAGAATTCACTCTGAACCTGAAACTTGTGGAGGCATATGCTTGAGCTAAGTTTACGTGATTAATTGATATGATACATGAAGGTTGAGCTGCTATTTATGTTATTCCTAGTAATACTAAGTTCTGAAGATTTATTTTAAATTTAAAATCTTACATGATGAGCTCTTGTATGACAAAGTGTGAATTCCTACCAAAATCATATATGATACATTTAGAGATAGGAAAACCTTTGCACATTTATGCTGCTTGCTTTGCACTGAGTTTAGTCAACCTTTGTTGTATACCTTATGAGCGTCTTGTCATGCTTTTAAAATCAAGATCACTTACATACTCCACCCACATATGCATTACTCCTACTCTGGGAGTAAGCGCAGTCATTTTCCACTTCCAACCAGATCCACCTTAAAAATGTTTTCTCCTACACTGGGAGTAAACACCCAAAAATATACCCTATAGGACAGCCCCTGTTTAATTGCTCTAAGTTCTTATCATTATCTCTCCAATTATTTATATTCAAAGGATGCATGTGGCTATGCAAAAGTATTAAAAAAAAGAGAAAAGGGAGTAAAAGATGGACAAGTGTCCCAACAATTAAAACAATGGGTACTTAGATGCCCGCCTCCCTATGAAAAAAGAGAGAGAAAGAAAAGAAGAAAAAAGAAATAAAGATAGCCTATGTTTTCCCGAAAAGTTCTAAGTTCCAAGAGAGATCTATTTTTAAAGAGTAAAAGTAGAATTAGGATTAGCCACCTTATATACACCTATCCACCATATTCCATATACATGCACATTTTGGTTTGATTGTATGACTTGACTCTCTGTGGATCCATTGTTTGACTTTACAATATATGAATTGCAAGTATGCTCATCCTTATTATTGCCACTCCTATAAGCTCCACTACAATCCTTAGTTGTAGGAAGGCATAACATCGTTAATGCCTTAAGTGAGATCCATAAATACCACATATATTAAGAGACTTGAGGGTGCCATACAATTAAGCTATGAGTTTTATTTTGAAAACTTGCAAAACTCCGGAATATTGGTACTGTGAAGAATTTGAGACATAGTGCTTGACTTGATTGTTCTATCTTTCGATTGCTCAAGATTTATACGAAAGCTGTAAAGACCCATAGTTAAAGGTAAAATGGGTAAGTTTGAAAGTTAGAGCAGCTTTATCTAAACCGGAGGAGAATTTCTGTTTGAAAGCATGTATACTTGGAAAGTATGAAAGCATCGTAGCAACTCCTGATCCAAATACTTTGGTAAATTAGGCTTAATTTGTTTGCCAAGGGACTGGCAAACAGGTAAGTTTGGGGGTATTGTTGACGGTGGATAACGTCAACTTTTATTAGAACTTTAGACATGAAAGGACACATGAATACACAATAGTCTAGGGTTTTAACAGACAATTTTTATGAGTTTTGCATGTTCTGTATTTTCTAGGGGCTATTCCAGAAAAGCGTAAAAGAGTGATTAAAGTGTGTAAAAGACACGAAACTTAACCGCGAAGGAAACATCGTCATCGGAACTCTAGAAGGCTCTGGAACACACCCTAGCAACCGGGGCCTAAGACCCCACAAAGTGGGGCCGGCCGGCCCTAGGGTGGGGCCAGCCGGCGCCCCCCTAGGGTTTTGGCCCCCGCCTTCTGGAGTCTTCTTCCACCGCCTCCCACGATGCATCTCGGCCCTTGGTTAAGTCGGTTTGATCCAACGGCGCATATTCATCCCACCGGGCTATAAATAAAGGGGCAGATCCCCCTGGAGGCATCCCTATTCCTGAACTTCAATTCAATATCTCCAGTTAGGGTTAGATGTAGCAATTTGGAGAGACTAGTTCTTCTGGATCTAGTCTTGTTTAGAGAAGTAGAGAGATAGAGTAGAGGAGTAGAGTTATGGAGGAGTTCCAGCCTGTCGGCGCTTCTTCGTAGCTGTATTCTTCTGGATTCAGCACCCTCGTCCGGAGCTGCGTTCTGAGCTACTTTTGTATTTAACTTCTAATTCAAGTAAGCATTTGTTCTTATTCGTTCTTAAGTTTGCAATTCATATTGAGTACTTTGATCTTGGTAATTGCTTGATTGAAGCTGTATTTCATAGTGTAGGCGTGGTGCCTAGGCTAGGTTTACTTGTAAATGTCCCCTGATTGGCCGGATAGTGGTAGTTCGCGTAGGTGACAGCGATGTTGATTCCTCTGTAGTCCACTTCCTGTTGATATGATCGATAGGTGTATAAGTGTTTGGTAGGAGGGAACTCTGATTTCCACTCTTATTCATTTCACTGCCCAGTTAGAATGGTATTATATAAAACTTACCGATTGTTGGAACTAAATAGTCAATAGCTATCTCCTCTTTCTTGATATTATCTAGCCTAATTGTAGGGTTAAGTTCATCGGCTTGGTCATTATCACCTACTGTTCCTTGTGGATTCGATATTTAAATCCTCCGGGTGAATTGTGATAGCGATATATTATCTATGCGCTTGCGGATAATCTGAATACAATCTTATTTAATAGAGTGCAGTTAATTTATACCAACACGCCGCTACCGAGGGGTGCCACGCACCGGCCCCGGAACTCATTGCGACTCATGTCCTTCTCCTCTGCTCCTCTTCCATGGTAACGCTTAGCTCACCGCTGCTTTTCCCTCCGCACTACTCCAATTGATGGGATTTGTCTCGGTTGCGCCCTTCCTGACGACCACCAACACATCACGGCCTAGGGCCTAGCGCTCGGTGGCAGCCCTTCCGGCGATGGGTGGGCGCATCGTTGCCTACGACACCGGTGGACGCCGTACTCCCTCCGTGTTGGTAAAAGACGACGTTTAAGACAACGGCATGGTTTTCAATGCATGACTCTGACTTCATATTTTTATAAAAATATTTATTGAAAAGTGATATATGTATACTTTTATAAAACATATTTGAAGACAAATCTATCTAGGGAAAAGTCTAAATAACCCCCTCAAGTACTATCATGGTTTCCCCTCGGCCACGATGGATGCGAGCAGCTCCGGGTCGAGTAGCAGGCTCAGGCTGCGCGCCTGTGCCGCGACGAGGACATGCCGGGCTTGCAGAGCACCCTGTCCTTGTCGACATCCCGGGGCTTGTCCTTGTCCTTGTCCTTGCTGCCGAGATTCCCCGTGGAGCGCTGGAGCGGGCTGTTCTCCTTCCCCGGCGTGTTCTTCTGCCTCGTCGCCGACCTCTTGGGCGACGGCAGGGCCATGGCGATGACCCTGGCCGGCGACCACCGGCCCGGCTTGGACGACTTCTTCATTGGCGACCTAGCTGTGGTGGTGGCGTAGGCTGGCCTCCTCGAGCACGGCCATGATCTGCCACGCGTTGATGACCTCCAGGCCGGACTCCGGCTTCTTGTCGGTGCTCGGGATGGCGATGGGCGGCGGACGCATGCTGGCGTGCTTCCACTCCTTGCTTATCGGCTTGTCCTGCGGCGGTGGCGACTGCTCCTCCTCCTTCTACACCGTGGCACCTGGCCCCGGCAAGAGGAGCTTCGAGGAGAGCACTAGCCTGCTGAGCGTCTCCAGCCTGTCGAACGCATCGGGCACGGTGCCGCTGAGCCTGTTGCACGAGACATCGAGCTCATGCAGGCCGTGCACCGCGGCGAGCGACTCCGGCAGCGGCCCAGTGAGCGAGTTGCTGCTCATGTCAAGCATCTGCAGCTGCAAGCAGTTGCACAGCTCAGCCAGCACCGGCCCAGCTAGCTGGTTGCTCCCGAGGTCGAGGAAGTTGACCTCACCGGAGATCTCTCGTTGGTGTCCACCTGAAGCTACACCAGCGACATGGCGTTGTCGAGCGATGATGGGATGGTGCAGGGACGAGGCAAGGGGGCGTATTTCAGAAGTATGGGCGCCCGACGGGTGGGCCTCATTGCCACCGTGGCCGCGGCTGCCACGCTAGGTGCCACATAGGCCAAAACCACCCTGGAATACCACCTAGGGGGTAAATTAGACTGGTTAGCAAAGTTTAAAGTGTGGAATACCTGATTTTATAGGAGAAGGCCTTAAGTATTCTAGGGCCAATACTTCAGGAGGTTATCTAGACTTTTTTCAATCAATCTATATAGGTTTCATATTTTCAAACTTAGCCATTTAAAAGTTATTTATGATTTATATAATCCTAATGTTTGACTAAGACTTTTTCCAAAACGTCCCCATGCTCACCCTCCCCCCCTACGCGTGCTGTTCCCATTATTATTTGCCGTAGCTAATCATGATGCTGCTTGCCCCTCCATGATCCACCTATACGTTGCCCTGCCTCTGCTTGCGACATTCTTGACAGAATGGTCAGGTGCAGACTTAATGCAGCACGTGTTAGTGACAGAATGTTGGATGCATGGTTATTTTCTACTTTCATCTGCCCATTCTATTCTAACTGCGCCCATGACAAGTCCGTTCATCTCCAAGATTAAGGCCCTATTTAGGCTCTGTTCGCTGGAGCTGATAAGCTGAGCTGATTTTGTCTGTTGCTAATTTTTTAAGAGGAAAACACTATTCCAGAGCTGAAAAATAAACGCTTTTTAGACGAAGCGAACAGGGCCTTAGTTGTCAAAATTTGGCACAATTCCCCATCACATTAATTGTATTTTTCATCTGCATGAAGCACTAAATGAAGTAGCAGCTGTTGCATGCTTGTACTTTTTGTCTGACTAGCTCGAGATGAATCTTTTAAGTCTATTTGGACCATGATTGGACAAAAGGTGTCCAATATAAAAGAAAAAGCTACGGTGCACTTTTCGTCCCCTTTTCACCAACTAAACAACCCCTAAATTTCTTCATCAACCTTCATTTCTTTGAATGTTTGGCATCGTCATCTATTTGTAAATTACCTCTGCACATATATCCAATTACTAGGGTATTAACCACACTGCCCATGTGTTTTTGTCCATAGTGCTTTCCAGGTGAAGACGTGAGTCCACCAAAATATTAGGCATGGGAATCCTTTGGAGCACTCAATGATATTATGGACTCCACAAAAGCAATTTTGATGGTCCAAGCCAAAAAACCAGTTTTCATGGTTGAAGCCAAGGTTAGTTACCACTCACCAGTTAATGCAAAAGACTTGCCTAGGGATTTACAGAGTTATTGCTTGGAATGTTTGTCCTCATCATATATTTGTAGATTACCTCTGCACATATGTCCAGTTCTGGTGATGTTAACCGCTGCCCATGTGTTTGTTTTGCTTGGTGTTTTCTAGGTGACGATGTCAGGCCACCAAAATATTAGACACAGAAATCCTTTAAAGCAGTCAGTGATATTATGGACCACCACAAAAGCAGTTTTCAACTTTTCATGGTTGAAGCCAAAAGCAGATTTCAACTTTTCATGATTGAAGCCAAGGTAACTGTTAATTATACGACAGACTTCCTCGGGGTTTCCCAACAGTCATGTGCAGAATACTATATTGGGCAGCCTCACTTCAAAAGAAGAGAATGCTTAGTTAGCAGTAGATTACATTGTCTTTGGATAATTCCACTGTACCAGACACATGGACTGTCATTGTCCATACAAAATAAAGTTCAAGTCATCCTATTATTTCCCTAAATTATTCATGGATTCATTTAAAGAAAACGTTCATTAACAAAAAATAATTTGGAATTTTCGCTGATGTATGCAGGTTTCCATGCTAATAATTACTTCTTAAGTGCCGTTATTGTCAGATTATGCTAGCAATAGACATTTATTGGCCTACAGAATATTATGGTAGATATATTTTTAGTATCTACTCCCATTTAATTCTGTAATCAGTCGGTTCTTTTCTTCAGTGAACATAATGAGGCAAGTGATATAATCCCAGAGATGAAGGGCATTGATCAACCAATAAAACAAGGTGAGGCACCTTCTTTTTTTTTTGGCTCCTCTACTTGCTGCTAAGTGCTGCCTTGCTACTTAGTTTGGTGCCCAGCTTCATAAGCTTTCCTTCGAAGAAATAATAGGTATATATTTCTGTTTTTGACGTGTTGAGATATGCTTCCTCTGTATTCTTTACCACCAACTGCCTATAATTATTTGATCTCTAAGGAAGCTTTTGCTATTTTCAGGTTTACTCATACGGTCACCTGTCTCATAGGATTCCACATGGTTCGTGTCCGCTGCAAATTGTCACAATTGAGATGACCCAGGATATTGACGCACTCAAGATTGCGACCCTTCAAATTTCCATTCACAAATTTCGGCACGTGCCTCCTATTAACTTATAATTGTATTTGCCAGCACACTTGATATTGTACTGTGCTGTGCAATCTTTTATGCGTTTACAACAGATTAATTTTATTTCACACTATTACTTAATAACTAGATGATTACTGCAACATAGTATCTACCCGCGCGAGGCGCGGGGCCTCTGGCTAGTGAGTATATATATACATGGTTATTGCCGGTTTTTTGGCGTTGAGCTGCGGCTTGAATTGGCCGGCGGCAACCATCGCCACTACTCTTGTAGCATTTTTTTATTACACATTACACATACAGACGCTCACAACCTATGCACGCTCACTCCTGTGAACGCACGCACGTAAATCCTACCTCTATGAGCATCTCCGAAAGACTACGCCGACAGATCTTGAAATTGACGAAGTCACCACAGTACATACAGTTCTAAATTCCAATACACATATCGATTGGAATCGTAAGAGCTTTTTATGCTCTCTCTGTTCCAAAATAAGTGTTATTTTTAACTTTTAGAACATCGTGTTTGATCGTTTATTTTATTTAAAAATTATGTAAATTATAAAATAAATAAATAAATAAATATTAAATTATCTCTAATAATAAAATAAGTTATAATAAGATAAATAATATTTATAATTTTTTTATAAGGTTCTCTGGAATTGAAAAACGGCATAAGACAACTACTGTCAAAGACGGACCTGAAAGTTTTGCATGTCACCGGGACCACGGGGAAGTCGTACCTGCTGAAAGTGTTTTTTCTAGTGTTAGAAGAGGTGTGGTGTATAAAGCTAAGGGACTGTTTAGTTCTCCCAAAGCTTTACATCCTGTCACATCGAATGTTTAGACACATGTATAGGATTTTGAATGGAGAAAAAACCTAATTACACAATTTGTATGTAAATTGCGAGATGAATCTTTTGAGTTTACTTAGACTTTTATAGTGACGGACCTAGAGAATTATGGAGGAGGGTACGGCTTACGGTCTAATGACAGAACAACAATGCAACTTCACGACACCATAGCCATAATTTTAGCACGAATAGTTTAAAACAAGCAATATTGATGCACATCAACAATAAAGTAGCGGTAATAAAATATTTGTGCTTACCATTTATCAAAATATACTAAGTGAATCCCACAATGATAACAATAATAGATTGTTGGTGTTGACAAAATACAATCCTTGGTCAAATAAATGGTTGTAGTCTCTGAAAAGGAAACAAACCATTCATTGTAAGCAAAAAAATTACTATATAATGTATCATTGAAAAAATGAAAATAGGTGCATTGCCTCTTATAGATCAAATCTACGCCATTTTCCATCTATGTTCATGAAGCGAAGAACCATAGCATCATTTGTAACTGTTGGCACAAAATGATGCTCCTTGTGCTTCAACACACCAGCGAAGCCGGATATGATCTCAGGAGAGTTGGAGCTTTCAAGATCCAGCTAGCTTCAAACCCGGTCAGAGAGTACCAATAACCCTCAGGTGTGCCAGTCAATTTGACCTGCAATTGACAAGGAAAAGATAATAATCAGTAATCACAGGGTGGAACTAGCCGGTGTGTCCAGGTAGTTCCAACTATGTGGTTCTGAGAGCCGATTTAATCAGAAATCGACTAAAGAGTCGATTCCGGCATGTATGCAAATTTTGTCATAGAAACAGTTACTGAACTGATACGTAATCGATTGATACGTGTAATCAAATAGAACAATCTACATTAAACAAGTCTATACAGATAGTTGTAACAGATTAAAACATAATCGATTGCTGTAAACAGGTCAAATCATTCAGTTCAGGCTGTCTGAACGTCAAACAGACAGCGATCGGTTAATTGGTTTTTCTCGAGAAAGCACAACCGTATCGGCTAATTAGCCGATTTGGGGTCCATGAAGCAGAAAACTTGGCGGTGATTAGTTCCAGGTATGAACCTAGCACTGATACGAAACTGGTCTAAAAGACCTGCGGCTTTGCACCAGTTTAGATTTATTCCCGAAAATAATGACAAGCAAATCTAGAAGGAATACAGAGCTGGTTTAAAAGGCCGGTGGCTCTGCGTTCATTCAGATCGGCTCTTGTCAAGCATCCACAGCACGTACGAGTAAGACTACGATAGTACTGGCGAAATCAAGCAATATCATAACAAAGCATAAACGTGAACGAAACATAAATGATATTTTTCATGTAGATCTAAGGCCAATACTATGCAATCTTGATTGGACAGAGATATGTTATATTAATAAATAAACAATAAATGACAAATAACATCTTGATAACTTAATGAATCTAACTAAGATACCAAATTAGTTAGAGCCGATAACTAATCCATGCACATAATCAAGCTTAACCTAAGCCCTCGTCCACCGGATGACGTTAAACATAGGTTAAACATGAAAACAAACATGAATCAATAACTAACCCTTATTTGATCTAAGTCCACGTCCACCGGATGACGCTAAACTTATATCAAATAAGAATCAACCCTGATCAACGATGCTCCCATATCCACCGGATGACATTAAAGAGACAAAACTTAGCGAGGCATGACGGTACTTACAAGCAAGCCTGCGTCCACCGGATGACACTCAGCCCGATTGAAGAACTCGCCGAGATCTACGTTACTCCTACTCCTAAGTTTTGGCCGGAGCCGAAAGATGTGTTGTATTGATATGTGTGTTCTATTACAATGGCCGGGGCTTATATTTATACCCAGGGCTTTGATAGAGTTCTATTCGAATTACAACTCAAGATAAATACGAAAACTAACAAACTTTTCTAAATTAAAGGTAACTTGGAGCCTAATCTTTCCTTTCTTTATCGGACTCCGAACGTGATCGTTCCCTGGCGCCGGAGATCTGCGCTGACGTCATCAATCGATTCTTATCTTCAACCGCGCCGTCTTCTTTCCTGCCCAACAATCGATTCAGGACCCGATCGGCTATTCTCAAATCTTCGTGTAGAAGACTCTGCTTCCCAAAAATCGACTGTCTCTGCTCTCAGTATCGGCTATATATACTCAGCCCAAATTTTGGTGTAAACACATGCCCCCCAATTTTGGGATAAACTCGCTTTGTTCCAAAATTAGCACTGAGTCTTAATCGATCTCCATCCTCAAAACGCAGCCGAACTACAATCTCCCGCTCAGCACTTCAAAGCTTCGCACCAAAACGAAACCCTAACCAAGAAGGTTCCCGTCACATTTCTTCTCAAGCTTCAATCCGCCGCCTTTAGTCAGCTCAAGCAAATGGCGACTTCTTCTGAAATACCCGAGGTATGGATCCTGTCAATCTGCTTTCCATCCATGAATCTTTTACTCTATTGGTCACATATATCACCCGCCTCCAGATTCTGAAGAATAAGATTTTGATTCCCCGTCGAACGCGCCGACCGCCTTCTTTCTCGGCCCAATGAGCGATTCTGACCCTACGGAACTCATTAGCATGGAGACCAACCAAATCCCCTACAGGGCTTCTCCAGTGAATGCATCCTCATGGACAAAGAACTCCTTTCGAAACTGGCCGAACATACCCACAGGATGGAGGAACTGGTTCCGTCGCGTCTCTAAAAAGAAACGAGCAGACTGGGAGCTGCGCAGCCTGAGCCAATGTCTCGATTTATCTCTCTGCGAGATGAAGAAGAATGAACCACTTCTCATTGCCGCCAGCTATTTCTGGTCAAACTCCTTGAATGCTTTCATATTTGAAGACGGGCCGATGACCATCACCTTTGGTGACATCCACATGCTCACCGGTCTCCAAATTACTGGAACTTACCAGTATTGGAATTTACTGTCCACAGGTGAGAAAAAGTTCCCCAAACCGACTGAGTATAAAGGCTGGATAGACTATATTGATACTCATCAGATGACAACCTCCAGCGTCAACGAAAGAGAATACATAGCATTCTTGATCCTGTGGCTAGAGAGATTCATCTTCGGTGGCTCTTCTCTTGGACCAGCCTATCCTTTCAAATTTATTGCAGAGCAATTAGCCCAAGGTCAATCAATCCCTCTGGAAAAACTTCTGTTGGGTTCCGCTTATAGACTAATGAGCCACGTAGCTGGCTATCCGCTCAAGGGCGAAGAGGTTCAGTGTACAACAGGGCCCTGGTGGTTGATCCAATTATGGCTAAATCTTATTTGCACAAGATGGTCAGACCAAACTTGAAAAACCTCGGCTATCCTTCTATGGAATATGCAGAAGATCAATATAAAGTCACCCGAGGTTGCCAGAGCTTTGGTGAGGCTGCTTCAGCCATAAACATCAATGCCAGCCGAGGCCAGTTGCTTGAAAAACTTTACAGAGGCCTGGGACCAGAAATTCTGAACTGGTTTCCCTACACAGAAGATGAGAAATTCCCAATGCCTTAAAGCTTCAAATTCAGCACAGGGTGTTCTGACGCAGGAGCAACTGAGATCCTAAATGTAATGATAAAACCCTACATATTACTAGCTGACTTCAAACATCTCCGAAGCTCCAGTAAAACTGAACCCAGCTGGCCCTCATATGAATTTTACCATCCCAACGTAGCAGCCAGACAACTGGGCTTTGACCAACTACCCCCAAGCTTCCATTCCTACATCTCCTGAGACCTAGAGATGAGCTTACTTCAAACTTAGAAGCCGACAGAGTTTTAAATCTGGGGACAGATTTGCCACATTATACCATGGAGCAATGGACTCAAATATCAATAACTCACGAAAGCTTTGATCAATGGTGGCAACAGTGGTATGTCCATCTATTCTGTCAGAAAATTCATCTCAAATGCCAAGCCTTGGACCCAAATTTTAACCCTGCAACAGCAGTAAGCACTGGTAACCGATTCCATTACAACCGGCTATTATATATATTCTAACTCCTTGTCAATATAGGACCCAAAGGTTGAACCACCAGTACAGATTGATTACTATCCTCCATGCCCAATTGCCAGGCTGGGCTCCCAGGCTTCATCAGTGAAGCAAATAATGCAGGCCCCTGTCATCATGACAACTGCTCCAGCTACAAAGAGAAAAGCTTCATCGAGTCTCCAGAAGACGTCCACCAAGAAAAAGAGATCCAAGAGGAAGCCTGCCCAGATACCTGAATGTTTTGAAATGTCCTCTGTATATCTACTTAGCTTACCTGAACGAATCAGCTATATAATAGGTGAGCATTCAGCCGATTCAGGCACGCTCTGAAAATATTCAGGCCAGAGTCCTCCCAGAAACTACAGGCCACCAAGATACTGCTGAAGGCTTTCTGGGAATGGAAGAAACCATCACCATCCAGCCAGAAGGAGTAGGGACTCAGGTATCAACCAAATCCGTAAGCACACAATCCCACCTTGCTGAACATTTTCTGATCCTTTCTAAAAATGCAGCCGAACAGCCCTCTTTCGTGGAACGAACTCGAAGAAGAGAAAACACCATCTCCTGAACATCCAGGTAAGGCTCTCTAGCTATTAACACTATTGTGCTTGCTTCATTTCTTACTCACTTTTCTTTTTCGGAGCTTCAAATGACTACAGAAAGACACGCTGAGGCCATCCCCACAACCAGGAAAGAGATTGCCATAACAGATCAGCCGGGCACTTCATCAGCTCCACTTCCTTCAAGCTTTATTCAGGTGAAGCATTCATCCCTTAACTGATCACATTATTCATGCTACCACCTCCTAACATCTGAATGCAGTTGCTGCAGCCTTCAACTCCTAGCTACTCCTTCGACCTGGAGGAATGTTGTGATGAAGGTGAACTAAGCTCCAAATCCATGACACTGCCAGAGTCAGATTTTAAGAATCGGCTAAATGAGCTCTTGCCTCAGCTGGAAGTAGACCTTTTTGATCTATCCTGGCAACCTGAAACAATTGATCAGGCAATTGAGCTGATTCAACAGCATACACGCCCGGCAACTCTCAGCCTCCTGAAGCAGCTTGTCAAGCTCAAAAGTGCCACTCCTAGAATCAACACTGCCCATACAAACTTGGCTGAACTTGATCGGTTGAAGAATAACAAGTTGATCAACAAACAAGAGGCCCATGAGTTGGCAGATTAAGTCAAACTACTGAAAAACAACATCACCTCGGCTGAATCAGAGTTGGATACTTTAAAAGCCAGGCGCGAGCAGCTGATGAAGGAGCTTGAGGAAGTAAACTCGGCCATTACCCAACATGAGATCTTTGTATCAACAAACACCGTTGACATGGCCGAGAAGAGAAAACAGGTCAGCGCCAGAGTTATTGAAGGCAAGCAGATCAACCAGCGACTGAACATCCTCAACTCGATAGCTGATGAAGATCAAGAATCTCTACAGACCGGACATACTCTCCATATTGAATGTATTTCCTCTATTCGGTCCTCGTTGGGCTTGTAACTGATACTTAATTCTCCCTTGCGAAACATGTAGAGTACATTGGCCAGACTGAAATCGGCCTTCTTCTTGTTCTGCCTTAGAATCGGCTATTCAGCTTGATCCTTAATATTTGTCGCAATTCGCAGAAATCGGCTATTTAGTCGATCCAAGTAACTGACCTACTTAGCCGATTCCAAGCAAACGGCCTGATTAACCGATTCTAGGCAACCGACCAAAATAGCCGATCAAGACGTTTCACCTCCCACGCGCGGCATCGGTTCCGGATTCAGGAAACGTGGGTAAACTCCAGCATAAAATCCGACGTGTCGTCTCATCTCCCGAGTGGGAAACCACCTTGGTGCCTCCGTCTTTATAAATAAACGCCCAGCCTGAGCGAGCAACCGCAAACTCCATAACCTCTGCTCACCCGGCCTTTGCTCTTCGCCTCTTCTACTCAATCAAAGAAAAGCAAACCTTCAAAACCAACACATGGCCGGCGACGGAGACCGCGGCAAGCGGCCGGCTTCAGATTCCGCTGAGGGCGACAACTTTACCCGGAGCCTGCGGGCTGTGGGTGAACGTAGGCACCACCTACGAGCCTGGCTGGGGTAAGGCTATGGTTCACTTCTTGATACATCCATCTGATCTAATCCAACCATCGTCATTCTGCGCAGCGATGCGGGAACCACCGGTGCCGAAGACTCGGGAACCGCCGCCGCGCCATCTCAGGCTGTCCCTGCGGCCGCCGGAGCCACCCCTGGTGCGGGTGCTACCGCAGGCCTGTCTCGAGGCCGCCATCGCTGGGTAACGCCCCGGCAATTGGCCATTCACAGCAGGTAACTCGGCTTGCATCCATGGCGTTGATCTTTTTTAACCCTAATACATCTGCTTCTTTGCCATTCTTCAGTCAGGCCCGCCTGATTCCTTTCCCTCCGGTGCGCCGATTGGTCTGGACACTCGGCTTCGCCGAACCGCGCCTCCTCAAGGTCCTCCTCAAGGCCCGGCCCCGAGCGCTGGATCCGATTTGGGGTCTTCTGCAGACTCTAACGGGCCCTACACCGCCGCTAACGGTCGCCGCTTCCACCACCAGATGGTGGAGTACCGTAACCTCTATTTAGAGGCTACGAAGGAGAATGGCCGGCTGCAGGGCGTCAACGAAGCCCAAACCGCTGCCCTTGCCGCCGCCGAGGCTGAGGTGACCAGAGTGCGGGCCTAGCTCGCCGAATCGGACGCCGCAGTGGTAGGTAATGCCTTGAAGTCTTTATTGTGACGCACTGATGATCATCTTCATGTTGACTCTTCTCTCTTCTTGTAGCTCTGACCGCGCAGCTGGAAGAGTTGCACGTAGCCGCCGAGACCACCGCCAATGCCGTCAATGCTCGCGGCAACACGCAGGCGGAGCGGCTCCTGGATGTTCACCACCGCGTCCTTCAGGTGGTCACGATCGGCGTTCGTCATGGCGCCACCGGGGCCCTCACGGCCGCACGACTCCGCTCTAGTATAGCCCTGGAGGCCATTGAGCCCGGGTTCCCGGAGGGCCAGGACATGGAGGAGGCCAGAACCCAACTGGCGAACTTCTTCCCCCACGCCGACGGGGTCGCGGCTGTTACCGACGCCCAGGACATCATAGATAGAGCCACCCATAATCCGAATTAGAATGTAAAAGGGCTCCTGTAAACATGATCATCAATAAAAACTTTGTTTATAATCACCAATTTGATTTCTATGTGTCCGGATACATATACATTTTTTTTATTTTTGGACTAAAGGTGATGTAATCACATCGGCTGTTACACTCCATCGGGGGTGTTTCATTTTGTGGTAAAGGTGATCCGTTAGAACGAAATCGGCTATTACAGACTCTTATTTTTGTTCTGAAGGTGATCCTCAACATAGAATCGGCTGTATCAGCCAGATCTTACATCGATCGGCTGTCATCCACCAACTGGGATACTAGGATAGTATTTCTTCAAATATTTTCCATTGATCGCCCTGGCAAATCTCCTTCCCTCCATATCTTCGAGTATATAGGCATTACCAGGCGCACATTCAACAACCCGATACGGGCCTTCCCAATTTGGCGACCACTTGCCGAATCGGCTATCTTTGGTTCCGATAGGTAGGATAGTCTTCCATATCAGCTCTGATTCAGCAAAGCTCTTTCCTCTTACTTTAGTGTTGTAATACTTAGCCACCCGTATCATATTAGCTTCGATACACTCCAGGGCCTTGAGCCGATGGCAATGTAAATCTTCAAGACTGTCCATCATGATATCCTTGTATTCACCGGCAGTAAGCTCGCTCTGTAACTTGACACGC
This sequence comes from Eremochloa ophiuroides, assembly GCA_038502445.1. Classification (NCBI taxonomy): domain Eukaryota; kingdom Viridiplantae; phylum Streptophyta; class Magnoliopsida; order Poales; family Poaceae; genus Eremochloa; species Eremochloa ophiuroides. Next base: position 24,049,803 of record JAHLJS010000003.1, on the reverse strand, counting down.
CGTGTCTCGGACTGAATTTCCCAAGGAAGGACAGCAGCGTGTCCATAAACCAACCCATACGGCGTAGCTTTAGTTAATCCATGCTGAGCCATCCGGTATGCCCATAGAGCTTCACTCAGCGTTAGGTACCACCTCCTGGGAGTCTGCTCAATCTTCTTCTTGATAATCTTGATTAAAATTTGATTTGACGCTTCAACCTGACCACTGGCTTGGGCATAATAAGGCGATGAATTATACACTTTAATGCCCATGTCGTCAGTAAAGATCAAAAACTCATCTGAAGTGAACATAGTCCCTTGATCTGTCGTGATAGTCTGTGGTATACAAAATCTGTAAATGATATGTTCCTTTATAAACTCGATTATATCTCCAGATGTGGCGTTCTTCAAAGAAACAGCTTCTACCCACTTAGTAAAGTAGTCCGTTGCAACTAAAATCCATTTGTGACCTTTACTGGACGGTGGATATATTTGGCCGATCAGATCGATTCCCCAACCTCCGAATGGCCATGGCTTGATGATAGGATTCATAACTGAAGCAGGAGACTTTTGCACATTCCCGAATCTCTGGCACTCTTGGCAGCCCTTGTAATACCTGAAACAATCTTTGAGCATTGTTGGCCAATAATAACCAGTCCTTCTGATAATCCATTTCATTTTATGAGCTGATTGGTGAGCACCGCAGACTCCTTCATGAACCTCACTCATCAGCTTCATCGATTCTTCAGCCCCGAGGCATCTCAGCAGCACCCCCTCGACAGTCTTATAATACAACTAACTGTCTAGCAGCACGTACTTGATAGCATTGTACCTCAGCTTTCTACTAACTTTCTGTGAAGGATTTGTAAGGTAACTTGCTACCTCGCCCCACCAGTCATCAGCTGATTTCTCGGTACTGAGAATTTCCTACATCGATCTGTAACCCGAAGCGCTCTGCGCTAGCTGATTAGCTTCTCGATTCTGCGCTCTGGAATATGATATAATGAAACTGCTAAGAACCCTCTGATCAAAACTTGGCACTGATCATAATAGCCTTTGAGTACGTCGTCTTTACATTCAAATAGGCCGAGCAATTGGTTGATGACTAGTTGTGAATCTCCAAATATTTCAACTACGTCGGCCTTTGCTTCACGCAGAAGCTGAAATCTCTTCAAAATCGCCTCATATTCAGCCTTGTTGTTTGTCACTGTCGGCCCGATCTGGAAAGCGTATTCAAATCGTTGACCTCGAGGTGATATTAGTATTACCCCAGCACCTCCGCCTTGCTTGCAAGATGATCCATCAAAGAACATAGTCCACGGCGCCACATCAACTATACTGACGGCGCCCTTATGATGCTGGGTGATGAAATCGGCTATCGCCTGACCTTTGACTGCCTTAGCCGATTCGAACCTCAAGTCAATCTCAGAGAGGGCCAAGATCCACTTCTCGATCCGTCCGTTCAGAATAGGCATTGACAACATATGCTTGATCACATCGGCCTTAAAAACTACCACACATTCGGATGATAGCAAATAGTGCCTCAGCTTAGTGCACGAGTAGAATAAGCATAAGCACAGCTCCTCAGTTGGCGTATATCTTGTTTCGGGATCCAAGAGTCTTCTGCTTAGATAGAAAACTGCCATCTTTTTTCCTTCAAATTCCTGAAAAAAGGCCGATCCAATCGTATAGTCCTCAGCCATCACGTACAGCTTGAATGGCTTACCCGCCTGTGGTGGTACCAGAACAGGCGGAGACTTCATATGTTCCTTGATTTCATCGAAAGCCTTTTGCTGTACATCACCCCATTTGAACTCCTAAGTGTCCTTCAGCTTCAACAGTGGTGAGAACGGTAACACCTTTTCTAACAGATTGACAATGAATCTTCTGATGAAATTTATCTTGTCAAATAAGGACTGCAATTCCTTCTTGTTAGTCGGCGGCACAAGCTGATCGATGGCCTTCCTGCTCTTGCTGCCAACCTCGATCCCTTTGCGATGTACCATGAAACCCAGAAACTCGCCAGCTAACACCCCGAAAGCACATTTATTAAGATTCATCTTCAGGCCATGCTTCCGAGTGCACTCCAGTGTAGCCTTCAAATCGGCTCAGTGCTCCTTGTAGCTTTTGGACTTCACAACTACATCATCGATGTAAATTTCTACAATCTTGTCGATCAACTTATGAAAAATATAATTCATAGCCCTCTGATAAGTTGCACCGGCATTTTTTAAACCGGACGTCATTACAACCCACTCGAACAAACCGATAGCATCAGGACATCTGAAGGCAGTCTTAGGAATATCTTCATCAGCCATAAAAATTTGATTATAGCCAGCATTACCATCTATGAAGCTGATGACCTGGTGCCCCGCAGCCGAATCGACTAACATATCGGCTATCGGCATTGGGTAACCGTCCATCGGGGTAACTCTGTTCAAATCCCTGAAATCGATACAAACCCGCAGCTTGCCATTCTTCTTGTACACAGGGACAATATTCGATACCCACTCGGCGTATCGGCAAGCTCGAATGAACTTGACTTCCAGCAACCTCTCAATCTCGGCCTTGATGTCAGGTAATGAATCCTGCTTGAATCGTCTTGGCGGCTGCTTGAAAGACCAAAATCCAGGCCTGATAGGCAATCTGTGTTCAACAATCGATTTGTCCAAGCCAGGCATCTCGTAGTACTCCCAGGCGAAGCAGTCTTTGTATTCTTTCAATAAGTCAATCAACTCCCGCCTGAACTCAGGGTCAAGATTGGAGGCAATATATGTCAGCCTTGGTCTGTCACCAGATCCAATATCTACTTCTTCAAGCTTATCGGCCGACGTAAAACCCTGTCCAAGCTTGCCCTCAGTGCCATCGATTGGGTTATCCATTAATAAAAAGACTCAGAGCCGATTGCCCTGACCGGCTGTTGACTCTCATCGCTGACCTTGATGGAGCCTTCCTCCCAAGTCTTGCCAGAGAAACAGTCATGATCCCTAGCTTCCTAGTAGGCAGCATCCGCTGTGGCTATACTGACCGAGTCATCGGCTGGGACCACTTCGACCGCCTCACCATGCCACTGCATCACACATTGGTGCATGGTTGATGGTACGTAGCAGTTAGCATGAATCCAATCACGCCCAAGTAGCAGACTGTATGAACCCTTGCTGTCAATTACGAAGAAGGTGGTGAGCAGCATCTTCTTCCCGACTGTTAGCTCGACATTGATTGCCCCTCGGGTATTTGAAGAGTTGCCCCGAAATCTTTAAGCATCATGTTGGTTTCGATCAAATCATCAGGGCCCTCTCCTAGCTTGCGGAAAGTGGTGTAGGGCATAAGATTGACAGTGGCACCACCATCGACTAGCATCTTGGTCATGGGCATCCCATCAACATATCCTTTGAGATACAGGGCCTTCAGGTGCCGGTGCTTGGGTGGCTTGTCAAAGGTGGCTTGCTGCGCGAAAACCAGCTTGGCGGTAGCTTGCTCAGACTCCGACTCATCAGAATCAGAGAGAACTTCAATCTTCTTGGCTCGGGTCGCCCTGAATTCAGCCGGAAGCACAAACACCATTTGCGCATCGGCTGTTGCCTTCCCTTTGTCCTGGGGAAGCTTCTCCTGCCAGATCTGCTTCGGGCGGCCTTCTGCTTTGAGCTCCCTGTTCCTGAGGCGTTGCACGCGGCGTCTCTGGCTCCTGGTCAAGTTCCCAGGGCACCACTGGTTCTCCTGCCAAACCGGCTCTTGGTGATCAACTGCTGCTTCGTCGAGCCGATCGTGCAGGTCCCTTTTTCGCGCTGATCCTGCCTGTTATGGGGGCGTCCGAGCCTCTCATGCACAGACCGGCGGTTGGTCTAAGAGTGCCTATACTCTCGGTATTGATTGCTGCACTCCGGGCAATTGCGCAGAGTTGGCAATCTCAGACCTTCATTCCAGTAATGCCTGAAGAATGGTCAATGCCAGTGGATTTCTTCTTCCTCCCGGCGGCGAGCCAGTTCTTCCTGGTAGCGGGCCTCTTCCTCATCACAAGCCCATCTCCGGTATTCTTCTTCTTCGAGCTGTCTCCGGTGGATCTTCTCTTTCTCTCGACGCTATTTGTTCAGCAGATCGCAAGAAGTAGGCTTGATCTTCTTAGTGCCGCTGGACTCTACCTTTTCATACTGGCTCTGGTTCTGCCCCCGCCTTCTCTTGATCATCGCCAGCTCCTCAGCCGATATTTGCATATCAGGGTCGACTGATGCATTTCTTCTAGCTTGGTTGGAGGTCAGAACTTTCATCTTGCCTGCAGGGGCCGATACTTCGACCATATTCTAGCCCTTCGGGAACGGGAACTTATCAATTTTCATTTCCCCCTTGGCGGGACAGTCAAACTTCAATAAGCCGCGGGAGATAGCCCTCTGTATTTGAGTTTCGAATGCGCGGCATCCGTTGGTGTCGTGTGAGGTGAGACCGTGGTACTGGCAGAACGTCTTCCCCTTCAAATCTTCAGGAGAGGATCTCACATAATCAGCAGGGAAGGTAATCTGCCCAGCACTGACCAGTAGATCGAATAATTTGTCCAGCTTATTTGTATCGAAATCATACTGATCCTCCGTGCTCCAATTCTTGGGTACGGCCATGGGCTTCTTGCCCCATCTCAGCTCAACAGCGGCGATTTCATCTTCATCTTCCGAGTCTGAATTACTGACAAACGTCATCTGTTTGTACCTCCCCTCCTTACGGAAGGTCTGAGCTTGCAGCTCCAGGGCCGTCACTCGCTGCAACACCTGGCTAATGTTGTCAAATTCAATGCCCACCAGCTTTTTCTGAATGTGCGGGAGCATTCCGCCAATGACCAAGTGAGCGAGCTGCTTGTCAGGTAGGTTCAGTGAATAGCACATGTTCTTCGTTTCCCTGAAGCGCTTGATGAAGGCCGACCCGATCTTGCCGCTCTTCTGGCGCATGCTGGTCAAATCAACAATGGTTTTCTCCCTAGTGCCAGAGAAGAAATAACCGTGAAACTTGCTTTACAGGTCTGCTCAGTTTTGGATTGTCCCGGGCTCCAGAGTGGTGAACCAACTAAAAGCCGGCCCTGTCAAGGATAATGAGAAGAAACGGATCTTGTGAGCATCCTCACAAGACACCTCACCAAGATGAGTCAGATAACGGCTGATGTGCTCTATGGTGGATATGTCGTCTTGACCGCTAAACTTGGTGAAATCCGGCATGCGGTACCTTTGTGGTAATGCCACACGATTAAACCATTCAGGGTAGGGGCGCCTGTATCTGATCGACACCCCCGCTTTCGGCTGCAAGCCGAGTTGGTCCCTGAGCATCGCACTCATCTTGTCTACTAACTCGTCTTGAGGCGATTGAGCATAATCAGGATGTGGCACCGACGTGAGCTCATCATAAGTGTGCCCGATGTGATAGTTTGAAGTTGTTGAAGGCACGTTTCCAGTCGGCACGTTCCCGGCCGGCGTGTTCCCAGTTGTACGCATATAAGCGGCAATCTGCTCAGGAGAGTAGTCTCTATATAGCTTAGGCTGCGGAGCTATTTTTGGAGTCGAATCCGTCGTCATATTGGGATGTTGATCAGATGACTTTGACGGTTTCAGCTGTTGCGGCGGAGGATCGGATGTTTCGGCCGCTGCATCCAATTTGGTACCTTCTGGGGGAATATTGAAGTACGTTGGGCCCAATGATTCCCAGTCCTGCTTCTTGATGACGGTCTTCATAATGTTGTAGAATGTCTACAGGAAAACGTTGTGATGGTGCCCGACTGCCTGGTGCGAAGCGTTCCAGATGGCGCTCTGGATGAACTCTTTGAACTCTTGCTCCTCCTTGTCGGTGTGGCCAGGCATGACCCACCTTGGGTAGGGGTTCTTGCACACGTGGCCATCGCGATTTTTAGCAAACGACAGCAGACAGGCATCAGTGAACTCTTCAATGATCTGCTCCAGCACCGCGGCATCCTCGGGGTCGATCTCTTCGCGCTTGACTCTGATGACGCCATCGTCCCTGGGAGCCACGGTCTCCGGAGCCTTTCCCTTAGTCATGAGTGAAACGGTCCCACCGGGCGTGCCAAAAAGTGTGTTGGCACAAAATGATGCCCCTTGTGCTTCAACACACCAGCGAAGCCGGATATGATCTCAGGAGCGTTGGAGCTTCCAAGATCCAGCTAGCTTCAAACCCGGTCAGAGAGTACCGATAACCCTCAGGCGTGCCAGTCAATTTGACCTGCAATTGACAAGGAAAAGATAATAATCAGTAATCACAGGGTGGAACTAGCCGGTGTGTCCATGTAGTTCCAACTATATAGCTCTGAGAGCCGATTTAATCGGAAATCGACTAAAGAGTCGATTCCGGCAAGTATGCATGTTTTGCCATAGAAACAGTTACTGAACTGATACATAATCGATTGATACGTGTAATCAAATAGAACAATCTAATTAAACAAGTCTATACAGATAGTTGTAATAGATTAAAACATAATCGATTGCTGTAAACAGGTCAAATCATTCAGTTCAGGCTGTCTGAACGTCAAACAGACAGAAATCGGCTATTTAGCCGATTTGGCAGAATGCGATCGGTTAATTGGTTTTTCTTGAGAAAGCACAACCGTATTGGCTAATTAGCCGATTTGGGGTCCGTGAAGCAGAAAACTTGGCGGTGATTAGTTCCAGGTATGAACCTAGCACTGATACGAAGCTGGTCTAAAAGGCCTGCGGCTTTGCACCAGTTTAGATTTATTCCCGAAAATAATCACAAGCAAATCTAGAAGGAATACAGAGTTGGTCTAGAAGGCCGACGGCTCTGCGTTCATTCAGATCGGCTCTTGTCAAGCATGCACAGCACGTACGAGCAAGACTACGATAGTACTGGTCGAATCAAGCAATATGATATCAAAGCTTAAACATGAACGAAACATAAATGACATTTTTCATGTAGATCTAAGGCCAATACTATGCAATCTTGATCGAGCAGAGAGATGTTATATTAATAAATAAACAATAAATGATAAATAACATCTTGATAACTTAATGAATCTAACTAAGATACCAAATTAGTTAGAGCCGATAACTAATCCATGCACATAATCAAGCTTAACCTAAGCCCTCGTCCACCGGATGACATTAAATATAGGTTAAACAGGAAAACAAACATGAATCGATAACTAACCCTTATTTGATCTAAGCCCACGTCCACCGGATGACGCTAAACTTATATCAAATAAGAATCAACCTTGATCTACGATGCTCTCATGTCCACCGGATGACATTAAAGAGACAAAGCTTGGCGTGGCATGATGGTACTTACAAACAAGCATGCGTCCATCGGATGACACTCAGCCCGATTGAAGAACTCGCCGAGATCAACGTTACTCCTACTCCTAAGTTTTGGCCGGAGCCGAAAGATGTGTTGTATTGATGTGTGTGTTCTATTACAATGGCCAGGGCTTATATTTATACCCAGAGCTTTGATAGAGTCCTACTCGAATTACAACTCAAGATAAATACGGAAACTAACAAACTTTCCTAAATTAAAGGTAACTTGGAGCCCAATCTTTCCTTTCTTTATCGGACTCCGAACGTAATCATTCCCAGGCGCCGGAGATCTGCGCTGACGTCATCAATCGATTCTTATCTTCAACCGTGCCGTCTTCTTTCCTGCCCAACAATCGATTCAGGATCCGATCGGCTATTCTCAAATCTTCGTGTAGAAGGCTCTGCGCTTCCCGAAAATTGACTGTCTCTGCTCTCAGTATCGGCTATATATACTCAGCCTAAATTTTGGTGTAAACAGTAACTTTCTTTAATTCTTCTTTCTCCACATAGCAAATAAGTCTACAGTATTCCTCAAGTGTGTGCTGACATCTAATAACGTCGCCAAATATAACTATATAATTTTTAATACCAGAGACGAGATTAGAGATGTATGGTAATTAATTAACTGATCATTAGCAACTAGCCACTTATCTATTACCAACATTCTTATGTATGAACTAGGTTGTCATCCCTAATTATATATGCTAAGAATAAATAAAGGTTTCATACCTTATTCAATGTGACTAGGCAGAAATATATAAATATAAACTAAGATCAATTCTGCAAGCGGACAGATAATTATACCATTGTAGCATTTTACCTAAAGTCTACCAGATTGTCGATTTATATTTATACCACTAGGAAGGACTAGGATAAATTTTAATCTATTATATTGATAGTGATTATATACAATGGATGAGCGGTGCTATCGATGTCATTTACTCTACTCAAAACAGGTAGAGGTCACAAGATAATAAAGATAAATAAAGTGATAAGTACGATCAAGCATCATAATTAATGGATAAACATCAGAGCACTTTCTAGTCATAGTAATAGCTAGCCAATGGATAAACCAAGGAATTAATATCTAAGGTAATTCTATAACTATGTCAATGAATAACTCTAATTAGTGCAATTACATCTAGTAATCATTGTTAGATTAGTCCTATATCATGATCACATGTAAAGGGCATCATCTAGAAAGGATGTGAAACAGAGTCATCACCTAACTTCGCGACCGTGTCTGCTTGCCTACATACGGGGGGTGGACCACAGAGGACTCAACGCAGCTGTCACCTACGCGATCTACCACATGACCCGACACATCAGGGTGCACTCGCAGATAAACAGAATATCAAGACTCCACGTCCACATATTGTTCATCATCTACCCAACGATCATTTGGATAAACGCTATACGAGCAATTACATGAATTCAATAAGATCAAACCAACTATACTAGACATATAATCAAAGTAGACAATGACTATTGTAATCAAGAACATATGAACTATTAAGAACAATGGTTCCCTAATCATAATGAAGGAATACGGTAATAGAGAAAGAACTAGAACTATACCGAACTCCGCGCTCCAAACAGATGCCGGGGCTCCAGATCCCGCAGAAGAACTAGAACCCCTCTACTTCTAATCTAACTAGGCTAGAACTATGAACTAGATGGCTCTTGATGAACTAGGAGGCTCTTGATGGCTTGACCGAAGACTTGATGCCTTGGATGAATGATGGGATGCCTCCAGGGGGGTCTGCCTCTTTATTTATAACCCGATGGGATGAACGTGCGCCGTAGGATCAAACCGACTTAACCAAAGGCCGATATGACTCCTAAAAGACGGTGGAAGAAGACTCCAGAAGGCGGAGGTGAAACCCTAGGGGGGCCGGGCGACCCCCTAGGGGCCGGCCGACCCCACCACCTGCCAGGTGGGGCCCCGGTTGCTTCGGGTGCCTTCTACACTCTTCTCACGTCCTGATGACGATGTTTCCTTTGCGGTTAAGTTTCGTGATAATTAAGCACTTTAATCCCTCTCTTAGGCTTTTCTGGATAATCCCCTGGAAAATACAGAATATGCAAAACTCGTGAAAATTGTCAATTAAAACCCTAGACTAGTATATATTCATATATCCTTTGGTGTCTAAAGTTCTAATAAAAGTTGACGTTATCCACCGTCAACAACACCCCCCAAGATTACCTGTTTGCCAGTCCCTTGGCAAACAAACTAAGCCTAATTTACCAAAGTATTTGGATCAGGAGTTGCTACAATGTTTTCATATTTTCCAAGTACACATGCGTTCAAACAGAGATTCTCCTCCGATTTAGACAATAACTGTTCTAACTTTCAGACTTACCCATTTTACCCTTAACTATGGAGCTTTACAACTTTCGCGTAAGTCTTGAGCAATTGAAAGATAGAATAATCGAGTCAAGCACTATATCTCAAACTCTTCACAGTACTAATATTCCGGAGTTTTTATAAGTTTTCGAAATAAAACTCAGGGCTTAATTGTAAGACACCTTCAAGTCCCTAAATATATGTGGTATTTATGGATCTCACTTGGGCATTAACAATGTCATGCCTCCCTATAGCTAAGAATATTTAGTGGAGCTCATAGGAGTGGCAATAACAAGGATGAGCATACTTGCACTGCATATATTGTAAAGTCAAGTAATGGATCCACAGAGAATCGAGGCATACAATCAAACCAAGATGTGCATTTGTATGGAATATAGTGGATAGGTGTATATGTGGTATTTAGTGGCCAATCCTAATTCTACTTATGCTCTTTTGAAAATAAATCTCTCTTTAAAATTCGCAGGAAAACATGGGCTATCTTTATTCTTTTTTTCTCTCTCTTTCTTTTCTTTCTTTTTTCATTAGGGAGGTGGGCATCTAGTACCCATTGTTTTAATTGCTGGGACACTTGTCCATCTTTTACTCCCTTTTCTTTTCATACTTTTTGCATAGCCACATGTATCCAATAAATGATTTGGAGAGATAACAATGGTAAAAACTTAGAGCATTTATAACAGGGCTGTACTATGGGATATATTTTTTGTGTTTTTCTCGCAGTGTAGGAGAAAATATTTTATGATGAACATAGATGAAAGTAGAAATGGTTGCGATTACTCGCAGGATAGGAATAATGCATATGTGGCTGGAGTGTGTACGTGATCTTGGTTTTAAAAGCATGACAAGACTCTCATGAGATATGCAACAAAGGTTGACTGAACTCAATGCAAAGCAAGCAGCATAAATGTACAAAGGTTTCCTATCTCTATGTATCATATATGGCTTCGATAGGAATTCATACTTTGTCGTACAAGAGCTCATCATATAGATTTTAAGTTTTCAAAATAAATCTACAGAACCTACTAATGCTAGGAGTAAGATAAATAGCAACTCGGACATTTATGTATCATATAAATCAATCACCTAGACTTAGCTCAAACATATGCCTCCACAAGTTTCAGGTTCAGAGTAAATTCTCAAGTCAAAACAGTAATATCTAAAACTCGGAAGAATTTAAGGTTGAAAACTAGGCACTTGAAAGGAATGACAACAGAGCAACTATTCATCATCTCCAAGATAAAATTTTAGTGTTCATCAATTTTAATTAATTCTAGCCTAGACTGACTCCAAACATATTCTAATATATAACTAATTGTTTATTTGGTTTTAATGATTATGCATCTTTCTAATTATTTTTGATTGGACTCAAAAAAGACTCTATGATTTGTGGACCTTCATGTGCCCACATATTTTTAGTATTTTATAGATTTTCCTATGATACTATGGTGAACCTTCATGTGCTCACATATTTTCGGTATTTTATGACTATGTAAAACAGACTTAAATAATCGCATAGGTATAATTACCTGATAACTAGGGGATGCTCCTCCCCCAAGCTAGATGTTTGCAATACTTTGGTATTGAATGATCTTCAGAGTGAGCTAGCCAGTAGTAGTCCTGCTGGGTGCCACTGATAGACTCTCTCCTTAGTCATAATGTTGTTCCTGCATAATTATACTCCAACAAGAAAACCAAAACTCGAGGCTCGAATTTAACGAGGGGTTAGCGGTCAGCCAATGAGTAATTGATTATTCTTTTTGAGTTGATTTTAATTGATAGATTCTAGCAGGATTCTAACAGGATTCTTGTTTTTTGGGGTTTTCTAATTTTCTTATGCAGCAATCAAATATGTATGCAAGCTATATTTTTTATGCCACCACGGAGAATATTTATTCTCATGGAGTTTAGAATTTTCATAATGCAACAAGGTAAATACAAATACTACTACCATTAATATTATTTTTATTTTTATTTTTATGCCGCCACAGTAAATATTCTTACAGAGTATTCCATAAGTTTATTCACGTGGGGCTTTAGTTTTTATGATGCAATAAAGCAGTAAATATTTTTGTTGTTTTATATTAATGTGCAAAAGTGATAGTACTATTAAATGTGTTAAAGTAAAATTACTAATGAATGCTAACTTAATTACATAAATACCATTCTAACCTTATGGCTAGGGTACGGAATTTAAAGTCTACCAACACGACTTAGATAGAGGAGAGTACTTACTTAGCAGGTTCATCGTCTGAGGTAACCTCAGCCAATTCCCCATTTTGCGGTGGTGTAGTATGTGCTTCTTCTTTCTCCTTCCATCTCATTTCTGTCTCTTCTGCTTCTCTCTTTTCTAGCTCCAGCTCTTCCTTGTCACACTCCCTCAGGTGTGCTTCTCTTGACTCTTCATCCCTCTTCATCCATTCTTCTAATTGTGCGTGGATCTTCCTCTCTGCCTTAGTAATCCGATCCATTCTCTCAGCTTTTGCTTCCCACTCACTACAGCGTGGTGCTTGTACGGCTTCCTCTTGCTTCTTGTAGCAGTCTTCATACTTCACAATTTTGCCAGGGAATTCCTCCCATCCACACTGAGGATGGGCAGCCTGACGGCGGGCTTGGCGTCTTCTCCTGTTGCGTTGCTTCCTGACCTGCTCATGGTTAACAAGTGTTCTAAATTGACAGCGTACCTTTCCCGTGGGTAGGTTGAAGTGGATCTGTCCAGACCCAATGTAGATAATAGCATTGCCAGTGTAGAGGAACGGTCTTCCCAAAAGAATAGGTGATTCATCGTCTCCCTGCATGTCAAGAACTAGAAAATCTGCAGGTATATTTATCTTGAATTCTTACCATAACGTCCTTAACCACGCCTTTAGGAAATCTTATTGATTGGTCTGCCATCTGCAACTGAATGTATGTTGGGTATAGAGGTAAATCATTAAATAAATCATCATATACCTATTTGGACATTACGTTGACGCCTGATCCAGTGTCGTAGATGGTGTCGGCAAAAGTGGTGTCTCTGATTGTGCATTCAATGATCGGTACACCTGGGTCACCTTTCTTTGTTATGATCATTTTCTGTGTTGAGAGCTGTGATTAGTTGAGCAGTTTCTTCAGGTACATGCTGGGGCTTGTTCTTCCTCCATTTTCTATTGTTCTTCTTCTTGGGTGCTGGTTGCTGTTGCTCTTCTTATTGATAGAATTGCTTCGGGACTGCAGGAGTTTTTAAGATGCGGTTCTTGAACGAGAATCTTTCTTTCTTGTCCTTGATGAAAAGGACAATCTTGGCATGTTCCGCATAGATGATGGCTTTGGTTGTGCACAAGAATGGTCGTCCCAAAATAATGGGTGCCTTCTCATCTCCTCCTGTCTCCATAATCACGAAGTCAACTGGGACATATGATTGCCCCACTCTGATGACAGCTTCTTCTAGCACTCCCTCGGGGTAACAAATGGACTGATCTGCAAGCTGCAACCGCATATCTGTGTACAACAAAGGATCACGTAATATTTTCTCATAAATTACCTTGGGCATTATTTTGACACTTGCTCTGAAATTGCAGATAGCTTTTGGAAAACTGTGACATCCTATAGAGATAGGAATGACAGGTCTTCCAGGGTCTCCCATCTTCTCAGGTAGTGAGTGATCAATCCACTGTATATCTACAGGCTCAATATGGTACTGGGTTGCATTGTGAATATCAACAAGGTTAGCAGTTTCTAAATCTTCTGGCTGGCCCGGAATCTTACCTTTCTCAAATGGAGGGATAGTAACAGCTAGCTGAGCTAATTGTGATTCTAAAATTTTATTAAAGTTGTACTAATTCTTTATAGCAGAAGCAAAGGTATCCATTCTAATATTAATGTTTTCTAAAGCTTTGTCATTAGAGGCTACCTTTGTAGACATTTGGTCTAACAATTTAGATTGACCAGCAACCTAAATCTCTTAAAGGTGGAAGATTGTAATTATTGTAATTATTACCTTGATTGTTACCTTGCTAGTTACCTTGTCGAGGTTGCTGATTCTATCCTTGGTTTGGCTGGTTCCATCCTTGACCTTGCTGAGGACGATAGTAGGTGTTATTGTTGATGAAGTTCACATCCTCTTGTAACGTAGGGCAGTTGACAGCTGAATGTCCGTAATCTGCACATTCTTCACAGGTCATGCGAGAATCATTAATATGCATGACTTCCTTTTTCTCTATATCGAGCTTCTTCATGATGAGGTCTAGCTTGGCATTGACCATGTCAGTTTCCTTGAGATGATGGATGCCTCCTCCTCTCTTGAGAGGTTGAGTACGTTCTTCATTATAGCTTGGATTTGAGGCCATTTTCTCAACAAGTGCTTTAGCTTCTGCAAGCTTAAGTGATAGGAAAGCTCCTTCTGCTGCAGCATTAATGGACTCACGGATGCTAGAGATAAGCCCGTGATAGAAGGTCTGTATTAATAGCCAATTCACTATCCCATGATGAGGACAGTCTTAAATATAATCTTGGAATCTTTCCCATGCTTCAGTAAATGATTCATCATGTTGCTGTTGAAAGCTTAAAATTTTTCCATGCAGAGCATTCGTCTTGCCTGTAGGAAAGAACTTTGCCAGGAAAGCAGTTGAGCTTCGGTCCCATGTAGTGTTCTTCTCTTTGTTGGCGTAGAACCACTGCTTAGCTTTCCCCAAAAGTGAAAATGGGAAAAGACGGAGTAAAATAACATCTCTTAGTACTCCTCTGATCGTGAAGGTGCTGCAGACCTCTAGAAAGTGTTGTAAGTGTGCACTTGCATCTTCATGAGCTCTTCCACAAAATTGACTGGCTTAAACCATGGTGATAAGAGTAGGCTTGAGCTCGAATCCATTCTCACCAGTGTTGACTGCTGGTCCAGTCCGGATGTTTTCTGTTGTTGGGGCAGAGAACTCACGCAGTGTCTTCTCAGCCATGTTTTCAAACGCAGGAGTTAAATCTTCTCTTAAGTGTTCTTCTTCCAATGTTAGAGCTGGCTCCTCTGATGGACGAGCTTGAGCGGCGATGGGTATTATTGATAGTGATTCGAAATTGTCCCTCGCCTCTACAACCTTCTTCCTTCTAAGAAGTTTCTCTGCATCGTCAGTGAAATTGTTTGGAAGAGAAAAACCATTCATTCATCACCCTGCATAAGATAAGCAAATAATAAAAACAAGGGTTGCCTGTTTGAGTTAGAGATCAATCGGTAACACAATCTTATCCATTATGTATATATGTTATCAATATTTCCTAAGTTTAATATGCCTTCTTCGGCAACGGCGCCAAAAATGCTTGTTGACATCTACTAACTATTGACGGTGGAATTACCCTAAATTTTCACATTCAAACACCGTCAACAGGCCTCGGATTCAAGGGAAGATAAACATATCATGAGCATATTTTATCAATAACTAGTTCCACATGTACTCTTAGCTTGTGATTGCAGGGAACACCAAATCAGTGTAAAAGTGAGCAGCTAGGGGCTAAATACATGGTTCGGCCGAACCATGATATGTTGCCCCAGGCCACCACCTTTCAACACATTGCATAAAACATCAAATAAAGGAGATGAGAGCCAAGGGTGGGCCCACCCATGGGTCGGCCGAACTGTCCATGGGGCCCACCTGGCTATGGTGACGTGACAGGATCCGTGTGACACTCCAACCAAGTCAATTCATCCATCGGATCAACTTGTGCTTTCATTCAACGGTGGAGATCAAAGGCACATGAATTAAGGCATGAAATGAAGCAACTAAGACAGGACCAACACATGGGAAGAGTCTATGACAGATGGGGGCCACTATGGTGGGACCCACCCACCAGGGGTGGGTCCGCCGAACCACAAGATGGGGAACCAAGCCACCTACATCATCACTGACTGGTGGGGACTCCTTCTAGAAGCTCCTGGCTGGGCCCACCAGTCAGAGTGGGGTCGGCCGAAACCCCCCTGGTGCCCAGCCAGGTCGGTTGGCCTCCACCGACTCCAAACATGCTTCTCATGTGCTCAAATTGCCACAGCCGTCCATCTTGAGGCGATTACAAGGCGGTAGATCCAAGGGAGGAGAGTTGAGGAGCACACGGATCGCTGACGTGGCATCCCTCCACTCTCCACTATAAATAGAGGCTGCCCACTCCCTTTCAAGAAGAGACCATACACCATACAACTCAAGAAGCAAGCTAGAGTTCTACTCTTTAGTAGTAGTATTAGTCTAGTGTGGGAGTTAGAGTCGAGTCGAGCTGCGCTCAGAGTCTCCGGAGTCGTCTACTGGAGAGTCTGGTATAACTCTTGTACCTTTCCTTCTGTAAGACTTTATCAATATATTATCTTTACTTTACTTCACTAAGTTTTTACTTAGTCTTTACTATTCTTTATAGTATTGTTGTGTCTTGTCTTATTTCATAGTTGTTTTATACTTGATAGTGATCTTGTCCTAACTTAACGTGTGTTAGTTCATCGCCTGTCATAGGGTGTTCTAGTTGTTGGTACGCAACTAGAATAGTGAGACTTAGTGTAAGCGTGGTGCTTAGACTAGATCTTGCCTTTGATTACTGCTTGTTGCACGGATTGTTTGTGGGTGCTAGCAGGTGGTGACAGCCCTGTCTAGTCTTAGTATCACTCCACGTGTTTTAGGCAAGTTCTTAAAAGGTAGGCTCCCATAAGAGTGTAGGCGCTTCGGGTAGAGGTTTTGTCCTCTATTGTCTCACACTACCCCCTGCACACCGGTAGTAAGGTACTATCTTAGTATAAGTCATCTATTTGATAGGATAAGTCATAAGAGTAAAGTAAGTGTCATATGAGTCTTATACTCACTCGTTGTCCCCCCACCTGCTATACTCTACTAGTTATCTTTTAGTTATCTTAATACTTGTTGTGTGTTGGTGGCATTACCCTTTTCTCTACCTATCGATTTACCCCCTACCACTAGCTGGTACTAAGTTGGTATAGACTTAACGATCTCTCTTTATTTTTATTAATTATTCTTAGCAACCGCTTTCCCTTGGGATAAAAGTAAATAACGATACCTTGGAATACTCCCGGGTGAAGTGCTACAGCGGTATATTCTGTGCGCTTGCAGAATTATCCAATAGATATAAGAAATACCCTCAGGCACTTCTGGCGCCGTTATCAGAGATAGCCTAACACCCTGTCTCTGGTGGTTACGTTAAGAAGTGTCAACACTAACGTCGCCAAATATAACTATATAACTTTTAATACTAGAGACGAGATTAGAGATGTATGGTAATTAATTAACTAGTCATTAGCAACTAGCCACTTATCTATTACCAACATTCTTATGCATGAACTAGGTTGTCATCCCTAATTATATATGCTAAGAATAAATAAAGGTTTCATACATTATTCAATGTGACTAGGCAGAAATATATAAATATAAACTAAGATCAATTCTGCAAGCGGACAGATAATTATACCATTGTAGCATTTTACCTAGAGTCTACCAGATTGTCGATTTATATTTATACCACTAGGAAGGACTAGGATAAACTTTAATCTATTATATTGATAGTGATTATATACAATGGATGAGCGGTGCTATCGATGTCATTTACTCTACTCAAAACAGGTAGAGGTCACAAGATAATAAAGATAAATAAAGTGATAAGTACGATCAAGCATCATAATTAATGGATAAACATCAGAGCACTTTCTAGTCATAGTAATAGCTAGCCAATGGATAAACTAAGGAATTAATATCTAAGGTAATTCTATAACTATGTCAATGAATAACTCTAATTAGTGCAATTACATCTAGTAATCATTGTTAGATTAGTCCTATATCATGATCACATGTAAAGGGCATCATCTAGAAAGGATGTGAAACAGAGTCATCACCTAACTTCGCGACCGTGTCTGCTTGCCTACATACGGGGGGTGGACCACAGAGGACTCAACGCAGCTGTCACCTACGCGATCTACCACATGACCCGACACATCAGGGTGCACTCGCAGATAAACAGAATATCAAGACTCCACGTCCACATATTGTTCATCATCTACCCAACGATCGTTTGGATAAACGCTATACGAGCAATTACATGAATTCAATAAGATCAAACCAACTATACTAGACATATAATCAAAGTAGACAATGACTATTGTAATCAAGAACATATGAACTATTAAGAACAATGGTTCCCTAATCATAATGAAGGAATACGGTAATAGAGAAAGAACTAGAACTATACCGAACTCCGCGCTCCAAACAGATGCCGGGGCTCCAGATCCCGCAGAAGAACTAGAACCCCTCTACTTCTAATCTAACTAGGCTAGAACTATGAACTAGATGGCTCTTGATGACCTAGGAGGCTCTTGATGGCTTGACCGAAGACTTGATGCCTTGGATGAATGATGGGATGCCTCCAGGGGGGTCTGCCTCTTTATTTATAACCCGATGGGATGAACGTGCGCCGTAGGATCAAACCGACTTAACCAAGGGCCGAGATGACTCCTAAAAGACGGTGGAAGAAGACTCCAGAAGGCGGCGGCGAAACCCTAGGGGGGCCGGGCGCCCCCCTAGGGGCCGGCCGACCCCACCACCTGCCAGGTGGGGCCCCGGTTGCTTCGGGTGCCTTCTACACTCTTCTCACGTCCTGATGACGATGTTTCCTTCGCGGTTAAGTTTCGTGATAATTAAGCACTTTAATCCCTCTCTTAGGCTTTTCTGGATAATCCCCTGGAAAATACAGAATATGCAAAACTCGTGAAAATTGTCAATTAAAACCCTAGACTAGTATATATTCATATATCCTTTGGTGTCTAAAGTTCTAATAAAAGTTGACGTTATCCACCGTCAACAACACCCCCAAGATTACCTGTTTGCCAGTCCCTTGGCAAACAAACTAAGCCTAATTTACCAAAGTATTTAGATCAGGAGTTGCTACAATGTTTTCATATTTTCCAAGTACACATGCGTTCAAACAGAGATTCTCCTCCGATTTAGACAATAACTGTTCTAACTTTCTGACTTACCCATTTTACCCTTAACTATGGAGCTTTACAACTTTCGCGTAAGTCTTGAGCAATTGAAAGATAGAATAATCGAGTCAAGCACTATATCTCAAACTCTTCACAGTACTAATATTCCGGAGTTTTTATAAGTTTTCGAAATAAAACTCAGGGCTTAATTGTAAGACACCCTCAAGTCCCTAAATATATGTGGTATTTATGGATCTCACTTAGGCATTAACAATGTCATGCCTCCCTATAGCTAAGAATATTTAGTGGAGCTCATAGGAGTGGCAATAACAAGGATGAGCATACTTGCACTGCATATATTGTAAAGTCAAGTAATGGATCCACAGAGAATCGAGGCATACAATCAAACCAAGATGTGCATGTGTATGGAATATAGTGGATAGGTGTATATGTGGTATTTAGTGGCCAATCCTAATTCTACTTATGCTCTTTTGAAAATAAATCTCTCTTTAAAATTCGCAGGAAAACATGGGCTATCTTTATTCTTTTTTTCTCTCTCTTTCTTTTCTTTCTTTTTTCATTAGGGAGGTGGGCATCTAGTACCCATTGTTTTAATTGCTGGGACACTTGTCCATCTTTTACTCCCTTTTCTTTTCATACTTTTTGCATAGCCACATGTATCCAATAAATGATTTGGAGAGATAACAATGGTAAAAACTTAGAGCATTTATAACAGGGCTGTACTATGGGATATATTTTTTGTGTTTTTCTCGCAGTGTAGGAGAAAATATTTTATGATGAACATAGATGAAAGTAGAAATGGTTGCGATTACTCGCAGGATAGGAATAATGCATATGTGGCTGGAGTGTGTACGTGATCTTGGTTTTAAAAGCATGACAAGACTCTCATGAGATATGCAACAAAGGTTGACTGAACTCAATGCAAAGCAAGCAGCATAAATGTACAAAGGTTTCCTATCTCTATGTATCATATATGGCTTCGATAGGAATTCATACTTTGTCGTACAAGAGCTCATCATATAGATTTTAAGTTTTCAAAATAAATCTACAGAACCTACTAATGCTAGGAGTAAGATAAATAGCAACTCGGACATTTATGTATCATATAAATCAATCACCTAGACTTAGCTCAAACATATGCCTCCACAAGTTTCAGGTTCAGAGTAAATTCTCAAGTCAAAACAGTAATATCTAAAACTCGGAAGAATTTAAGGTTGAAAACTAGGCACTTGAAAGGAATGACAACAGAGCAACTATTCATCATCTCCAAGATAAAATTTTAGTGTTCATCAATTTTAATTAATTCTAGCCTAGACTGACTCCAAACATATTCTAATATATAACTAATTGTTTATTTGGTTTTAATGATTATGCATCTTTCTAATTATTTTTTATTGGACTCAAAAAAGACTCTATGATTTGTGGACCTTCATGTGCCCACATATTTTTAGTATTTTATAGATTTTCCTATGATACTATGGTGAACCTTCATGTGCTCACATATTTTCGGTATTTTATGACTATGCAAAACAGACTTAAATAATCGCATAGGTATAATTACCTGATAACTAGGGGATGCTCCTCCCCCAAGCTAGATGTTTGCAATACTTTGGTATTGAATGATCTTCAGAGTGAGCTAGCCAGTAGTAGTCCTGCTGGGTGCCACTGATAGACTCTCTCCTTAGTCATAATGTTGTTCCTGCATAATTATACTCCAACAAAAAAACCAAAACTCGAGGCTCGAATTTAACGAGGGGTTAGCGGTCAGCCAATGAGTAATTGATTATTCTTTTTGAGTTGATTTTAATTGATAGATTCTAGCAGGATTCTAACAGGATTCTTGTTTTTTGGGGTTTTCTAATTTTCTTATGCAGTAATCAAATATGTATGCAAGCTATATTTTTTATGCCACCACGGAGAATATTTATTCTCATGGAGTTTAGGATTTTCATAATGCAACAAGGTAAATACAAATACTACTACCATTAATATTATTTTTATTTTTATTTTTATGCCACCACAGTAAATATTCTTACAGAGTATTCCATAAGTTTATTCACGTGGGGCTTTAGTTTTTATGATGCAATAAAGCAGTAAATATTTTTGTTGTTTTATATTAATGTGCAAAAGTGATAGTACTATTAAATGTGTTAAAGTAAAATTACTAATGAATGCTAACTTAATTACATAAATACCATTCTAACCTTATGGCTAGGGTACGGAATTTAAAGTCTACCAACAGGACTTAGATAGAGGAGAGTACTTACTTAGCAGGTTCATCGTCTGAGGTAACCTCAGCCAATTCCCCATTTTGCGGTGGTGTAGTATGTGCTTCTTCTTTCTCCTTCCATCTCATTTCTGTCTCTTCTGCTTCTCTCTTTTCTAGCTCCAGCTCTTCCTTGTCACACTCCCTCAGGTGTGCTTCTCTTGACTCTTCATCCCTCTTCATCCATTCTTCTAATTGTGCGTGGATCTTCCTCTCTGCCTTAGTAATCCGATCCATTCTCTCAGCTTTTGCTTCCCACTCACTACAGCGTGGTGCTTGTACGGCTTCCTCTTGCTTCTTGTAGCAGTCTTCATACTTCACAATTTTGCCAGGGAATTCCTCCCATCCACAGTGAGGATGGGCAGCCTGACGGCGGGCTTGGCGTCTTCTCCTGTTGCGTTGCTTCCTGACCTGCTCATGGTTAACAAGTGTTCTAAATTGACAGCGTACCTTTCCCGTGGGTAGGTTGAAGTGGATCTGTCCAGACCCAATGTAGATAATAGCATTGCCAGTGTAGAGGAACGGTCTTCCCAAAAGAATAGGTGATTCATCGTCTCCCTGCATGTCAAGAACTAGAAAATCTGCAGGTATATTTATCTTGAATTCTTACCATAACGTCCTTAACCACGCCTTTAGGGAATCTTATTGATTGGTCTGCCATCTGCAACTGAATGTATGTTGGGTATAGAGGTAAATCATTAAATAAATCATCATATACCTATTTGGACATTACGTTGACGCCTGATCCAGTGTCGTAGATGGTGTCGGCAAAAGTGGTGTCTCTGATTGTGCATTCAATGATCGGTACACCTGGGTCACCTTTCTTTGTTATGATCATTTTCTGTGTTGAGAGCTGTGATTAGTTGAGCAGTTTCTTCAGGTACATGCTGGGGCTTGTTCTTCCTCCATTTTCTATTGTTCTTCTTCTTGGGTGCTGGTTGCTGTTGCTCTTCTTATTGATAGAATTGCTTCGGGACTGCAGGAGTTTTTAAGATGCGGTTCTTGAACGAGAATCTTTCTTTCTTGTCCTTGATGAAAAGGACAATCTTGGCATGTTCCGCATAGATGATGGCTTTGGTTGTGCACAAGAATGGTCGTCCCAAAATAATGGGTGCCTTCTCATCTCCTCCTGTCTCCATAATCACGAAGTCAACTGGGACATATGATTGCCCCACTCTGATGACAGCTTCTTCTAGCACTCCCTCGGGGTAACAAATGGACTGATCTGCAAGCTGCAACCGCATATCTGTGTACAACAAAGGATCACGTAATATTTTCTCATAAATTACCTTGGGCATTATTTTGACACTTGCTCTGAAATTGCAGATAGCTTTTGGAAAACTGTGACATCCTATAGAGATAGGAATGACAGGTCTTCCAGGGTCTCCCATCTTCTCAGGTAGTGAGTGATCAATCCACTGTATATCTACAGGCTCAATATGGTACTGGGTTGCATTGTGAATATCAACAAGGTTAGCAGTTTCTAAATCTTCTGGCTGGCCCGGAATCTTACCTTTCTCAAATGGAGGGATAGTAACAGCTAGCTGAGCTAATTGTGATTCTAAAATTTTATTAAAGTTGTGCTGATTCTTTATAGCAGAAGCAAAGGTATCCATTCTAATATTAATGTTTTCTAAAGCTTTGTCATTAGAGGCTACCTTTCTAGACATTTGGTCTAACAATTTAGATTGACCAGCAACCTAAATCTCTTAAAGGTGGAAGATTGTAATTATTGTAATTATTACCTTGATTGTTACCTTGCTAGTTACCTTGTCGAGGTTGCTGATTCTATCCTTGGTTTGGCTGGTTCCATCCTTGACCTTGCTGAGGATGATAGTAGGTGTTATTGTTGATAAAGTTCACATCCTCTTGCAACGTAGGGCAGTTGACAGCTGAATGTCCGTAATCTGCACATTCTTCACAGGTCATGCGAGAATCATTAATATGCATGACTTCCTTTTTCTCTATATCGAGCTTCTTCATGATGAGGTCTAGCTTGGCATTGACCATGTCAGTTTCCTTGAGATGATGGATGCCTCCTCCTCTCTTGAGAGGTTGAGTACGTTCTTCATTATAGCTTGGATTTGAGGCCATCTTCTCAACAAGTGCTTTAGCTTCTGGAAGCTTAAGTGATAGGAAAGCTCCTTCTGCTGCAGCATTAATGGACTCACGGATGCTAGAGATAAGCCCGTGATAGAAGGTCTGTATTAATAGCCAATTCACTATCCCATGATGAGGACAGTCTTAAATATAATCTTGGAATCTTTCCCATGCTTCAGTAAATGATTCATCATGTTGCTGTTGAAAGCTTAAAATTTTTCCATGCAGAGCATTCGTCTTGCCTGTAGGAAAGAACTTTGCCAGGAAAGCAGTTGAGCTTCGGTCCCATGTAGTGTTCTTCTCTTTGTTGGCGTAGAACCACTGCTTAGCTTTCCCCAAAAGTGAAAATGGGAAAAGACGGAGTAAAATAACATCTCTTAGTACTCCTCTGATCGTGAAGGTGCTGCAGATCTCTTGAAAGTGTTATAAGTCTGCACTTGCATCTTCATGAGCTCTTCCACAAAATTGACTGGCTTAAACCATGGTGATAAGAGTAGGCTTGAGCTCGAATCCATTCTCACCAGTGTTGACTTCTGGTCAGTCCGGATGTTTTCTGTTGTTGGGGCAGAGAACTCACGCAGTGTCTTCTCAGCCATGTTTTCAAACGCAGGAGTTAAATCTTCTCTTAAGTGTTCTTCTTCCAATGTTAGAGCTGGCTCCTCTGATGGACGA
Organism: Eremochloa ophiuroides; assembly: GCA_038502445.1. Taxonomy (NCBI): domain Eukaryota; kingdom Viridiplantae; phylum Streptophyta; class Magnoliopsida; order Poales; family Poaceae; genus Eremochloa; species Eremochloa ophiuroides. The sequence goes on along the minus strand of JAHLJS010000003.1, from coordinate 24,026,180 downwards.
GCTTGAGCGGCGATGGGTATTATTGATAGTGATTCGAAATTGTCCCTCGCCTCTACAACCTTCTTCCTTCTAAGAAGTTTCTCTGCATCGTCAGTGAAATTGTTTGGAAGAGAAAAACCATTCATTCATCACCCTGCATAAGATAAGCAAATGATAAAAACAAGGGTTGCCTCTTTGAGTTAGAGATCAATCGGTAACACAATCTTATCCATTATGTATATATGTTATCAATATTTTCTAAGTTTAATATGCCTTCTTCGGCAACGGCGCCAAAAATGCTTGTTGACATCTACTAACTGTTGACGGTGGAATTACCCTAAATTTTCACATTCAAACACCGTCAACAGGCCTCGGATTCAAGGGAAGATAAACATATCATGAGCATATTTTATCAATAACTAGTTCCACATGTACTCTTAGCTTGTGATTGCAAGGAACACCAAATCAGTGTAAAAGTGAGCAGCTAGGGGCTAAATACATGGTTCGGCCGAACCATGATATGTTGCCCCAGGCCACCACCTTTCAACACATTGCATAAAACATCAAATGAAGGAGATGAGAGCCAAGGGTGGGCCCACCCATGGGTCGGCCGAACTGTCCATGGGGCCCACCTGGCTCTGGTGACGTGACAGGATCCGTGTGACACTCCAACCAAGTCAATTCATCCATCGGATCAACTTGTGCTTTCATTCAACGGTGGAGATCAAAGGCACATGAATTAAGGCATGAAATGAAGCAACTAAGACAGGACCAACACATGGGAAGAGTCTATGACAGATGGGGGCCACTATGGTGGGACCCACCCACCAAGGGTGGGTCCGCCGAACCACAAGATGGGGAACCAAGCCACCTACACCATCACTGACTAGTGGGGACTCCTTCTAGAAGCTCCTGGCTGGGCCCACCAGTCAGAGTGGGGTCGGCCGAACCCCCCTGGTGCCCAGCCAGGTCGGTTGGCCTCCACCGACTCCAAACATGCTTCTCATGTGCTCAAATTGTCACAGCCGTCCATCTTGAGGCGGTTACAAGGCGGTGGATCCAAGGGAGGAGAGTTGAGGAGCACACGGATCGCTGACGTGGCATCCCTCCACTCTCCACTATAAATAGAGGCTGCCCACTCCCTTTCAAGAAGAGACCATACACCATACAACTCAAGAAGCAAGCTAGAGTTCTACTCTTTAGTAGTAGTATTAGTCTAGTGTGGGAGTTAGAGTCGAGTCGAGCTGCGCTCAGAGTCTCCGGAGTCGTCTACTGGAGAGTCTGGTATAACTCTTGTACCTTTCCTTCTGTAAGACTTTATCAATATATTATCTTTACTTTACTTCACTAAGTTTTTACTTAGTCTTTACTATTCTTTATAGTATTGTTGTGTCTTGTCTTATTTCATAGTTGTTTTATACTTGATAGTGATCTTGTCCTAACTTAACGTGTGTTAGTTCATCGCCTGTCATAGGGTGTTCTAGTTGTTGGTACGCAACTAGAATAGTGAGACTTAGTGTAAGCGTGGTGCTTAGACTAGATCTTGCCTTTGATTACTGCTTGTTGCACGGATTGTTTGTGGGTGCTAGCAGGTGGTGACAGCCCTGTCTAGTCTTAGTATCACTCCACGTGTTTTAGGCAAGTTCTTAAAAGGTAGGCTCCCATAAGAGTGTAGGCGCTTCGGGTAGAGGTTTTGTCCTCTATTGTCTCACACTACCCCCTGCACACCGGTAGTAAGGTACTATCTTAGTATAAGTCATCTATTTGATAGGATAAGTCATAAGAGTAAAGTAAGTGTCATATGAGTCTTATACTCACTCGTTGTCCCCCCACCTGCTATACTCTACTAGTTATCTTTTAGTTATCTTAATACTTGTTGTGTGTTGGTGGCATTACCCTTTTCTCTACCTATCGATTTACCCCCTACCACTAGCTGGTACTAAGTTGGTATAGACTTAACGATCTCTCTTTATTTTTATTAATTATTCTTAGCAACCGCTTTCCCTTGGGATAAAAGTAAATAACGATACCTTGGAATACTCCCGGGTGAAGTGCTACAGCGGTATATTCTGTGCGCTTGCAGAATTATCCAATAGATATAAGAAATACCCTCAGGCACTTCTGGCGCCGTTATCAGAGATAGCCTAACACCCTGTCTCTGGTGGTTACGTTAAGAAGTGTCAACACTAACGTCGCCAAATATAACTATATAACTTTTAATACTAGAGACGAGATTAGAGATGTATGGTAATTAATTAACTAGTCATTAGCAACTAGCCACTTATCTATTACCAACATTCTTATGCATGAACTAGGTTGTCATCCCTAATTATATATGCTAAGAATAAATAAAGGTTTCATACATTATTCAATGTGACTAGGCAGAAATATATAAATATAAACTAAGATCAATTCTGCAAGCGGACAGATAATTATACCATTGTAGCATTTTACCTAGAGTCTACCAGATTGTCGATTTATATTTATACCACTAGGAAGGACTAGGATAAACTTTAATCTATTATATTGATAGTGATTATATACAATGGATGAGCAGTGCTATCGATGTCATTTACTCTACTCAAAATAGGTAGAGGTCACAAGATAATAAAGATAAATAAAGTGATAAGTACGATCAAGCATCATAATTAATGGATAAACATCAGAGCACTTTCTAGTCATAGTAATAGCTAGCCAATGGATAAACTAAGGAATTAATATCTAAGGTAATTCTATAACTATGTCAATGAATAACTCTAATTAGTGCAATTACATCTAGTAATCATTGTTAGATTAGTCCTATATCATGATCACATGTAAAGGGCATCATCTAGGAAGAAACATAGTCATCACCTAACTTCGCGACCGTGCCTGCTTGCCTACATACGGGGGTGGACTACATAGGACTCAACGCAGCTGTCACCTACGCGATCTACCACACGACCCGGCACATCAGGGTGTACTCGCAGATAAACAGAATATCTAGACACCACGTCCACATATTGTTCATCATCTACCCAACGATCGTTTGGATTAATGCTATACGAGCAATTACATGAATTCAGTAAGATCAAACCAACTATATTAGACATATAATCAAAGTAGACAATGACTATTGTAATCAAGAACATATGAACTATTAAGAACAATGGTTCCCTAATCATAATGAAGGGATACAATAATAGATAAAGAACTAGAACTATACCGAACTCCGCGCTCCAGACAGATGCCGGGGCTCTAGATCCCGCCGAAGAAGTAGAACTCCTCTACTTCTAATTTAATTAGGCTAGAACTATGAACTAGATGGCTCTTGATGAACTAGGAGGCTCTTGATGGCTTGACCGAAGACTTGATACCTTAGATGAATGATGAGATGCCTCCAGGAGGGTCTGCCTCTTTATTTATAGCTCGGTGGGATGAACATGCGCCGTAGGATCAAATCGACTTAACTAAAGGCCGAGATGACTCCTAAAAAGCGGTGGGAGAATACTTCAGAAGGCGGCGGCAAAACCCTAGGGGGGCGCCGCCCGGCCCCACCACCTGCCAGGTGGGGCCCCGATTGCTTCGGGTGCCTTCTACACTCTTCCCACGTCCTGATGACGATGTTTCCTTCGTGGTTAAGTTTCGTGATAATTAAGCACTTTAATCCCTCTCTTAAGTTTTTCTGGATAATCCCCTGGAAAATACAGAATATGCAAAACTCGTGAAAATTGTCAGTTAAAACCCTAGACTAGTGTATATTCATATATCCTTTAGTGTCTAAAGTTCTAATAAAAGTTGACGTTATCCACCGTCAACAGTGTGCATCACCCATGCGGTTACTAAGAGTTGTTTTTACAATCTTCATCCCCGAAAATATTCTCTCCACTGTTGTAGTAGCAATTGGCAATACCAGCATAAGTTTCAAAAGTCGATAAATTAATGGATAACAAATATTTTTGTTTGTCGCCATCATTCTCTGTGAAAGCTCACTGATAGTATTTATGTTGAAGAATCGATTGTCTTCTCTCACATGAGCAATGTAGAGGCCAAGATGTTGCCTAAGGTCTCTCCATTCCATAGAGCTAAAATCATCATGATATAATTTTGCCAAGTTTACCAAACTCTTCACATCAAAATCATGAAATGAATCTCTTGGATTGAAAGCAGCTGAACAAACAAGCAACTGAGAGATTGTCTCACTAAATCGGCTATTAAGCTCTTGAACTAGCCAATCTATAACTTCATTAAAACAATCCACTTCATAATGATGCTTGTTTGCAATTCTAGATGTCTTTCAAGACCTTCTGGGATCAATATATGCTTCTTCAATTTCTAGCCTTGTAATATCATTTGAACTTTGACGTTGCTTACTGGACGGATGGTACAGAGGCAGAGACGTACCGCTGCTTCCTGCTTGCCCGGCTTGCAGCTTGCTTTGCTTGCGATGCGTTCTGGCCGGCGGCGATGCGTCCAGCGTCCTTCTGTTGCTTGCGACGACGGAGGCAGCGATGAGTCGAGCGACGGAGAAGGCGATGAGTCACGCGGTGGACGGACGGAGAAGCCGAATAGGCGATGACTCGAGCAGGCGAAGTAGTTGAATCGTCCGCAATCCGCTGCGGCACTGCGTGCGTTGCGTGCCTGCGTTATCACGCTCAGTTCGTGGTCGCGTTGATGTGCTGGAGGGCTGTGGGTGCACGGATTTGAGCTAGGGGGTGCGTATACGGTGATGAGTCATATACTATAAAGGTTCCCGTATTTTGCCGTGGGTGCGGTTGCACCCAGCACGTACAACATAGGTCCGCCTACTATTGCTAAAGTTCACATGTGCCACAATACCAAAAGCTTTACATGATTTTGAACACACCCTAAGCTTGTTGAGTTGTTTTGACAGAAGGAACCATGCATGGGGCATTCCATTGAACATATTTATTGTGCCTGTGAAAGCATTAGTTTGATTGCTCCTATATGGGTTACATTACAACATCATTGTTGAATTTGTCGCAACATAGGCATGCTTCCTTTCCCCAAAAAATGAAGAAAGCAAATGGACTATTAATCACAATCCCGTACCAAATCATATTTCTTAAGTCTAGGGCCGTGCTGGCAGTCTGCTTATGTGGGGGACTACTGGAGTAGCGTTCCCAGTTCACGGTGCGAACACAAGGTTGTCGTGGGGCCTGGACCGGAGTGACACAAGATATGCAAGTTGGCCTTAAGCTTAAAGATAGCGTTGCATGTAGATTTTCTTCTTTTGATAAAACAAAAACTCCATACCTCTTTGCAGACTTGCACACGGCTCGTTTGGTGCAGGTGCCAAGTGCACTGGAATATGCTTTCGGCGCAAATGACATCTAGTGTTTGCAAATGACATAAGTGCCCACGCCCAACTCAGCCAACTGTTTTCCTTGTTTCCCTGGTAATGGTAAGTGGTCTGAAGAACTTTGGGGCCTCGTTCGAGAAAGATACGTACTCCACGCAACAATATCAGACATCCTATCCTAATCCTCTATGGAGAAATGGAGTTATCTGGCCATGTAACTTTTATAGGGGTTTAACCAAACAAGCACCGATTAAGTGTGAGGGGGTAAAAGAATGGAAACACCACAGCAAGCACACCATGTTGCCATGCCATTGTATGATTATTACACTATTAAAAAAATATCTCACATGTTGTTACAGGATTTTTCTATAAATAAAGCATTACATATATCCGTAAGATCTATATATTGTTACATCAGGTCTTATTAAAATTGGACAAGACAATGAAAGATCCAATATAAAAACTTACAAAGTTAGATCAAATTATAAGGTGATGGAACAGTAAGGCAAGCAACTCTATATCATATATGGATCCCTTGTTTATTTCTTATTATACTGAAATTGCACAAAATAGAAATAACATAGATGGCTTGCATTGAGAGGTTAAAAGACAATGGAACAGCATGGCATTTATTTGTGAATGATATAAATGGCTTACATGTTAAGATATAATTTATAATGAGATTTAAAAATATAATAGATATAGATATACATATAGCTACACTAGTGATCTGATATAGTCATATGAATTACAACCACTACAGTATTTTGTCTTTGTAGCGTAGTTACTGTGTCGTTAGGTTGTATTATTTTATAATTGTTAACCTTCCATCCTACCCAAAAATAAAGCCTCAAGAAATTGCAAAAAAAAAAAAGATTTATTCCCCTAAGTTATGACAATCACACTCTTCACGCTGGTAAGGTTTTCTTGTACGGAAGCCTAAATGGTTGTCAGGGCCGTTTAGATCCCAGTTGCAGTTGCAATTTTATACTGTACCACGTTTGTTTGTATTTGACAACTTTTGTCTAATCATGGCCTAACTAGGCTTAAAAAATTCGTCTCGTGATATACATGCAAAAAGTACAAACATGCAAATATTTCGTCTACATTTAATACTCTATGCATGTGCTATAATGTTAATGTGACTAGTTGTAATTGTGATTTGCAGTGGATCTAAACTGTTAGGCAGACACCACACTGTTCACGTAATAAACACTTGGCAGTGTACCTGTGCGTTCCTTGGTGCTGACGGGTCACGGCATATGGTTCCTTCGAAACAAACAGTGGGCAACCGGTAGAAAACAAAAAGCGAAAGAAACGCGAGGGTAGAACCGTCATTCCGGACGAGAAGCTCCAAGCGACCACTCGCCGATAAAACCGCCCCACCCACTCCGCCGACTCCCCCTCCTCCGCCGTCGCCTCTCCACTTTCCCCATCAGCCTTCTTCGCCGTCGCGGCCGCGTCCCAGTCCGAAGAGCCTCCGACTGAGATGGCCAACCGCTGGGTCCGACCCGAGGTGAGCTTCCTTCCTCAGCCTCTTCGATCACACTCTCTCCCTCTCCCTCGCCGTCTCTCTGATGGTGCTTTGGTGCCGCGCAGGTGTACCCGCTATTCGCTGCGACGGGCGTTGCCGTCGGCATCTGCGCGTTTCAGCTCGTCCGGAACATCACCGGCAACCCGGAAGTCAGGTCCGGATCTGTACTCTTAACTCCTTTTGTGCCTGTTCGATTCTTGCAAGAGATGTGCTGCTCCTGCTGGAGCAGGGTAGATCTGCTCGGTTTGGGTGCTTTCTTGGAGTTGAAGTGGTCTATATGTAGTTCAATTTCAGTACTTGCTTTATTTCTTCCTTGTCCGAATGGGGAATGGCTGAACTGAACCCATGGTTCGGCGTTGACTCGCCAGAACCAGGGTTGTGTTGTCTCCATCAGGTGAAATTTGTGTTAGTAGCTTTTCCAGTTGAAAATTTCGTTCTTTGTGGTAGTCAAAGTAATTAGACAGTTCGTAGGACGGTAGGAGTCGTTCGGTCTGATGAGATAAATCGTATATTTACATATTTATTACTGCAAAAGCCATTTCTTTTGGTGGGGTGGGGGTATGAGTAGAATCTATAATCTGCGGTTAAGGTAGTAGAAACCGAAGTGTCAGGTTTGCGAGTCCTAATTCGTGGCTAGAAGCCTACAATGTATGCATATGCTTCGGTTATTTACACGAAATTTTATTAGTTTGTGTACCTGGGTGGTGCTTTTGACAGAAAACATCATTGCTGATCATATGCATGTAGCCATGTATATGAGTAGAATCCATGATCTGTAGTTAAGGTAGTAGAAACCGAAGCGTCAGGTTTGCGAGTCCTAATTCGTGGCTAGAAGCCTACAATGTATGCATATGCTTCAGTTCTTTACACGAAATTTTTTTTAGTTTGTGTACCTGCATGGTGCTTTCGACAGAAAACATGATTGCTGATCATATGCATGTAGCCATGTAAGCGTGCAGCGCGCTGTCTACATCTTATGAGTGTGATTGTGCACTATTTGATGATACTGAAATGGCACAATAGTAGCTGTTTGTTCATGCTTACCTAGTTACATGAGCCCCCTGTTTACATACACTAATATTGTATCACTATCAAGTATCAACATGAATGGTGTACCTTGTATCATGCAAAGAACAAAGTACTCTGATGGTATTGTACCGTCACTTGTATGAATTATTTGGAAGCATGGCCTTTCATACTAATTTTTGGTTAAGAAAGTGCAATCCTGGTTCCTGAATTATATATTGACTTGTTGACAAGAAAATCTAAATGTCTTGAATTTTACAGGGTAAACAAGGCAGGGAGGGCAGCTGGTGTGCTTGAGAATCATGAGGAGGGGAAACGTTACGCAATGCATGGCCTAAGAAGCTTTGTGCGTGACAAGACCCCTGAAATCATGCCTGCGATAAACAAGTTTTTCACTGAACCCAAGTGAAGCATGTTGATTGGCTGTTGATGGTTCTGCTACTAGTTGCTATCGGGGATTGTACCCTTATCTGGCAATTTGATATGTTGTGCCGTCCATAAATTGGAGGACATTTCTTACTCTTATAAAAGTATCGTATGAGTGCTTGGTGATGACTTGCTATATGTATGATGGTGAATGAGTTTGATGGTACCTGTTTGATATTCATGCTCATCTGCAATGTGGATTTGCCGCACTTCAATGATAAAACGGTCAGGCAATGTTCATTTGGATACTGCTAATGGTATATCTTGTGAAGCGCGGTCACACTAAACCAGACAAATTCTGTTATGGACGTCTTCAGGGCTGCGTGGTTGTGAGGGAGCGGTAGCGACGGCGTGAACAGTACCCGCGGGTACTGTTTATGGGCTGGCTGCTGTGAAAGAGATTGCAGAGGCTAGGGTTTTGGGGGTACTGTTTATGGGCTGGCTGCTGTGAAAGAGATTGCAGAGGCTAGGGTTTTGGGCGCTAGGAACGCCGGCCGCGGGGCTTCGCCCACGGCCAGCAAGAGAGAAGGGATTTCTTTATATAGAGAGGATTACTACTTACAAGTAAGGCTTACTTGGCTCTTAAGTAAGTGACTATTAACCCTAACAGCCTATGGCCCAATAGGCCCCCAACTATTCTAGCAAATTCATTTGGATTTGTATTGCACGATCGTTAAACCTTAAGGTCACACTAAACCAGACAAATTCATCAAAAGTTCAGAACTGGCAGAGTAATGCAAAAATAGTCAAGCAGCTGAACGGATTGTAGCCTTCAGCTGTCTTGCTGTGCTCCTCGTATCAAACAACTAGTTAAGCAGTTAAGCTGTACGATATACAACGAAGCAGACACTGAAAACGAGGAAATAGTAAGACAGCTGCTTATTTGCAAAAAATAAAACGCAACAATTTGACAATTTGATCAATTTGCCTGCCTTTTTCCTATGAAAAAAATGTAATTTCTAGCATTTGAGTAAATACAATCGAAAGACAATAATGCCTTCGTGTTTTTATTACACCTTGTACAGGTCGATTCCCTAAGCAAGCATCAACAACTGAGTTGATCTACCTACTGGAATCGGCTTACAAGTTACAACTGACCTACCAACATTCTGTTTCATGATGCCGTCTCCCGGGTAAGATCCAAGTACCATGATTTCCATGCTTCCACATAATGACCAAAAAGATCATTCAGTGCTGCAACACAAAGATTTGTGTAAATTCAATCCAATCAACTATCAAAAGAATCAGCTCTGAGCTCTCCATAGTACTCTAACAGAAATTGCACAAGGGATCAAACAGACAAAAAAACAGAACTTTGCGCATAATTGGATCATTAAAATCTCTTTACTGGATTCAGAATAATTTTCTATAGTGTACAGATGCAAATATGTTTATTTCATTACGAGTTCAGATTTTGGAACTTAGGTAAAAAATGATCATCTTCTTAAACGAATCAAAAAATACAATCATCTATGTTTTCTTTATGAAAAATAATATAATGCTCATATAACTTCCCGAACATGAAAATTGACATCGACACAAACCATGTTAAGCACACAGCTGCTTATTTGTATACTGAATCAGTATCAACCAAGAGGTGAAGCTAAAGTTTGGCATTTATGACAGCTATGAACCTCTAAAAATCTAACACCTAAACAATTCATAGTTCCTCATCTATTTTCCATTCTTTTCTTTTCCCATTCAAGATCAGACACCAGCTACTGCAAGTATACAAATGAAAGGCTAAGCTCACCTTGATTCTGATATTGTGGACGGAAGGACACAGCAAGGTTTTCCCAATCCTGAATGGTCTTCCTCTCCTGCTGCTTAACGGTTTGATCATCAGTTTCCTGTTTCTTTGCACAAGCAGGGTGGAAGGGCCCATAAACAAAGTCATTCATTTTCCCTTGCCCCAGCTGCCTCTCAAAAGTCTTCACTATGTTGCCAGCACCCTGCATGAGCTTGACTTTGTTCTCCACTGCCGAGTCTAACTTGCCTCGCTTATTGTCAATGTTTGTAAGATCAGTACCAAATGCTCTCTTATTGGGCATTGCCTTCCTGGATGGAGGTAGAGCAACCGCATTGTTCTCTTGCTTTCGCTTTGCCTGGCCTATCCACCGGAACGCAGGTTTTCTTGTGTCTGCTTGCTGCGTCTGAAACAAATGTAACAAGAGGCAATGTTCAGTAGCCAACATCAAGAAATATCACTTCCATTCATTTGTAACGGTATGCAGCTGAGAACCTACCTTCTCAATGAGGTTCAAAGAAGACAGCACGTTGGCAATGTCATACAATCGACGAACTTTGGCTGCTTTGTGAATATTAGAATCATGGTGAGTCCTATTTGGATAGGAAAGGCATTTGACAGAAGCATCGAAATAAACAAAAGGAATGCATGTACTAACTTCTCATGTTGCTCTCTGCATGTCCCTCTCCAAGGAGAAGCCTTGCAGCTTCGTCAAGTGAGATTGTCTCAACCTGCACGAAATAAAGACCCATTACAGCTAAGTGTGAAAGGGAAATAGCCTGAACGATACAGGGTGAATTCAGTCCTCTCACCTCCATGGTGAGGAAGAGCTTGACAAAATTCTGAGTGAGGAGTCCGAGAGACTTCTCCTTCCGATGATCTAAGAATACAACACCCAAACTTGAAGTGAGCACACACATAAAAAGATAGAAGGCTCCAGGTAAAACAAGAACATAACTAAGCCGCTATACCAGATCTAAGGCGGCAGCTGGGGGCGTCAGGCTTATCAGACGTATTGTCAACAGACTGGCTGAGCTTCTCGCTCTCAGCATCTTCATCAGCATCGCCCAATTTCTCATCATCCTCATCATCTGACAACTTTACAATCACAAAACCCAAAGAAATTGATAAACCAGCAGCAGGTATTTTGTAACAAGGTCAATGTCAAGCAAATCCAGTAGAAGAAAACTAACGTTGGCAGTAGAGGAGTCCTCCATTGGCAGTAACACTGATGATCCGGACATCTTCTCCCTCAATGCCCTCTCCTGATCAAACCAAACACGATTGAAACAAAAAGGGGGAAATTGTGGGTAATGAGGTTAGCAATGGAAGCAAAGATGATGGGGATTCAGAACTTCCAGACCTTGAGTTCTTTGAGCGCAGCAGGGACTCCCCCGAATCCGAGCCATGTATACCGATTCTTGGCCCTCCGCACAAGAATCTGCAATCCGTCCTCCACCCCCCAGGGAATTGTTAAAGCAGAATGGATAACACATCACGGTTCGAAAGAGCAAGAGCCTCACCCCGACGCTCTCGAGAACGTTGACGATGTCGTAGATCCGGCGGCGCTCGACGCCGAGCCGCTTGGCCGCGTCGTCCAGCCCAATCACCTCCACGTCGTCCCGGTCGTACAGCGCCACGAAGCTTCAAGAGAAGGAAGGAAGGAAGGGGGTTGAAAACCAGAGGTCAAAGCACCGCATGCAGCGAGCAACCCCGCGCCGCGAAACCCAAGGCGGGCGTGAGCGGCGAGAGCTGGCTGGCTGGCTGGCCTTACTTGGAGCAGAGAAGGCCGAGCGACTTCTGCTTGCGGCTGTACGCGTGGTGGCGGCAGGCTCGCGCGACGCCGCTGCCGGCGCCCTGCACCTGCGCCTGCTGCAGATCCGGCGGCGGCGGCGGCTGGGCGCCGGCCGTGGACGGCTGCTGAGCTGTGGCCGCCGAGGACTCGGCGCCGGAGAAGGAAGGCCCGGCCCCGGGGGCGGGGGCATCCATCGCGGGCGCGCGAGCTGGGACTGCGAGGGTTTGGCTCGCGCGGGGCGGAGAGGGGGAGAGGAGGGAATCGGAAATCGGAATCGCGCTCTTCCTCTTCGCTTGGAGTACAGTATTTTTTTTTCCCCCCTTCGTTCGATTCGATTGTCCTTTCGTCCCGTAGATCTGCGGAGTTGGAGGGGGAGAGAGAATTCACGGGAGGGCGGCGAGGCCGTTGGGTAATTTTTTGGCGCCCGCCACAGCGGATCCGCAACTTTTCAAACGCCTCCCCACCCCGCGTTACCGCGGCTCTGTCGGTTTAAAGTTTTGGAGGGCACGGCTGCTGTGGCGCGGTTCTTGCTCGCTAATCGCGGGTGGATTGGTTATAGATATCTCTCCGACATAAATTTCCATACTTACTCCAACAGTTTAATCAGGAGAATCATTTGAAGATAAATTGTTCTCTATTATTGGTCTCCAATAGTTTTGTATATTGCATGTGCTTTTAAAAACCAGTCGGGCTCTCTATCCTTAACTGGCGACAATATTTGAAAAAGATATTGGAGAGTTCTTTAAACAAAAGTCTTTATTCCTATTCATATAAAATGATATAAAGAGACTCTTAGAGTTGCTAACATGATTTGTTTTGGATTGCTTTGCTTTCAAAAATCATCTCTATTTACTAAGGTTATGTTTGAGACTAGTATTTTGATTCATATATTTTCTAACGTAAACTCTAACATAGGAATATGTTTTGAGACAATGTATTGATTCATATATTTTCTATATTCTTTTTCTAGTACCTCTCGTATATATCATTTTGACCACCTATAATAATGAAATGTGTTTATGAATGACTCTCTCATAAGAGCCCACATATATAGATATGTGGCAAAAACCTTACGTGGATATCTAGCATATAAAATCATCCTGTGGGACCTCATATCTTAGACTGCCCACAATGTGATGTTTTATTGTCGGTGCTAGTTTTGACGGGCGCTAACACCGACTAGTAACTTGTGCTTTGCGGTTAAGGTATCGGATGGTGTGCAAGGAGGAACACGGGAGATTTATACTGGTTCAGGCCAAGAGGGCCCTACGTCCAGTGGAGAGGCGAGTCGTGTTGCCTTACACCGGGGTGCTTGTAGTAGGGGGTTACAAGCCGAGTCGAGAGAGGGAGAGTATCCCAAGTCTCTTGTGTTTTCGTGTAGCTGTGTTGTGTGTATGTTGGTGTCGTGAACTTGGTGAAATCTCCCTCTGCGACTGGCCTCCGCCCTCCCTTTTATAGTTACAAGGGAGAAGCTA